>JAAWXA010000015.1:5868064-5921438 GCA_038090715.1 Florisuga fusca | reverse complement strand
GGTGGGGGATGGGGGGGTGGAAATAATGCAAGGTAACAGGTTAAGACAGTACAGATTTTGCCCTGAGGAGGTTTTTGGCAGGAACTCAGTAACAAAATGTACATTTGCACAGTCCAGTGGGAAGGGAGAGAAACCTCAGCACTGCCAAGTCCTGTGGCTTCATTTTCATGGATAAGAAGGCATCATAGAGCTGCACATGACTTGAAGAGGTGTACAACTTCCAAATTCACAAGCAGTTTTCCAGGAGACTACCAGGAATACATGCCAGTAATATTTTATCTAATGGATATTAGGAACTATTTCCACAGAATCAAAGAAAAATAAAGGATAAAAGAGACTTGGAAGCCACCTGTTTATCTCCTAGTTGGGGAAAAAAAATCCACCCATGCTGTCAGGGAGATGTTTCTATTTCCTCTCCCTAAGACACTGAAGTTTCATGACTTCTGTTGCCCTCCCATCAGTTTATTCCACCAGGCTTACTCTTGCAACTATCTTCTTAAATGTCCAACTTCAGTCTTTTTTACTACAATTACTTCTTGTCCTAACCATAAAGAGGAAACATTTATTTATTTCTTTTCCACAGTAATTACGTTTGCACTTAATAAAATCCTTCTCTTTCGGTTTTGTCTTCTCACTCTATGTTGTTACATTCTTATTTTTAAGCTTTCACACTATTCTTGAGGGTCTGTGTGCAAAAGTGAACTTGCCACCAGAGGCAACCCCTTTTTTAGTGCTAAGAAAAATGGAAAGATGCATTCTGTAGGCCATGCTACTACTACTTTAGTATAGCAATCTCTTCTCCCTCTGACTCTCCCTCATGTAGTCCACAGAGAGTAACAACACTTGGCTCTGATTCTCTCTCACACACAACTCTCAGGGGCAGAAACATCCCTGCTCTGCTAAAGATATCCCTTCCTCCCAAACTGTCCTTCCTTGTCAATTTTTCTTGTAAGTATTTTCTCTTAACTCATATAATCTGCAGAGCACTTAATCTTTGAGATACCCTTAGAGTTATTTTTAATATAGGTGACAGATAAATAGGGAAGAGAGAAATCTTCAAAGATTGCACCACTCATTTCGATTTCCTCTTTTAACACCACTTCATACTGATAAAAAATTTCACTTAAATGTGCTGAAGAGCTTGAAGAAGAAGAGAAATGGAGACGGCTTCCATGATAAATTGGAAGCTTAAGAAAATAAGAATATAACTACAGCTGTGTTTCATCCTATCTGTATTCATTATTTTAAAAGCACACAGGACTGAAAACCGTGACTTCGATTCTGTCCTGATGAAACAGAACAGTTACAAAAGGAAAACACAGCAACACCGCAGATTCCATTCCACAGAACTAAGCAAATATCTTGTAGTATATTAAGAACTGGAAGTATCCACACTGAGCCATTAAGCCATCATCTTTCTACTCTCAAATTAACCACAAATTAAATTCATATTTTAATTTGATGTGAAATATCCAGAAGCATTCAAAGGGATACCATGACATATTTCTGTTTTGAATTCTCATGCAAACTGGTCCCTGCACCTGCTGTTTCCAATTCTCAATATTTGACATCCTGTAGCTGTTTATCTCATACATATACTATTACTATTTCTGTTCCCTGATCAGACAGTTTCCATACAATTACCAAAATACCTTCATGATGGACAAAGCTGGATGAAATCTATACCTGTATTTATAAAGAAATACACATTTTTTTACACAAGTTGATGACCCCGTGTCAGTGTGCCAATGCTAGTTTACTCCATCTACAGATAAAGCATAAATACTCCCAGGAAATAAAAGATTAATTTGAAGTTGGGTTACAACATGGACACAAGACATCAACACAACAAGATGGTTTTTTTGGCTGAGCCAAAGGGTTGATTGGGGTGGCATGCAAGTTACTTGGAAACAATGTGTTCTGGGGATTTGCTGGTAAGAAGAGATCCTCTCTCTCCAGACAAATCCCTGGTTTGAAGGTTTCATCGCAAATTACTGCTGCTGAGGTTTTGCTGGCACAGGAAGTGAGCAAACACAAACAAATATACAGGACTGCAAATACAACTGAAAGGAAAACGCACCTCAGTCCACTGTTCCCTCACAGAATCACATTCCACACGGAATCACATTCCACGACTTTTTCATGGTCACATCTTAAATGCTAGCAACTGTATAAGGTGCTTGATTAAGACGTCATTTTACTACCGTTTGCGCACTTGAGAATTAAACCCTGGGCCATCGTGGAGCGATGCTGAGGGTCCCAGAGGAAAGGGGGCAGCAGCCGGGGGGTCCCAGAGCCCAGTTCACCATGTTGGCTGCCAGCAGGCCAGGCCCAGCTCCTACTTCGTTCTCTCACAATTCAGCACCAATTTTCCTCGTTTTCCCTGGCTTCGCCTCTTGGGCGACCATCAATCCTATCACCCGACGTCCTTACCCGAACCACAGCTCCAGGAACGAGGGCTCCATTTTGTTACCACAGTTACCGACTCCACACGCTCCCCCCCTGCAGCCACGCCGTCCCGCTGAGGCGCCGGGGGCTCCCTCACCGCCGCTCCCCGGGCTGCGGCGCGGGCCTCAGGGCTTCCCTTGCGGCAGCGCAGCACTGGAGGTCCCGGGTTGGAGAGGTGGAGACAGCCCGCGACGGGTTCTCAAATGGCATGGATTCCCTGCCCTGCGCTGCCCCAGCGGCGGGCGCCAGGCCCGCAGATCCCTACGACGCGATGTCCCCTTCAGGCAAACGCCCTCTCCCATGGCAGCGCAGGGGCAGAGAGCGAAGCCTCGCAGCCCAGCGGCTCTGGGGCTGCATGGGGCTGACAGGAACAACGCGGGTTGGGAGGACGGGAGCGGCCAAGCGCACGCTGCAATTGCAAGGTTCAGAAGCAGGATTTTCTCCAGCACCCACAAAGTGAGCAAGGAAGAGAGCTACTAAAACAAGCAGGAGCAAATAAGCTGAATTGTAAGAGTGAGCCCACCAAGACAGCAGCACCGGGCTGGCGCTGCCGCAGGGGGTGGAGGTGCAGGGCCGGAGCCCAAAACTGCTGCAGATCAACACAAGTCCTAAAGCAGAGGACTTGTGCATTTCCTAAGGGATGGAAAACTGCCCTGCCGAGAAGCTATCAAGGACAGAGCCTCAAAACCCCAACAAATAACACTCTGAAGAACTATAGCTGCCTATCCCACGTAGCACAACAGCTTTTTGGAGCATTTGGTTGTTAAGCAGGACAAACGGTCCGGTTCACATTATTTGTACAAAATGAGCTCAACTTTCAGAACCTCTCTTGCTGCAGCACACAAACATGTATGACTGACAGAGCTCGTCTCTTAGAAAGGAAACGTTTCCACAAGTTACACATCCTAGTTTGGTACAAAATCTTCAAACTTTCTATAACGATTTCTATTTCAGTATTCATGAAATGTTTTCCTGCTCCTTCTCAGGCTGGATATTAAGAGAAGTTACTATTGTAAAAAGCAGCTTAACAATACATACTTGCCTTGTTACAGCTAAACATAACATGTAACACAGGAGTATACAAAGAGTCTCCAAAATTTTATTTATAGAAACATGTTTAAATGCAGCATTGAAAACAGAGAGAGTGGAATGCAAATAGTCAGTTACATTTTCTTTGATTAACTAGCACCATTGAGTCACGAGTCAAAGACTAAATTATTTCTAGAGGTGTAAAAACCCTGCACCATTATAAAATTTCTACAAGTTCTATTAAAAACTGGTTCTCAATTTACTATTCCTAAGAGATGAAAGCAGTTTGCAGTACAACTTCTCAAATCTACTTGTTCAAGTTACCCATAAAAAACAGTTTCTAAGTCTAAATATCCTGATCAAGAGGAAAAAAATGTCTAAAAGTCAGCTTCACAAGTCTTTACAAACTAAACAAGAAAGATCTACTGTGATATAAATATACACAGTACAATATGTACAAGTCTGATCTTACAAAATAAGAGCTTCCTAATCCATAAAAATACTAACTACAAAATTTTCTTAGTGTTCAGTCAAGCAGTCTCAAACAGTCACTATATCAAATTCCTAAAACACTGATGTGTTACATAGCACAGCAGCTTGAACATGTTCACAATGGGAAAGAGCCCAACAGTTCACCACAAAACTGATTTCTAATCCTAATTTCCCACTCAGGTTTCATGGTAATGTTAGTGTTTGCTATCTATTTTAATGTCACAAGTTTTTTTACCTATTTCTAGACTGTGTTTGAACTATTCAAAGTGCTGAAAGTGCGATCAGAGTGTTGTACCCATATTCTAGTACACCCTTCTCTGACACTGGCAACAATAGCCAAGTTTTTATAGGTTCTTGAGGTCAAAAAGGCACAGGCTCATTTGTACATGTTCAGGTAAGTATGCACAGATACATGCACATTGCTTTAAAGACCTGCCCCTAAACATTAAAAGGCTTCTTTAAGCAGGAAGCTTCAATAATTCCTTACAAATGGTTTAACGCAGATGTCTGGAATTGTTGTGCCAGATCTTGATATAAATTGCTCAAAATTATAGTAAGATAGTGATGAAAGAAGAAAAAAAAAATGAAAAAAAGAATGTTTTTTGTTTGAAACTTCTGGCATCCAAGTATTGCTCTGGAATACTTGAGAGAAATAAAATCTATGTTCTCTCACTCTATATCAAGCTATATCCAGGTGACAGTAGCCCACATGATTTATTCTACCGCAGTTAACACAGCATATGTGAGCATAACACCCTCAGTATTTGTTCTTCTATTGGAGACCATCTGCAGTCTGAATGAAAATAAATCTATTTGAAGAATGTTTCAGCCAATGTATTTTTGTACTTATACATACAAGAAATAAAAACTGAACTTTGCCTCAATGAGAATACAGACTTCCACTGATATGCCAGTCAACAGCTTCCTTCTTACCCTCCCGTCCTAGAGTGCTCTTCTGCGACATGCATCGTGATAACTAGTGCTGTTAAAAACTAAGAACATATCCCTCTTGACAAAGTTGACAAATTTTTCTAGTGGACACATTGGCTTGCTGGAACGCTTATAATAATCCTTACAGAACGAAGTCTGGAATGTGACATCGATGCCATCGTAAAGGATGCGGATAAAGTGTTCTTTGGGTTTCTTCCCATCCTGCCACAGCTCAAAAACTAATCTGGCAGCAAATCTAGGGAATCTGGCTTCTGTAATGCCCAAGGCACTAATAACAGGTGACAAGGTGACATCGTGTGCAGAGTAAAGAACAAATACTTCTTCTTTCTTGCCTTCTGCAATACACTGCAGTCGGTTAACAGTCTGGTTGAGGAGAGGGTGAGTAGCCAATAGTGCATACAAGAAATAAAGTTTCTTTTCCTGTCTTTCTCTCTCATCCTCCAACTGATGTCTTTTGATTACTTTGAAGTGTTCCATACTCATGCAGCCAGTTTTGGTACAGGGAAAGCTGACATTGTGGCAAAAATAGCACAAGAGAGAATCTATTGGGTTGGAAGCTCTCAACTGCCTGGTAGGAATACCTACGATCTTTGCCATATCCACATATGTTTTCTCCAAATCAGTATTTTTCACCCGTAAACTGTACTGTCTGCGCTGTTCCTCTTCTAGGTAGTGGTTCCGCATGGGACAGTCACAGCTTCCAGAACAAAAAATGGTGCTCCACTGATGCCTCATGTTAATTTTCTTCCAGTCAAAATCTGGCAAAAAAGTGTAGAGCAGGGCCAGTGCACTCTGCAGGGTTCGGCTCTTTCCTGTTGTTTCCAAGTAGAGCTGTTTTGCTGTCCAGTTACTCAGAAGCAGTTTATGTTTGTTTATATATATTTCTTGCAAAAGTTGTCCATTTTGCAAGTGTTGTACAACCCCTGAAAGAGAATTTTTAAAGAAATTACAACACACTATTAGAATCATCTAATTTGGGGAGAAAAAAAAACATCTAACAGTCTCACTGATAAATAAGCAATTAGTTAAAAGGTTATGAACACCTTTGTACACCTTTGAAAGGTGTACTTCACCTATGCATGATTATTAGGAAATCTGCATGAAATAAGACAGCTGCCATACTTCAGAATCTCTCAGACTCTTGGACCTAAACTGAGATATAGATATGAAAAGCTGGTTTCATAAAATTTGTTTAAAACCTTACTGGTTTAATATTTTTTCTTTGGACTAGAGACACAGACAGAAGGGCTCAAACATGACTAATAAAATTAAGATGGTTACATAGACACTGCACCTGAGTCACTTTTTCAGATGGGCAGGTACAGTGCAAATTTATGTCTGCCAATGAAACTCTTAGAAGTCAGGAAATGAATACACACCATGTACTCTTGTGTGTAAACTCACAAATGAGAGTGGTGAGGAAGGCAATTGCATCAGACTTCCTTCAGGAAATACTCATACTACTTGATAATTCTTACACTAATGCTCTGCCTTATCAAGGTGGAAAGGAAGCGGGTGTATCCTTCTCACATGCCAAAACCCTTGCTCCAGAATCCATCCTGCCTGTACTATGCTCCCACAGCAGCAAAGCAATAGGCATGAATCCTTTATGCACCAGGGCATCAATATAACTCGCTACAGGCAACAGGAGTCCCAAATAATAACTCAGTTACAAGTTGTAGGCAAGGATCAATCCAGTTCCATATGAAAAGTGCTGTGTTAGGAAGAATTCTTTGGCAACCTGTCTTGGTTTGTCCTGATGTCACATTGCAGGACTTGACTGCGTCCTAACAAATAGGATCCCAAAACATACAGGGACTTGACAGGAAAGTTTTGATTATTTTAAAATTATATTTAATTTATTAATAATTAACAATTTTTATTATTTTTAATTTATTATTATTTATTAGAAATACATGAGATTCCTCAAAAGTCAGCTGGCAAGAGGCAAACAGTACTAACTCCCAAAATCTTCAACACGCTTTTCACTTTCCCCAGTCAGTCTCCAAACACACTGACTACCCAGACCCATTGTCATACTCTCTGAATGTCAGACTTTGATATTTAAGATAAAAAAGAACAATGCAGTTAAAAGCAAGATGCGGGAATGAAATTAAACAGATCAATGTTAAAACTTGAAAAGACACAGAACAGAAAAGTATTATCAATGTGAATTTTCAAATTAAATTAATAAATGTCGGAGAGAAAAATTCACATGTGAGTAACCCTTTTCACAATCACATTTCTACCAGGTATGCGACAGTGTTTCCATGTGTTTGTGGGAAAGCACTTCTGTATTTTCATTTCTGATGCACTGACATGAGCAGATGAAGAAAAATCAGTCCTGCAAACATTGACAGGGACTTCAGTTCTGCTGGCTATTCTGGCTGGAGAACACAAACAATTCCAAGAGCTGTGCAATCTGCAAAAATCTTTCTTACAAATTGGGAACTTGTTTCTATACTATTGTCTTCTTGCTTTTGTTCCCTTCATATTTTCTATCGCTTGCTGACAACACTTCCAGGTCTTTTCCAAAGAGCCCCTTTATTACTGCGCTGGCCCAGCATTGCCTTTGTTTCTCTTTCTAGTCCCAAGCCCTTTGTATTTTTCTACTCTTTCCAGTGTCCCCACAGCACCAGCTCTCCACATCCCTTCTCCTGCATACTCAAGTCCCTGACTGCAACACTTCCAGTTACCTCCCATCTCCCCTACCTTTTTATACAGGTAAACTAAACAATATATTCACCACCAGAGTTCAGCAGTCTTTGTCTCAGTGGTAAAATTGATGAAGTCTCAAAATTCTGGTTTTTAAAATCTGTTTGGAATTCAGTTGCTGATACTTCCACATTTTCTCCCGATAACTAGGCTAAGCAGAACTGATAGATGAATTTAAAAAATAAGCTTCATTTTCCTGTGCTGAAAATATACATAAACAAATATGCCAGAAAACACACTGTTGGAATTTCATTACAAAACCTGGGGTTTTCTGTTTCCATAACATAAGCATCGAGTGTGTCTGTTACACCTCAATCTCTTGCGAGGGACACAGCAGTTAAATCACAGTTATTAACTGGCAACTAAGTGATTGCAAAAACTGAATTACAAACCAAACAAAACAGATCTTCCCCAGGAGGGATTGATCAAAGCCATTTTTCACTGGGGCGACAAAGCAATTTTGTGGTGTGGAGCAACATCAAGGAAAGGTGCTCTGCCCCATTACAAATAAATAGATTACAGCTGCAATCAAACTGCAACAAAATTGGCAAGTATGGTTTCTAGAACTGTCACCACTTTTATGGTAGAGACTCTAATGCCTTATTCATATCCCAGCATAGTCTGTGACTAACATTATAGGCTTCCCATTAAAAAGCAGTTATTTGAATCTAAATTAAAATAGAAGATCCCTTTTACAGCAGGGTGTGTTTAAAAGAGCAGAGGAAAAGACAGAGGTGCCCTGGAAACTTACCTGTCTGTGTCAGCTCTCCCATTTCACACAAGGAATGACTCGGGTAGCGGGGCAGGCTGCTCAGGGAACCATCCATTTGTGCTGCAGACCCTTTGGACATATGCTTAATGAAAGCTTCAAGTTGAGGATGAGAAGGTTTCCTAGAGAGATAAACCAAATGTGAAAATTTCCAAAAGCATATGGAAAAAGAGCTTGAGAGAGTATTTTAAGTATGTCAGCCCAGAAATGTCATGGTGTGGGGTTATTTCCCACTGAGACAACATCGACTCTTACTCAAGACTTCTGACAGTATGCAAAAGCAATCTATTACCAAAAACCTACAGGGAAACCCATCTTGCCATGTTAAAATTACGATACCTTTCAATAAGCAATTCAGGAAGGATTTTTAGTTGTGTTTCTTGTTTATTTGTTTGTTTTGGTGACGACTGTGAAATTTTTTTTAATTCACAGCAATATTAGTGACTGCGTTTAAAAAAAAAAAAGCCCAACAAACAAAAAACATTCTCTCCAGTTTCTAAAGTACCATTGCACTTTAACACCACAGCCAAAGGCAGTGAAAATCTAAAGCGGTTCAAATAACCAGTATTCTAAGTAGTTGATCTTGAAGGAATTCAAGTTTTCTAACGTACAATTTTAACTAAAACATCAAACTTTATTTCTAATTACTCCAGGCTTAAAATTAAATAGTATGTATAGTGTCAATTGAGTGGTACCCAGAAAGCAGTATCCAGTGGACATATTAAAATTACAAGTCAACGTTTTGGGTATTGTGCTATTACTAGGGAAGAAAAAGCTCAACACTGCTGGACACTTAAAACACTTAAGACACCTCCCCCAAATTGCAAGTACTAAATGCAACTGAAAAAGAGATAAAAAGTCTAGGTTAACTCTAACTCACTGAAACAGAATTCAAGTCAGTTTAAGAAAGCTTAGATCTCCTGAAACGTTGTGCAGATTTCAAATACACTTGTGTTTGTACAACACTCTTGTATTGCTGAAAATTACATATACAAAAAACCCACAATGTAATCAAAAGAGATTTAAACCTTAAAAAAAAAAAACAACAACAAAAAAACCACAAAATGATCACACTTCTACAATAGAAGTACAAATGTCAAGCAGTCACCTCTCTACTTGTACAGAATCAAGAACTGTCAATGCAGCCCTGGCCTAGTTGGTTCTCATTTTAATAGTACTTGCAGCCTGAACACACTATAAATATATAGATAGATAATATACATATAAATAATATAGATTTGTTCAGAGAACTTTTACAGAAATGTGACCTTTTTGTTTATTATTCGATTATGCTTTGCAAGAAAAAAACTGGCTTGGTATAAAAACCTCAGGTCTGAAAAAAAGAGTTGCAGGAACCACAAGAGGGAGCAATAACACCACTGAAGTATGAATAAGTGTCTGGAATCCAAGGACAAAGACATGCATAGATGTTAATGGAAGAGCCAACTGAGAAACTCTTAAATGTAGCAGCATGGACCAGAGCTGTTCTCACAAGCATTTACACACGCAATAACACATACTGTGCCTCTGTCAACAGAAAGGCTGCTCATTATCATATCATTTTATGAAACTTGTGTTTTCCAGTATTTAATTTACCCTTAGGAGAAAAAAAAAATTGGAGGAAAATGTTATCATAAATTATGGTATTTTTTTTTTTTTTTTTTTTTTTTTTTTTTTTTTTAAACTGAAAGGAAAACCAATGACTCAATGACATTTTAAATGCACAGCTTTTTCTGTGTGTTTTAATAGTAACACTGCAAATGAAGTTTAATATTTCAGTAGAAATTTTGTTCCTGTTCTTTTCCAAAGCATTGGAGGCTTCCTGTCATTAGACAGTGACACACACATTTGAAAACTTAATCCAGCTCCAGATGCCAGTTACAGACAGAACTTTTTGTGCATTTTGCTATTTTCACAGCTCAGCAGAACAATCTAGAAATGGAAGAATTAATTTGAGAAAATTAAATTAAGCCCATTAGCAAATAGCTTTTTAAGCTTATTACAGACATAGCAGGCTGAACTGGTGATTTTCTAAATTTTTCTCTAGACCCTGTTTACTGAATTAACAAGATTTGCAAATACATGTGCAAGAAAACTAGAACTGTATTATCTATTCTGCTTCTTTTGCTGCTCTGCTTACAAAAATCCAAATTCTAATGGAATCAAACCTGAACTGTCACCAATCACTTGTGAGAGGAAGAAAGAAAAGAAGTATTTATCAGTACTTTGCAACATGATTTGCCTAAATAACCATGACAAAATCATAGAACGTATGATAGCTGATAAAATTACAGTCCAGTGCATTAATATAGCTTTTCATATACATATTAGATGCAAGCTACTTAACTTCAGATTGCATTTTTTTTTAAATGAGCCCAAGTTAAGAACATGCTTGCAGAAGTGGAGTTTGAAATAAGTTAGACATATTTCTGAATATAAATTCCAAGCTTACTACTTGTAAAATGTATTACGAGGGAAAAAAAAAAAAAAAAAAAAAATAAAAATATATATATATATATGAAGAAGATAGAAATAAGAACTATCCTGCCTGAAGGGAACAGACATCTCAGACTACAGTATGTTTCTATCCTGAATGTAATCCTCATATAACCACATTCTGAACATAGAACATACCAGCAATTCTCCTCATTAACTCTATACAACTGAGCAAACAAAACAGTGTTTTCCTCAACAGCAAAATTTACAGCACCACTCAGGCTACGAACTAACAAATGATTCCCCCTCCCCACCCCCAGATTTCTCTGTTATTTAGAATATGAATCTTCCTGTTGAATTGGCCAATTTGCAGATGCTGCAGGAGATGGAGTATCTAGGCAACACAGCTGAGACTGCTGGGGCTGTTTGAGCAGGAAGAAAAGAAAATTACTCAGTTTTACACTTGAAAAGGCAGAAATATCTTTAAAATGTTATTTCCATAAAAGCAACCAGAAAATAAAAATGGCCTAAAGAGACATCCTTCTTTAATTTGCTGGACATTATCAGGATAAGGTAGCACATTTGGGAAATGTATTAATACAAGAAATATGTCAAATTCTGCCAGAACATGGAGTGGCTTTTCAAATAACACTATTACTAATAGCCATACTTTTTCCTAATCTTTTTTTCACATTTTTCATGTCCACTGATTTGCCTTGTAATGACCTTTCTCTATATAAAATAAATTTTATTTGTAACAAAAAATAAGGATCCTTCTTTTCCCTTAAATAATGAATTCAGTGCCTTTTTGTTATTTACAAAATAAATACTGAGTTAAGAGATACCAGATTTAATAGTCTTATTTTCATGCGCTGCCATTAAAATGGACCAACACTTAAATCCCTGATCACCATTAAAATACCTTATTATACCTTATATATCTTAATATATATATATATTATACCTTATATATCTTAAAAAGCTTTAACACCAAAAGTGTCATCTCTTTATTGCCACACTGTAACCAGTGCACAAGGACAGAAATCATACTGTGCAACTATTTGAACTACATGTGTATTTCCACCAGCAATTGAGCTGACATCCTTCAGTAACAATTTCTCTTTTCGTTGAGCATTTGTCACATAAGAATGTAGAGATTTGGGTTTTTTGTTATTATTTTGTTGTGGTTTGTTTTGGTCTTTTTTTTAAGAGAAGCATACACTAAAACTTGCTGGTTGCTTTGAATTAGCACAGCAAAGTGAGGATACCAGAATGAGCATATGCACATGACACCCAAAAAAATCTGCTGATTGGCTTAGCTGCAATGGCACAAAATACTGTGTCACAAACACGGATGAAAATGCGTTTATTGCATGTGAATTCAAGACTTCAAGACCAGTGCTTGGGAAATGCTAAAGGAGGCAGTTTGGCTTTCTGCCCTTGGATAAAGAAGTGCTCAAACTGCTCGCATGCACATAAACCTCTTGTGGCAAGAGGTCAGCTCCTTGAACTAATTGCTTTTGTTTTTAAAAAAAGTAAGATATAATAATAAAAATATAGAATCATCACATTCTTCTAATAAGACAGGCTGAAAGAGTCGGGGTTGTTCAGCCTGGAGAAGACTCCAGGAAGACCTTAGAGAACATTCCAGTACCTGAAGGAGGCCTACAAGAAAGCTGGGGAGGGACTTTTTACAAGGGGCATGACTGAGAGGTCAAAGGGGAAGGGTTTTAAGCTGAAAGAAGGCAGATTTAGATTAGATATTAGGAAGGAATTCTTTAGTGTGAGGGTGGTGAAACACAGGAGCAGGTTTCCCAAGGAGGTGGGAACATTTTAAACCACCTACAAATTGGAGAACACATATGTATAAAAATTGCAAAGCTAGTATTTAAGAAACAGAAGTAGAAAGAACAAGACTAGATGCAACTACAGTTTGTTAGATAATTTACATGGCCATGAAAATTCAATAATAGCATAAATAATGTATTTATCACCACCATCTAAGATGCTACAGACAAAAAATTGTTGGTCCAGGTTATGATTAAAACAGAAACTGATAGAAGAGATCATTATTGAGATCAATTCATTACTGAGATCAATTACTAACAGTCATTTATTTAAAAACTAAAGTTGAACAGTTAATCAAGCAGAAGACTACCAGCAGATTACAGGTGCTTTGTGGAATTAAGGGGGTGAACTTGTCACTCATTTGCTGCTGCACAGTGCTGCCCTCTCACAGTGCTATCTATACCCTGGAGCTCTGCAAGGGATATACATTGCTTCAGGAAAGAATTTGGAGAAGTGGACATTGATACAAATGAGATAGTCTTGGGTTTTTTACTTCACAAACAGCATTTCTCTATGCAAATATCACTTCTGTTAGGAAATGAAAAAGCCAAAAGAAACAAACTTCTGACCAGAAGCTGTACAACCCTTAGTGTGTCACTTGGTGAGTAAATGTGCCCATGCCAGGCACACCAAAAGCTTCTGACTTTATGAATATTACCTTTCTGTATTAGTATCCTTCCAGAGTCTGTCTGCTAACAGTACTATAAGCAAATCCTTTTACTCTTTACTTAAAATGCATAAAATTATTTTATTACTTCAAACAAAAATAACACGTGTTTTCTGCAAAGTTCCAGTAGACACACACAAAAAAGTGTTAGATCCAAGGCTATCCTGTTTCCCTTTTAAAGGGCCAGTAATTGAAAAGAGCCACTAAAAGCAACAATAGATCATTGTAGTCTACAGAAGAGACCCTTAAGACATCATTGGTACCCCTGGGGCTTATTTATTCAGAACAATCTTACAGCCTTTACATTTTTATAACAAACTCTATAGTGATCCAGTCTAGTTCACTGCTCCTCTAAGTCTATAGAGAAGTCAGAAGAGGCCTGTAAGACCTAATTCTGGTGTGGACCATTCTTTGACCTCTCTCCAAATCAAATCCACACCTCCTTTAGCTCAAAGTATAATACTTGCCTCTCCCACACTTTTCTCTCTCATTTTCCTGGCTGTTTCAAGACATGTACATGTAAAACCTAAAATTCAAATATTTGCTGCTAAGCTTCTTATGATTACCATCAACACCTCTAAAAGTGCCTTAAGGCATTTGCCAATCAGCCCAGCATACTATCAAATTACAGCAGGCTTCTGAGATCATTTTAGTGTCTTCCAAAATGCATTTCTTCTATATCTTGTATACAAACTCATTGAAGAAACACTGCACTTTATTATTTTTTTTACTTTCAACACTAAAAATAAGACAGAAAAAGAGAAAAAGAAGTGTGGGATTAATTTATTCCCCCCCCATAAGCAAACACTACAATGAAAGGACTTTTGTAATATCATTCAATTAATTTTCTTAAAGGAAAAAGGTATGTATTATTCAGTTCCCTTTGGAAATTTGCATCCAGAACAATGAAATTAATCATGGTGGTGATGATTATAGTAATAGCAGTAATAGTAATAATAACTGGAGTTTTACATGGAAGAAATGTCCAAAGCATTTAATCTATTTACTTATATTCATTCCACATTTACATGTCATGATCCATAATTTACAAAACTGAAGTGTGACCTCTAGGCTATTTTGCATAACTATTAGAAGTCCATGCGGCTGTAGCATAATCTGCTTAATTAATGAATTCCATCAGCTGAATGCCAAGTCAAATAAAGGACAGACTGAATATGAGCAGCATACTTATCTGAAGATGAAGTCCAGAGAGCTTAAACAAGCCAGACTTTCAACCAGACACCACAACTTATTTATACAGCATCAAGAAACCTTCAGTCCAAAGGTAGCAATAATATACCTTGTAATACTCTCAATGTAAATGCATTCACAATCAAGCACCAAATTTACATCACAAAGGAATATAAGCCTGACAGCCAAATGCAGCAAATAGCTTCCTGATTTTAAAGTAATAAATGTTACACTCAAAACAATGGCAAAGCCAGTAACAATTCTAGCTTTATTCAGAAAGATCGACTTTAGCACATCTGGACAGAGCCAACTCCTTTCATCTTCCTTATGCCCTTTCAAAGTCAGCCAGAAGATTCTATTTTACACGAACTTTGGTCTCAAGGAGACAGTCTTTGTGGTTCTCTATTCATTTGTTCTGGCTGGGAATGGTAATGGATGTATCACCTACACATTGATGCTCTAATGCTTCATAAATCATTCACACCAAGGGCACCTACACTGCTGGCCTCCTTGCCTCCTGTCACTGTGCTCTCCTATCTGCTTGACTTGGTCATGCTCTTGACAGTGTGAAAAGCTCCACTATTTTCTTGCCTTTTATGGCTGATTTTTGTGACCCCAGGGCGTTCCTGCTGTTTTCTGAGGCAGAAATAGCTATAAAAGCTTCTCTGACAAATATAAAACTAGACAAATACAAAGACAAGACCTTTTCATGTAGCACTGTAATGCTGAGAAATAGAATACTCATCCAACATTGTCATTTGCAGTTAACACCTTTGCAATAAAGTTCTCTACACAGACATTCTAACACGACAGACACTGAGCAAGGCAAGAAGATCACAGCCCTTAAAGACTCCAAAAGGAATTTGAGTCCTGTTTATTTATCTAGTGTTTCATTCTGAAAATAATTTCACCCCTTAAGGGCAGGTAATTAAAAATATTATCATAGCTATTAGTAAACGAGTCATTTTTCATCTTGTTAGAGAAACTAATTGCCTATTCAGCTCTGTGGCAGAGATATCTGGAGTTCAGTCTCCTGTCTGCAGTCTCAGGGCTGAATAGCTAATTTCAGAATTGGCTTGTGGGGGGCACAAGACACTGTTGGGGTTGGGCACCTCTCAAAGAATTCAACCTTCTCTTGAAAAAGCTTTTTGGTGGAAATTGAATTATGAATAAAGAGGCAACCAACATAATAGCAAAGTAGTTTGTTTTTTCTTTTCTTTCTTTAAAAAATCTGCTCTACAAAAAAAGTCCCAAACCATTACCATTTATAAAGCTCATGCAGTACAGTAAAAAAAATGTTATTTTGAGTTGTGTTCAAAGACAGACATTCTAAAAGTGAAGTTTTCTTTCAAAAATGAGCATATGATTTTCCCAATTTCTGATTTTGACACTTGTGCCAATGAGCTATGAAAAATACAAACACACACACACATTTAGTACAATTAAGTCAGAATCACACATTCAGCATGTCATTAGCACTTTCAGCCACTTCTGAATAATCTCGCACCAGAAAAGCAAGAACATAATCTCTTAGAAGACAGAAGAAATTCCATGCTAATCTGGAAGATATTGGTTGTGTATCCACACTGCCTTGTATACCAGTAGTTCAGGAAACCAACTCTGCCTCTTTTCCTGAGTAAGGTATGCAAATGCACAAAATAGATTCATCCCCAGTCACTGAAATTCCCACAGCTGACATTGCTGAGTGGGCACCAGCATAAAGCTGTTGATTTGCCCAGAGGTTTTGCTAATACATCTGCTGTTTTTTCTTGATATTTTCCCTTGAACTGCAAATACTCAGTAGGTTCACTAGCAAGTCCTCTGCTAGAAAAAAAAATAATTCCACAAACCCTATACTCAAAAGGAGAAAAAACACATGTAATGAAGCAAGCTAGGAGTAAGGATTGGTGATTTACATCATCACTGTTTATTTCTACTATTTATTAAAGGTTTCATCTTCATTGATGAGTAAGCTGAGTAGACTCTAAACAAGAAAGACAGGTTCTTCCACAAGGAAGAGAAGCAATCCAGACTGCATCTACAGTTCAGACTGGATGAGGTATGAAGGCAAACATTAGCAAGCTACAAGGACATGACATTAGACAGAAGCACATTATCCCCTAACAGAAAGGTAAACGATATCTTAATAGCAGTCAGACACAAATAACTTAGGTATGACAGTTTTAAACAGCGAGTGGTAACTACAGGAAAAGGGTGGTTTCCAAGTAACAAACAGTGTGCTTTCTAATTGACTTTTACTTTAATCGTTAAATTTAAAACATCCATCCCCTTTGGTAGCAAAGTACTTTGATATCAATTATTAATGATAACCTGTATTTCTGAAAAATAACGGGAAAAAATACTACAGAAAACAAATATCCATTTTCCTATGGATAGTGACCAACTTGGTCACAGTAACCAACTGTGACCTTTTCTCTTTTTACACAAAACGAAGCATATGCTTAGCTGAAATGGAAGAGACACTGCACTTAAATTTAAAAAATGTGTAGAAGCTTATCTAAGAGCAATGGTAACATACATATGCACTGAAATAGCTTTTGCCTTTTACAGAAATACCAGTCTGAACTGGTGGCAAGCAATAGTTCATATCTCAAAGGAAATATTATACACCACTGATACAGGGTTTGGTTTTTTTTTTCCAATTCACCACAATACCCAAACATCAGAAGTCACAATATACTTCAATCTGCAGAAACTGTTTCCTGAAAAGAAACAAACAAAAAAAAAATCATCAAGTAAAACACACTTAATAGTGATAAAAGCCAAAAATTTTACCTGCTTGGCAGCAACATACAGTCAATGTCAGGTCTCTTTGTCTTGGGAATGGCATAGAGTGGATACCTATCACCATGTCGAATCAACACTTGAACTGACACTAGCTTAAAATAATGAGGTGCATGACCTAAAACAAAGGGGGAAAGGGGAGGAAGCAAAACAAAGATAAGTAAACACTGCCTAAATCTTTCCCCTCTGGACTTTTTCTTCAAGAAAAAAATCAGATGTAATTGTCTTGATATCTTTGAAGTTGCAACGCAAGAGAACTCCCATAAGGAATGACACATTAATATCCCAAGAAACATTTCACTTTAAATTGCAAGATGGAATACCAGGGTGCTTTGCACATATTCCATCATACAGTCCAAAAAGTCCAAAAACCATACAGGACATTACTGAAGCACTTTTATCAACCTACATGGTAAGGCTATCTGACTCTTATTATGCCTCTCTTCCAGACCCCTACCATGATGACAGATTTTGCAGCATGCATAATTTGGAACTTCTTGATATACTAGTTTGAAATTAATTTTACATGCATTCATGGGATATGCTGATGAGGGACTTAATTCAGACTAACTTGCTGCTGCAGCTACTGTGGGGTGAAGAATGGAAATGTGTCTTCTACCTGACTATGTCTACTGGTTTGGAGTTCCAAAATTAACTAATTCTGGTTGGGTGTTGGGTTTTTTTCAGAATTCCAGGTCATCTGTATTTAAGGTATTAATATAATTTGCAATGCATCTCACTTGCACTAAGCATTATAGTTCAAATATTTAATATCTGAATCTCCCACTCCCTTCTGTTTTAGGCTGCCAGTAGATCATTGGCTAGAAGCAGAACCAATTCCAAATACCAAGTCAAGAGAAGATCCAAAGGGAAGAAAAGAACAACATATTTGGAATGATTTAACATAATTCAGCAACCAGCTGGCTTTTGCTGCACTTTTCCAAGCACCAAAAACCTGACAATTGTCAAAGTCACTGTCACTGTCTCCAGTCACAACCAAACTGTCATTTCCATTCCCAAGCTTACCTTCCATGCTGCGTTCAGCAATGGTGGGAATGTTGCAGTACACACGAGCTTCATAAAGAGGATCTATTGCAGGAGGCTCAGTCAGCAAATCAGGCATTATTCTCTTTCGGCTTTTAGGATTCAAACCGTCTTCCCTGATGGGATTTACTGGGATTAAATGCACTGAAAGATACAAAACATACAGCATATACTTTTAGAGGGGTTTAAGGGTATGTTGGACTATTATTTCCTTTGGTTTGGTTTGTTTTTAAAAAAGGATTAATCATGCACAAAAACTATGGTTTCCATTAAAATGCCACTCTACAGTTTGGACCTTTGTTGTGAAATTTTCATGATTTACATAGTCAAGAAGACAAACCCAGAGAGCTCTTTAGCAAAACCAGTGCTTGGCTGGGACTGCAGAAATAGATCAGGATGTAGAACAACTTTGTCTTTTGCATACTTCTTGAAGCTGCTGCTTCTGTCATTGTCTCATGAAGCTCTACGAGCATGAGTAGGAAGAAAAGGGCCACAAAGGCCCAGCTGCCTCTTATAAATTTAACTTAGAATTTATATTGAAGGACATCAGCAAAAGACACAGCAGCTGTGATAATGGTACTACAAACCACTGGGAAAACAAAGTAGGCAACATTGAAGGGGCTGTATTGTCCATCATTTTCCTCACTAATCCCCATCCTTTTGCATGACTACTTTGCCAACCTTAGTTTGAGTTAATTAAAGGAAATGGACACAAAATGTATTTGTTGAAATGTAACAGGCTACCACAAAAAAAATGTTAAATAGAAAGGAATTCAGTTAACAGTTACACAGAGCAGGGAAATTATCAGAAATACCGCCATTAAGTCTTCCAACAAACAGAAGCATGCTGAAGTTAATCTGAACTTAAGGCCAGAGTTGCATTGTCAATGTCTCTTTACCTTGTCTTGATCTGAAAGCACCAGTTTAGTTATGAGCCTTACAAGACTGAAGCTGTAACAAGGAACGCACACCTTTCTTTTTTTTTCCCTATTAATATTTGCTATTATTTAAACAGGGTGAGAATAAGAGGTGAAAATATGGAGGAAAAGTTGTATCCTTATCCTCACTATTCTTCTGTAGTAAGAAGTTAAAAAGAAAAAAAGACAAACAAAAAAATTAAAGAACAAAAAGCAGAATTTACTAATTCTTCTGGGAGAGTTCCTCAGTTGCATATTAAGTCCCAGTCAATTAGATTCACAATCTCATTTTACACAAAAATTTGTTCTGCATTGAAGAGTAGTGTGGACAAAGAAAACTGAACTGAAACTCACAAAGACTTTAAGAACACATAGCCATTAATATCATGTAGACTCTTCATTTTTACACTGCAATACATTAAATATTATTATGTGGCTTCTTTTTGGCAGCCAAAACCAAAATTCAAGCATTTTCCATACCCTTGCTGGTGCTGCTAACATGGTCAATAGCCCCAAAGTGCAGTGACTTTAAACTTTTCCTTAAGCTGTTTCAGATTTTGTATATGACTGCCCACAGGGCTGTGCTTGATGAGAGCATTAAACTGTAATTTTGACTTTTGGCCACACAAGCTGCAGAGCTCAGCTGCCATCCCAGCACCTATTTATGAGATTCATTTTTTAGCTCCTTCCATGCCAAGACTCACAGTTTTGTGAGACATTGCAGAAGATTAACCAAGAAATAAGCAGTGACACAGAGCCCTGGGAATATCTATAAGAGGTTGATGACTCTAGTTTGAAGGAGGCTTACAGCAAATTTGTATTTGGGTCTGTCCTGGTTTGGGCCAGGATGAAGGTGATTTTCTGGTTTGTACTTTTGCTTTCAGCTAAGTTTCTTGTAAGTAGTTGCACTGGCTGAAATTAACAGCAAGTTTCTCAGACAGTGCCTGCTTCTAGGACTGATAACACTGGATGTTTATAGTTACTGCCAGAGACTGGTATGCAGAGCCAAGGACACTGCTCAGCTCTGAGGAACATTTTACCCTGCAGAAGGAGTAAAGAGGTCCCACCTGAACCCCTCCTTTGGGGAAGCCCAAGACAAGATAGATGCCAGAACTGACCAAACAGAGTATTCCATCCCATACACATACTCAGTATAAATTTGAGGGATTACAAGGGTCAAAGACCCTTCCTTCCTGACCCTTCTTCCTGCTCTTCCTGCCCTTCCTTCACCTGTTCCCTGTTTGCTTCAGCATCCTGGGAGGATTCCATCCGTTCATCTGCCTGTGGTCCTGATCCGTGACAGCCTGAATCTGTGTGTTCCTGCCTCCAGTTCCCGATGACTGCTGATCCCAGGGGTCCAGCCTGGACTTTCCCAGGGCTGCCCTGCAGCCTCGGTGGTGACGTGGAAGTTATTTAGAGAAAGGGAGGAGGAACGTGGTATCAATTTTTCCTGTATATTTGTATATATTTAGTAATTTTTCCTATTTATCATTACTGTTTCATTAAAGTTGTGTAGTTTAGTTTCCAACCCATACAGCCTCTCTCCCTTATTCTCTCTCCTTTCCCTATCAGGGAGGAGAGGGGGATTAATAGAGAGCATCTGTTATTCGGTTTAATTGCTTGGCCAGCATCAAACTGTGACACAGATGAAGTGGCATCAGACAAAAGTATGACCTGATAGAACACTTAAACAACAAATGCTGCCTTGTGACATATAGAAAGTGACTGGTAACATAGTACAAGAGCCAAATACTGCTGTAAAACCACTCCAAGAATTTTGGCAGCTCCAAACTGAGATAGGATTTTGTTTTAGTGAACAAAAGCAAAGAGGAAAAAACATAAACTCTGATACTACTTTCAATTAAACAAAAAGCCTCCAGTTATTTTTATTTTAAATCAAGCTCCATATCCTATACAATCAAAAGACAAAATTTTAAAATCAACAGTTTGACTAAGAAATGGCTTTATGAACAAAACCAATGGCATCTGAAATATTATGACATGGTTTTGTTACCAGTGTACATTACATATGACCTATTTAAGGAGCAAGAAGCTAATTTATCTGAATTAGTCCACCCCAGTTCCTGAATGCCACAAAACATACCAAAAAGGACAACTAGATAAGCTGCTTCTAAGCAGAGACAATCATTCAGAAGTGCTTTCAGTATAACAGCTGTGACAATTACTACATAGCACCTAACCCCTTATGGAGGACGGTGAAGTTTATCAAATCACCTATAGTACTCAGAAGCCCAAGCAGGGAGCCAGCCTGCTAAGAATTAGGGCTACAAAACTGACATGAATTTGACAGAATTCAGTACAGCAGAAAAACAAACACAAAGCAAAGTGCAGTTCATGTAGAAGAAACACAAAATTAAGCATTACATCACTCCATTAACAGTTTCTCTCCCTCTTGTAGTCCTTGTTCCAGCTAGAAAAACAAAAGGTATCATCACTGTTTACAAAGAAGAAAAAGATTGAAAAAAGATATAAACCTCTATATTTACCTAAAACCAGAAAGATAGGCAACAAAACCATTTTCCGTTTCAGTTTTCCCTTGTAGCTCCAACAAGTCTGAGAAGCAGCAGCACAAGTAGACATGTTAGTCTTGATTTTCTGACTAAACAGAAACCTGAAGTTTTCATCTTTTATAAAACAGAAGGTTCTTTCAGCCCCATGTAAACAGTTTGAAAGCGTCACATGGAAATGAAGCCACACAGCAGACATAAAAAAAATCAAACCACTGTAGGTAACCTCCTGTGAATGGATAAAGAAAAGGTGCATGTCAGAGAACACAACAAGTTATTTATCCCTCTTGCACCTCCCCCCCTTCCCCCCCTTTGCTGCTCCTAGCAGGGCACTAACAAGGCTGCCAAGCACAGAGAACACTCAGGCTTCTGAAACTCTGATGATGAACTTGATTTCTCTTCCAGTTCCACTCTGAAAAACTGGGAAGGCTAGAAAAGCAGAAGGAAGAATAACCAGAAAGAGACAGGAATGCTGCAAAAAAAAACCCAACAACAGAGATGGAGGAAAACCAATCTGGAATAAGTATCAACAGTGCATGCAGCTGAAGAAGCTGCCAGTCTGGGAGAGGGGCAGGCAGGGCAGGTGCTGCAGGAGTGCCTGCATCCCAGGGCCCTGGGCTGGACCCCTGCCATGCTCCCTGATGCCTGAGGAATACATCCCTAGGGTCACTTTAGAGCTCTCCTTGGGATTACAAACCTCTATCTGGACATCCATGAAGTTCAAAAATGCCTGTGTGACACACAATCTACTTGTCTCATTTTATTCTTTCCTACAGCTTAAATAAAGGCTTTGGGAGGCTTCAGGGTAAGGCCTCTACTACCAGTGAGGGCATTCATCCATAATGCACAATGCCAGAATAACTCATGTGCTGTATGTGAAATGTATGTGAGTAATCACACAAACAAAAAGGCTCATTAGCCTCACACTAATGAACCTACTAAGTACTAGAAAAATAAGAATTAAATTCTTTAAAATGGCTTCCTAAGCCTGTGAAAATAAGCTTCTAAGCTTCAGCTTTTATAAAATATAAATGGAGCTACCAAACTTTTACATGTTTGTCATAGATTTTCACTTTTCAATTTAAGAACGAGCAGTTTAATTAAACAAAACAAATAAGCAAAACAAAAAAACCAAGCAGTTTTTTAAATCAAAGCACTTTCCTTACAGAACCTGATGACAAATTTTATATTTCTATAAAATCTGTCCACACTGAATTTAAGAAGTAGCAGTCCTCACTATCTCTTCAAGTCCCTGTCTCTTAACCATCCACATCTGACATCTCTCACCACATCCTTGCTTTCCCTAGCTTTGGTCCTTCCATTTTCCCCACTTCTGCTGTGTCTTCTGTCTGTTCAGGAGCAAGAGAAGCAGGAGGCCCCTGCAGCACAGGGATGCTCTCCACAGACACCTCCCTCTACAGCTGCTGCAGGCTCCAAGCTTCAAAGGTTTTCTTCCCGCAGTGCTCCCAACTCCACTGAGCACCACTCCAAAGAAACAAAATGTGAAGGTAAGTGTAGGGAAGGTGGGTAACAGAAAGAACAGCCAGGAGCTAAATTTAACCTGTAATAGGAACAACAAAGAGCTCAGCCTAGCAATAGTAACTATTTCCAGGTCACACATCTACAGCTTTTAGATTGCAGCTGTAGCTGGGCAGCAGAGGTAAGCACTTCCCTTGTTAGACACAAACTCAAGCAAACCAGAGGTCTGAGAATGGAGAATGCAAAGTACAGCTTCATCACCCTCACTACAGAAGCAAGCAGGAATTTCCAACCTCGTGATACCCACTGAGCAGTCAAATGGGAGAAAACAGGGAAGAGAGACAGTTCCCTTCCACTGCGTTTCCCAGAATTTGGGAAACATTCACCACTAGTGGCAAGCTTCAGACCGAGGAGTGCCCAGACTCACTAACACCTATTTGAAATATATTCAGTTTCTGGATTGTTGCTGTTGTTCTTCCTTCTGTAAGAGATCATAGTAACTTAGAAAATTTAAGTCCATTGACTTTCAGCACAATCCTATTGCCAGCACCCTATATTTCAAATTCTAAGACACACTTCAAAAATATTCATTCGAAGTATTTATAAGTGTACTAATCAAGCAGCAGACATCATTGAACAAACATCCTTTTCAAGACAGTGCTTCTAATCAAAAGTACTGAAAAATGCTTGCTATGGCAGCTTTGAATACATGCTCTTCATTTTGCAGAACCACAAAGTTCTGCAAGAGCCTTCATTACAGCATATTTTGACATCAGAAGTTAAAACCCACTAGCATACTTCTATTGATTCTTTCAGGTAAACATAGACATCTCCCTTCCTACAGCAAAAATATCAATTGCTTCTGAAGACAAGGCATGCTACAGCACAGCTGTTGAACGGAGCATCGCATTCTGACTTCTTATATATAAACATTAAGCTGTCAAGAGAAATGGATTAAATTCACAAAGTTTTTTGTGCTTTGGGTTGTGGGGTTTTTTTTCCATTTTGATGCACTGATCTTCGCAGGGTAAATGTTAGCATTCCTTGGGTTAATATTAGAAAAGCACTGCTTTTAAAATTCTCCTCTTTAGTGCTATGTCTGCATTTCCTCATGTTCCTTAAACTACACTTCCTGTTTCAAAGTGATGACACAGAAGTGATATTGTCATTTCCTTTCCAAATTATTTCTTGTGATTTAATAAAGAAAAGAGGTGGATTTCCCCTTCCTTTTTCTCTTGCAGGCCCAGTCCTCAAGACTTCCTTCAGTCTGAAGCACCAGTGCCCTGGATGCCCTCTCTCTACCTTGAGAACTCAGCCACAGTTAATCTTCAACCCCCATTGTGGCGGGAGCAGGGCAGGCAACATCAGAAACCAGCCTCTTCCAACTGGAAAAACACTCATGGGAAATTTGAATTAAGATTTATCATACTTGGTTTTCATAACTAAAGTGAGAACTTTATCACCACCTCAACTGTTCTTCAGCAAAAAAATAGGGCGGCCCCCACTGAGGGCTTGGACACTTGGCTATCTGTCATGCACACTGCATGGCACAGCTTTTACAGCTGCCATAGTTGTATTACATTTTCTCTACAAGAGGAGAAGTGTCACTCAAATTAAGGTACACAGGTGATGACAGCTCCCCAAGACTTCACAACTGGCCAAGCCACAGGCAGCAGTCAGTCACTGTCCCCACTTAGGCAAAGCTTCGTAAGGACACCCCCCAGCTTGCAGGATGCTGCGTTGCCCACTGGGGTGGCACATTATTTCTGTGCTAATAATACTCAATCTCAGCATTAAGTTATCATTATCAAGTTGACTGCTAGAAAACATCAGCCCCAGCCACATGTGCTGTCAATAAATATTTAAAAGTCTTTGAAAGACTGTCAGACATCGACAGAAGAGAAATTGCAGCAGACAATACAACCGACAGGTATGGCAACTTACTGTTATTCAGCTCACAGTGAAAATAAAATGAACACACTTTGGGTTTGCTTGTTATGTTTTCTCTCATATTCTTTGTAACCTGAGGAAAATAATTTGTTCAAGGCTGAGATGTACATATCCACTTGAAGTAAGAAAATTCAAGAAATGCTAATGTTTTCTGTTTTCCATTATTTTTTCCAGTTCCTTATGCTTTGATTTATTTTTTTTCTTTTTGGCTATAACTTCTTTGTACTACAGGGCACTTTTCCCCCTAGAAATCTCATCAACTTTTAATTATTTAACTAATAAAAATGCTGCTTCTCTGTTCTCTGTATCAAGAGTCAGAAAAATAAGTTTTCAGAAGCATCCTGTTTATCACTGACAGAAAATGGAAACTGACAGTTTACTGACAGAATAGATACTCAGAAGAGCTAGGAGGCTGCAGATGTACCTCAGCTAATTTGGTAAAAGTCAGATCTGATTGAGAGGGAATGAGCGTGAGCTCTAACATATTTTGGTTGGTTGGATTTTTTTTTTAATGAGTGCTTTTCAGAAAACCTTGTTTATAAGGTTATATAAGAAGAAAAAAAACCTAAGGCCCTCACTGAGGCGTCCTTCATGCACAAATGCAAAATAAACTAAAATTCAGTTGAACACAATGGATCTCTACAGATAAGGCCCAGTACAAGCTTTCACAACACAATCCCTTCCTTCTCCCCAATCATAACTGCAGCTTCAACTTGTAAGTGCATCTTAACTTTACTAATCGATATTGACACAATTTTACTGCATGAAATGCAACCAAAGCTTATTCTTTAGTCCAACACCAGCTGACTTCTCAGCCTTCTTGGTTTTCAAGATCCCCAGAATTTTCACTGGAGATGCAGATCTCCATATGGAGAATTGGAACTATGTAAATTAGCTGCTTTTCTCAGCAGAGACTTGGTCAGAAATAGCCAGGTCCCCTACTCCTTTCCAGGGGTAGTCCTGATGATAATGCGTTACTCCTTACCAGACTTGAGGGAAAAGACCAGATTGCCTTGTCTGTGTACTCATGTTCAAAAATAAATAGAACTACACGACCACCATGCACAGTAGCCCTCCCAGCTGTAAACAACTCACGCCAAGCTTCCTGAGGACAAGATTCTTATTTTCAGCTGCTTTAGCTGCATGGTTTGTTGATTTTTTTAATAGGGTTCCAATCAGACTTACAGAAGGAAAAGTATGATATGAAAATCTTTTTTGCACCAAAAAACAACATGGCAGGCCTTATCATGTTACCTTTGAGACCAGATTTAATCAGACGTATTAAATTACACACAATGAGCGCTTGCGTTTATTGAATCCAGATGTGGCTCTGAAAAGAGCTTTATGGTTTTAGGGGTTCCCCCCTCAACTGTTTTTCAGCTTACAACCCAGAAGGACATATGGCATTGCTTAAATGGCTTTCAGGATTCCCAGCTTGACAGCAATAACACAGTGATATTAACTGCAAGTCTGAGTCTTTTTGAGTTCTAGGGAAGACAGCCATTTCCCATTTCTTCTCCCAAACTGAAGAATTACCCCCTGCATTTTATTCTATATTCCTGCTGCACTGAACCACTACATTTTTTAACATGGAAAGTATTTGTATTTCCAGCAATTAAATGCATTCCTTCCCTTTAATATATATACATGCATAATAATGCTTTTCCTTACCAGCTTCTCACTAATTTCCTCACTACTTGGCTCTGCAGCTGATTTGAAGGGAATGGGGGACAAGCAGACAGATTTCCTGCTCTGGTAATACATCACTCAAGTCAGACATTGCTCAGGCACCTGCTTATTTAGTGACAAGATGTTAAAAAAGTCCCACTGCTACTTACACTGAAGCAGTTCTCTTGGTCCCATGCCTGTCCTGGGCTTCTTTGGATTCCCAGGAACTGCACCATTATCCTATCAATGAGGTCACCCTCAGTAACTGCAAGAGCTGTCACGTCTCATCAGCTTGTGAGATGTCTTCAGCTACATAAAATCAGTGTCCTGAAGACTACCAGACAAAGTTTAAGTATATACAGATAGGTTTTTATGGCCTGAATGCAAGATTTTTGTAAATACAGTAGGGTCCAGCCACTGCTACTTATCAAAGAAGATTCACGAGCACTACAGTAAAAATTTAAAGCTCTGCCCTGCTTCTGTCTAAAGAAATCAGGAACTGGTAAATTAACTAATCCAGATGAATTTCCCTGGAACAGATTTTCAAAACAGCTTTTTTTCACAAACCGTTGGCAAATTTTCCTGTTTCCATAGTGTTATCTCAAAATAAAGGTCAACTTGAAAAGGTAGCTGCAGGACACAATATACTGAATACTACCACCAAAATTTTGCTGTGGGCAGTGACCTTTGGTTTTTTCTTTTTGTCCAGGGTATTACTTGGACCTTAAAAATCCGGGAGTGGGAAGCTGTGCAGCAGTGATTACATCATAACTGAAAAATAGACTCTTGGCAGGTTTCACATGTGAGCTGAAAACAGAGGCCAGCTACACTAAGCATTCCACAAGCAGAAGAAAACATGGCAAAATATATTTTCTCAGAAACATAGATTGCAAATCCTCTGGCTTCAATCCTTTTCACCTACAGCAGCTGAGAATGAGACAAAAAAACCCACCCGATACAGTAGAGGTCAAAAAGCTCAGCAGTTATTCCTATGCTGTTATCTGGCAACCTGTCCCTAACATTTTACATCTTCAAGATGCTGCTGAAACTTGCATACTCCCCCATTGCTTATTATTTAAGGAATTTACTAACACTTGCTACTAAGCTCTCACTCCTCAAATAGATGGGAAGGCAGCGTGTACACAATAGTTCTCCATCATCCTGGAGCTCAAAGTGCAGGTTGTTGTCTCTTTTCCTTAGACAGCATTCCAAAATACTCAGAAATGGCTTTTGAAACTCAAGACAACTTTTTTCTAGGGCATGTGCTGAACATCCAGCTCTTGAAACAGAAATCAGAAAATACCCAGCTAAATACAAAGCAATAAAAGGATTTAGAAGCACACCTCTGCACTGCCCACTACATCATCATAGGCACAGCTCCCTTGACTTCAATGCTTCTTGGGCTGCAATAAATTCTGTACATCTGCTCACTGGTAAAAGCGTTTTTCTGTCACCTCTTAGCAGAGCTGCTTCCTACACTTCTCAGCAGCATCTCTGTGTCTGAACATCTGGGTCAGACACAGAAATCCTGCTTTCTCTCAAAGGGATACCACCCAAAAGGTAAAAAACCTCACATTGTCTGCAGCTCAGCCAGGGCATTTACAAGGGCAAGGAATGCAAACTGTTTAATATGCTAATGTCATCAGTCAAAGAGAATTCACAGACATCTGGCACTTCTCTACATCAGTGGCCTTCCAAGATAAAAAGCTTTACACATTCAAATCGATATTTTAACTACTGCATAAAATTAGCACTTTTCTGTTTCACATTGAATCCCAACTGTTTTCTGTCCATGAACTGACCTGCTCAGGGAACTAAGCTCAACACCATATGGCACTGCCTACCCAAGCCAAGCAGGCTCACTTGTTCGTCCTTGTCAATGCCAGGACACAGAAAGCTGACATGGATTTGCTAGCAGCAAACCCCACAACAACCAATTTAAATAGAGTAGAGCCTAACAGATTTTTGTGCTGGGGGAGCCCATAATGACAGACTTACTCATTAATCTCAGACTTTCAGAAGATGTTCTCTGGATCAGAGAATTATTGACGTCTTTAGAACACTTGCTGTAAACCAGTTTAGAGGAAGATACTGAATATTATTTCTTGTCTTCAGCATTAATGTACACTGCTGGTAAACCCCAAATTCTACCATGTATGTAGGGTTTCCAGCTCTTGTAATCTAACCATCTCACAAAAATAACTTCCAAGACTTCATCTTTCACTGCAGCAAATCCACAAAAGTCTCAGTCTTTTAAATACAAAATACCTCATAACCAAATAAACCACAATGTCATTCAGTTTGTGCAAACACTGCTTTTCTCTCAGTGAGCAAGTTTTGAAGATTTATAACAGAAGTAACTTCAGGAACAGAGATTACTCCTATTTAGAATAAAGCAAAAAGATTTGGGTCAGAACACTGATGAAAATGTAGAACAAAGGGCTGCATTAACATACTGGGATTAATGAACAATTAATGTATGAGAAACCCATTGTTCTAAAAGATCTGATAGAAGTAAAGAAGAACGGATAAAGCTCATACAGTGTGAATGGAATGTGAATTCTTACAAAACTGGTTAAGATTAACAAAGGGCTTGCACTAAATCCAAGCAGAGTGACAAGGCTGTCTTGACGTTTTTAGCTCAAGATGCCCAGGTTTTGTTTTGTTGCCACCATCTCTATAATGAAACACAAGAAAAACAAAGGTACAAAGGAAGGAAGCCTACAGCAAGGGGACAAGCAACTGCACATGGAAAAGAAAAAAAACCTTCAGGGATAAAAATCACTTCCCACTGCTCAGACAGCCAGAACAGGGAAGACCAGCTGGGCGGAGGGGGGGAGCAGAAGTGAGAGGCAGAATCAGACACAGGCAACTGCTGTCTTTACCAAGGACTAAAGCTGCCCCAAGCACATCTCCCTTCAAGACTTGACCCAGAACTGCAGTAATGATTTGCAGAAGCCTAACTAATAACCTGCTGTTAGTTTTTGTGAAGTATTAGACTTTATTTACCATAGTTTTCAACCATACATTTTAACAGCTCCTATTAATCTGCTAAA
The DNA here is from genome assembly GCA_038090715.1 of Florisuga fusca. Taxonomy (NCBI): domain Eukaryota; kingdom Metazoa; phylum Chordata; class Aves; order Apodiformes; family Trochilidae; genus Florisuga; species Florisuga fusca. The sequence goes on along the minus strand of JAAWXA010000015.1, from coordinate 5,891,445 downwards.
ACACAGTTCAACTAACCCTCACAGATGAAGTAAAAATATATATTTAAAGATTTATGAATCTCTGTAGCTTGCCAAATAATTTCTACTGGTCAAATCCTGTCTGAAACAACCTGACCTATATTAAAGCAGAAATTTCAAAATGATAGCTCTGTTTTTCTGGGAGAAAACAGGATTGTCCCATAGTATCATTGCCAAGTATTCGTTATGTCTCCTCCCTTACAAAGGTTAATTTCTGGACGGGTACATTATATCACCACTTTTGAGAATCACAAAAACCTTATTCAAGTCTATAGTTACAATATAAAAAGCGTATTTAACAAAAAATCTGTGCATTACACTTATTTTTCTTCATTCACTACTGAAGTGTACAACCCTTGGATATATTATTTGTGAGTTGGTTTTTCCCTTAATCTTCAATTCTGATCAAATAACAACCTTCAAAAAACCCAGAGAGACTAGTCATTCATGGAAAATCTGACACACTTGAGAGCTTGAAGACAAATTTCAGGAAGGAAGATATCTGATCTCCCTTTAATTTCGTATGTTGGTAACAAATGACAAAACCAAGTTCCCTGCATCAAAAACTTTAAAGCTGTGGCTTTCTAAATACAGTTACTTGTATGAATCAGCAAAATGCAATACTCTTTCTTCCACTGAAGAAATTATAATCTTAAAATACAAAATGTGATTTGCAATACCACACAAAAATGTGACATAAAATATACTGTTTGTTGGCAAGGAACAGTAAGGGATGGTAAGGAATTTACCTTAGAGAGATGGTAAGGATGTCCAGAAACAGGGAGAAGCTTATATTGTCTTTTCTTGAATATCCTCAGTTTTCCCCCCTTCTCTTTTAGTAATTAAGTTCTGGAAAAATTCAACGAATTCGTTTTTTCCCCAACAGAATTTACATATCCCAGCTCCTGTCAGCATCCCACAGGAAGTCTCTGGGCAAAAGGCTGTGGGTGCAGATCTCAATCCCATTCTAGCTGGAGAGTGGAGAGAGGAGGACAAAGGCAGCTCTGCAGTGCCATAGCTACCAGCTTCACAAGTTGAGGAAAATGCATCCTGCTTTGCAAATGGAAAGGTTGAACCCCCTCAGCTCCCACCTACAGGTCTCAGCAGGGGCACCCACCCCCTCCCTTACAGCAGGAGCTGAAGTGAGCAGCAGAGAGGATACAGAGCCAAGTGCCAAGTGCTTCTATGATGCTCTTGTCCGGCTGCACTGGGCCACCAAGCAGGGATGAAAATGGCAGCAATCCCACCAGAAGGGCCACATTGTTAAAGTGAACAGGCTTCCCAGAGGGGGTTGTGCAGCAATTGCCTCCTACAGGCAACATCCTGGTGGGACTGCATCTAGTACCCATGCTGTCCTCATAAAATAAGAGCTGCCTGCAGCACTCGAGCCAATAAAATAAAACTCTAATACTTTTGTTGGTGGAGAATCCTGATTTTGGTTTCCCATGACTCATCCATAAAACCAAAAATTCCAGTACAAAAAAAGGATGACAGGAAGTAAAGGGAAAGTACTACTGGAAAAGCAAAGTGTCATCTCCAGACATGCTGAATGACTGACACCCAAGCCTGAACCATAAAGGCAGAGAAAGTATTTAAAAGGAAAACAAAGACTCCCCACACTTACAGTGAGAAACAGCACCCTGCCAAGTTAGCTGCCAATATCCTAAAAAGCAGTGGCAGATACCACAATTCTTTTTATCCAAAGACAGACCTGAAGCACTGACCTAAGTACCAAAATATCTGGAGAAACAAACTTCAGACCAGAAGAGAAGCTCTATAGACAGGATCCACCCACGAGCCAGGGACTTTGTGACTCTGCACAGGCCTGAAACAGGCAGGCATACAGGAACAGTCTATGCTATGTACATACAATGCTATGTAGTTAGTAAAGAGATGTTTTCCCACTATAGTTTTAGTCCTCCTCTATTAACTGTTACTTTCCTTATGCTTTCAGCAAATGGAAACAAAAGCTCATGGAAAATGAAGGTATTTACTTTCTTGAAAAAAATGTATTTTACATGCATTTGATTAAAACATAAACCCCACAGTCATTGTCAAGTAAACTTTACAGAGATTACATATGGCATCTTATAAGCTAGCTTTTAAATTGCCTTTCAGTTTGGTTTGTTCATGGTAATTCAAAAATAAATAGTTGAAATATCCTGACAAGACCCACCTTCAGGCTTCTGCAGTCAGTCACAAATGTTCTAATGCACTGGGAGGCCTGTGCTTGCCCAGTAATTGGGTTCTCATGTACTACACCAGTCTTCAGGGGAAAAAAGAGAGCAGCTCTTCAGGCATACTTGCAGCCTCCTGCTCCTGAGATGACCTAAGAGCTAAACAATGTAATTAACATTGACAGGCTCCTAAATTATGTTCTTTCTCCTCAGTGTGAGGCTGCAGGACCACAGCTGGATTGTGACACATCCCTTACAACACGTTTGAATTTAGCTGCACTGCCATCTTCCATCTCCATACTGCAACCCCTGTGCACTGCTCTGGGCATTTTACAGATCACAGAGTAGGAAGGAAGACCTCATGCACTGTAACCTTTGTGCATTTTTGATGGAGGAAAACTATCCTAAGTTGCATCTGCTCTGTGCAGAAGTGAACTATCTGGTTTTAGTCAACATCGTGACAAGATAATACTTACAGAAACAAAAATACAGGCCACAAGCTAGCATAGGGAATTTTCACATTTTGCAGGTTTTCTGACAAAGGAAAACACTGAAGTCTTTTAAGAGAAAAACAACAGTAATCCCTTTTAGAACCATCTAACTGAAAAGTCTAAAAAAACAGGTTTCCTTTTATCCCTAGGTACCAAGGTTTTAAATTTTTTAGAACCATGACCATTTACATAAGCAAAAAGGGGAAAACAAAAATGTGTGAAGTGATAAATACCATAAGAAAAATACTTCTCCACACTTTTCTGTTGAGCTGGCCCCTAACATGAAAGTTGACAGTGACAATTCTCAATGAACTGTAAGCTGCAAGTCATATTTGGTTTGTAAGTCAACCCATCACCCTATTGAGGTAGTTTCCCAAATAGAAACGGTCATTGATACAATTATCCACTAGAGAGATCACAATATGCTTTCAGACAGCAGTGGAACTTTTGAGTTTTCACTTTTAACACTGTCATTTTTCTATTCTATTTAAAAATTAAACATGTAGTAAACATGTACTAAATGCAGGGGCATTTACCATGCAATAGAGTGTTTGCCTGTGCCTTTTGCTCCTGTGCAGGGGCAGAAAGAGCAGAAGAGGTCAAGGCTCGCATTGCTCAAAATCTATGTGCCAGGGGACTCCAGCAGCAGGAAGGAAGGTGTCTTATGAGATCCATAGCCACTATATCACCTTGAAGAATTACTATTACAGTTAAAAAAAATCCAAACATACCCTTTTTCCAGCTGTTAGGAAATGTGTGGTCTGCTTGTTTGGAAAATGTGTCTCCCTCACTCAGGATAATGGGAAATAAAGAAGATCCAGAGAGCCAGTCCAGCACATAATGTGTGACAAATGTGAACCAGCCACTCCCCAGAGCCCTCTGCACATTGGGTACCATGGCACAACAGACACAGGGAAATTCAGCTATAGTAAAAGTGATCCTTGTCAACCAGTCCATGTCCATCCATTGCAAGTGTTGGTCGGACAGGATACTTTTAGCACTCAGAGTTATTGTTTGTTGTCAAAAGAGGCTTTGGAGGAAACTTTCTCAATGATTTACCCTGTAAATTAAATAGTGTTAGTACCAATGTGAAGCACAAGTCTCAGGAGAAAAACAGCATAGGAAAAAAGCCTTGTTTAGAGATTAACTCAGAAACCACAACAGCAGAGAAAGGGACCAAGAACAAACAAAGAAGAAACAAAACAAGAACAAGTTTCCTCCTGGTCCTGGGTCCATCCTCAGCCTACCAATACTGAAGACTCTGAGGTCCAATACTGGTTGATTTCCTCAGCTTTTCTCTGTGTCTAAACCCAAGATGTGGCAACTGCTAGCTCCGAAACAATTGCCATGGGAGTCTGCATTACAAGGAAGGAGAGATTTATATTAAGATTGCTGACACAACACTTCATGTCCATCCTGCCTGCAGAAATCACTGCTTATAAAGCAGTTCCAGACACTTCACAGGACAGTCTATTAATGTAAACCAGCACTGACTTCTGCTTGAGTGGGCAGTGAACTGCTGCCAGTGATCCCTGAACTCTCCCAGCTCAAGCACAGGACAGGCTGTCATCTTGTCAGCTATGCCAGAGTGGGCTCTTGGTAACAGAGTCAGAACCCAGGGAAAACCAGATTAACTTCTCCCTTTGCTTCAGAGTCAGCTACAACTCACAAGTTTGAATTCAAATTGTCACTTTTCCATGCCTGGACAGGAGGGGATAAAATATCAACCATTTACAGAAGTGATGCTTTGTCCGAGAGCAGTTTAAAAAAGGAAGATACGTACACTTGTATAATTAGGCATTTATTGTTCGTGTTTCACTTCTCTAAATAAGTTTAGCACAAAAAAAGAAGAGCCACTTACAACACTGACTTCTTAGAAAAGCAGTGGTGTGTTTTAAAATGACCATCCTTCCTCCACAAATCTTTGTGCTGCTTGCTATAGAGAATCACAATCTCACATCAGCTTAGAGCAACCGTTCCCACTCCAAATGCTTCAGGAGGCAACCCCCTTCATACTCAAAGCAAAACTCAAAACAAAACCAACAACAAAAAGAATAAGTGGTTTGTGAATTTTTCCTTAGTCTGAATGCATAAACTCTCATTTTCATCCCATGATCGGATACAAATTACGGAATCCTAGAATCATTTAGGTTGGAAAAGATCTTTAAGTCCAACCAGTAACCCAGCACCGCCAAGCCCACCGCTAAACCATCTCCTTCAGCACCACATCTACACAGCTTTTAAATACTTCCACGGATGGTGAGTCTACCACTGCCCTGGGTAACCTGTTTCAGTGCTTAACAACCCTTTCAGTGAAGAAATTTTTCCTAATATCCAATCTAAACCTCCCCTGGAACAGCTTGAGGCCACATCTTCTCATTCTATTACTTGTTACTTGGGAGAAGAGATTGACTGACCCCCACCTTGCTCCAACTTCCACTCAATTCTAGGGAGCAAGAGGATCTCCCCTCAGCCTCCTTTTCTCCAGACTAAACAACCCTCATTCCCTCAGCTGGGCATTATATGACTTGTACTTCAGGCTCTTCTAGACATGCTCCAGCACCTCAATGTCCTTCTTGTAGTGGGGGGTCCAAAACTGAACACAGGATTTGATTATTGCAAAGCAGTATGACCAAATTTTTCTCCATGCAGCTCAAAACGAATCAAAATTTAGAAACCACATCTTACAGTCCGAAGAAAAGTAAAAGAAGCATATTGCTTTCAGAAAAAAAGTTTTATACTTGAAACAAGACTACATTACTATCACCCTGTGGAACAGTGAGAATCAAATAACTAGGGATGCAATGCCTCTGAAATATGCCATGTGTTAAAGAGGAACAGCTCCAGTGCAAGGAATAACTTTCAACATGGCAATAGGAAATAAACAATACATACAAACCTACTAAGTACATAGCATCTATGTCCCTTGGAACTGGACACCTAAATTTTAAGTCCTCCAATGCTCTATCACAGTAAAGTCCTCCATATAACACAGTATCAGAGGGGCTGACAGTCATTTTCTGAAGGATGTTTTGAAATTTCTCAGGTGAGTGCCTTACTTACTCAGGTGGGCGCGTTACTGACTCAGCTTGTTGGTCACCACATGCTAGTACTTGGTTCAATTTTATAAAAACAACAATTGTATGTGTTTGTATTATCCCAGAACACTGACCAAACATTCTGCTCTAAGACAGTACTGAGACTACACTGTCATTAACTTCATGCTGCAGTTATTTCCTTAAATATTTGCATGCCTATTTCATTAAAAGCACAGGTTTAGAATCAAGTGTTTTTTTACTTTAATGTTAAACTACTCAGGAACTAACAGTTTACAGCTATCTTTAATTTGAAAGCAGCTCATCAAGCACACTAATATAACTTCACAGGTAGTGGAGTTTTCTGGTAGGAGAGGAAAAAATGGTTTTGGCTTTAAGACTTTGAGCTGACTTCTTCAAACTCCAGGTGGTTTTCATAGTGATTGAAGAAGGGGGGTTTGTCTTTGCTTCAGACATGGTCTTTGCTCTGAGTTTGAGCTAATTTCTCTACAAGCCAGAGCTGGCAGAAGTATGCCTTAAAAGAAGCGACCAGTGTGCCTTAGAATACTTGGTTCCTGATTACCTGTATTGCAGTTCTCATGAAAAAATTCTACTTGTATTTCAGTATTAGCACTAAGATTCATGATGATGCTTGCTGTAGCTTAAGTGCATGTTAAAGCACCCCTTAAACAATCTTTATCTCCTAGAATTCCTCTTGCACAAATGTTACCTTCTAATTAAATTTTAAATATCTTCCTCTTTTGATGAAATGTGATTCATTCTCCTATAAGCCTACCTCCTCATCTCTAAATAAAGCTCATTTTTGTTAATAATTCAGTTTCATACTTCAGTAGCAGTTCCTCTAGGACCTTTAGTCTATACACAATTCATAACCAACCATATAACATCAAGGGAAAAGCTCTAGAAAGTCTAATGGGCTAAAGAAGCTGTTTTTAGACTCACCAGCATGGACCCACAGGAGGCTGAAAAAGCAATAAGGAGCCACAGGTCCCAGTATTACATGCAGAGGAGCTTGAACACACAAAAAATAACATAAAAACATAAAGTTTCTTTCCCCTCCCCCTATTTTTTTTTCAGTTGTCCAGGCAAAAGACAGGTTGTAATCTAAACTAACCCTCTGGTTGTTTTTTTTCATTATACAATGCAAAAAAGCACATGCCAGAGGACTGCCCTGCGATAATACAACATGGTGGAAGACAAAACCAAGGAATGTTATCCCATACTACAGTTATGCACTTTTCCTTGCCTTCTAAGAGCAATTGATTTCCTCACTGTGTATTAGTGGGGCACTAAATTAGCAAATCAGGGCAATGCTCAGTTGTGAAGACACAGTAATTTGCATTCATTCCTGCTTAGTCATCGAAAAATGACAGCCCTCTGGATTGACCCACGATTGTCGCTCTAAAGAACAACATGATTTAACTTCTCTTAAGCAAACCAGACACTTGTGATGAGCCAATTCAACTGTTTAAAGTTTCCTAATACAAGGGTGCAAATAAGGAGAAATTCCAAAACTCAACCCTCTCACAGCAGTTTTCTCAATCCCATCTGGTCTGATGCAATGAGAAATAGGAATTGCAGCAGTTTTTACTCAAAATTGTTTTGGCTATGTTCATGGAAGGATTCAATCACGTTCAATTACTTAATTGCACAGCAAAATTAACATTTGTTTGAGGGTTTTTTGAGGTATCCTGACTTGAAGTCTCTAGAGTTTATAGGTACCTAAGTAGCGCACAAACCTATTTTTATACTTTCATTTATTTAAAATAACAAATATTTACTACAGAAACAAAGCTTACACAACACGTAAGCGTGACTATTTTTAAATGCACCGAGAGACCACTATATATAGAAAACCAAAATGGAGGACACTTACAAAATTGTAGACTGAGGCTCAAAAAGGCTAATAAGGCTGCCAAAGCCAGCAGGAACAGAAAACGGTTTCGGAAAAGCATTATTATTCTTTCTGCTTTCTCTTCATGGTTTCATCTTCATACATCAATGTTTCCTGCAAAAAACACCCAAAATATTAGCAAATACATTTCAGTTGTGTAAACACCAGCTATAGGAAAAAAAAAATCAATACTATAAAGTTAAAAAGAGTATAAAGTTATTTCTGAAAAGAAAGCACATTCAGATTGGCAACAACAGTATCAATAAGTTGTCTTCACTCTAGCTATGAGATAACCTGTCTTTCCACATGACAAAACTTTCAAGTAAGAAAAAAATGTCATTTCCTGTAAAATTAAGTTTTCTCCTGCTAACACAGGTAACGCTCATGTCATAACACAATCAACAGCTCTTGAACTGTCTGTTGTACAAACCAAATCACAACAAGACATTAATACTTAAGGGTTCTCAAGAGGAATTCGGTGAATCATTCTGAGAGACAAAATAAATCCTGTAACATGTTAAAAAGGCAGACACACAAACATTTTTCAATACAGGTAAATATTAATTTCTCTAACCTCTCTAAGCTGATAGCACTTTTAATGATAGAATGAAGAGTAAAAAAATTACCAATACCACTATGCAGAGAATGAAAAGGTATATTGACTTAAGATTAACACCAGGAATACTTCTGTTTAACATCTGGAATAACACTATTTTTTAACAACTGTATTGACAAGGATCAGAACATTATATTCAAATATATGCATATATATATATACAATACATTTCAAATGAATAGTATTTAATAAAACTTCAGAACTCAAACACTTTGTTACAAACATTTGTTTTTTTTAAAAAAAGACAAATGAAAAAACCCAGCCCTCTTCTGGTATTACCCAAACAAGAAGCATGCACTGCTAGTAAAACACACATTTCCTTGCAAAATGACATCCCAAAGTGTACAGAATTTGCTGAAGTACCCTGTTTTCACAGATGTCTATTTTCCACTGGAAAATAGCTATGGCTTTATAACAGGGATGGGTGGGGCTTGTTCACACACACACTTTTTTTTTTTAAACAAGCAGCTGCTTTTATGTGCAAGAGACGCCTTTTTGTAGCACCGATTCCCAGATGCTTTGGGTTGAGCTGCTTGTGATGACACATGAAACGTGTTGACAGCAAATAACTTTTTTTCTCACCAGTATTTCTTTTTGCCCTAGCACTTATTTGCTCATAGAAAGAAATCTCCACTGACTCTTTTCTGCTTTTGCAAATGAAAACACTTACAATTACATGTAATAAATACCTGTCTATCAAAACCCTTCTGTGTCCTAAAACTGTCTTAGCAAGATTCTAATCTCTACCTCTGGCCATTGATAAACCAAGTAAAATCACAATCTAAAAAATCAGACACTTTTTTCCCCAATTAATTTTCTCAGTAATATTAAAAAATGTCTCATGGATCACTGAATTTCTTATTTTATCTGTTATGGTTGGTCTTAAGAAGAGCTGTGGGATCTACAAATTGGCCCAAGGTGATTTGTGGAAGTAATGGGAGCCTGAGTATAAGCAGTGATGTCAGAGAAAGGCAGCAAAGTCTGCAGAAAATGGAATGCATTTTGCATAGACATTGTGCAAGACTGAGGTCTTTCCATCTCACTTTATTTGGAGAGCTTATCTTTACAGCATTTGAAAACTGTGGAAAAATGGAGAGAACTGGAGATTCCCAGCAGGAAGAAATTGGAGCTATTACAGGAGTTTTCCAAAATGCCAATAGCACCATAAATGGTCTGCACAAGCAATAATAAAAACAACGTTTAAAAAAGAGAGTGACAGAAGGAATTATTTTAACAGTCTCAGCTTCACAAAAACATAGCTCATCCTGGAACATACAAGTGAAAGGTATGCTGAAACTAAACTAAGCTAAGCCACTGACACGAAACAAAGCTGCCAAGGGTAGAGGGTATTAGTGTATACAAAACACCAGGAGAGAACAAAGCAGCTACATCAAGCAGATGGAAGAACAGAAGGAGAACCACAGGAAAAAACAAAATTAGACTTTGGAGGAAGGCGAGGGTAAAATCTATTAAAAACCTCTCAAGAACAGGAGGTCTCACACAAAGTCTACACTCGTTAGTACTGCTGCTGCTGCACAAAAAATGGTGCCACAGAAAGGACAAATTACAAGACTGGGGGAAGGAAGGAGATACACACCTCACAGGAGCAAAATGTTTTTAAAAAAGAGCTAAATTAGCTTTAAACATTAATTGCCAGATTGTTTTTATAACATTCAGATTTAAATGCAACATTCAAGAAATTTCAAGCAAGGTGGAAAGGTTTTTTTTTTTACTTTTAAATAGTCTTCAATCTGCTAACAAAAGTTGTTATGCTACAGCTCATCAGAAACAGGCACAATGCCCACTGAGTAGCTGTTAAGTAAAAGCCTGTCAGTACAATTAGTTTTTGACTTCTACTTGATATCAAGCTGCTGAGGATCAGGTGAATGTAAGACTCAGTTCTGAAGCCTCTGCTCCTCCATGAAGGTACCACACAAGGCATTCCCCGGGAAAGTAGCACACAGGCAGGACATACTAAGTGAAGGCAGTACAATACGCATCATGAGCACTCACTGAAGTGAGCATTTACAAGCTAGAAAAACTAAAACTGAGCCTGAGGTAGGGGAAAAAAAGCTACCCAGCCTTATCTACCCACAAAACTATTTTTATCTACAGACAGATCAAGAAACAAACTGCTCAGGCAACCACATTTTGGGCCTGCAGAACATTGGACCACATAGCAAGAGGCTGCAGCATTGTAGAGGACCTGCTGCTAACATGATGTTTAGAAAATATTGATCTCTTTCTATTTATTGTGTGCACAGGCCAGAGTGCAGGTCATGCTTCAGCCTTGCCATCTCCACACTGTAAGTGTTCGGTGGCCAAAGTTCAGTTGTATCAACAACTAGGAACACACCTCACTAATGTCAAGGGAAGGGCCTTGGTCCTTTGGAGGTAAGTTAGTAGTTTCTGCTTTTAAAGGTGAGGAATCACCCCACTGCTACTGAAGAGGCAAACAGCAGCATTACAGCTACAGCATCTTTCTTATGCATACCAGAGAAGCAGAGACTTATGCTTGTCCCTGAAAACAGGCGTTTTTTGCTGAAGACCAAAGCAGCTACAAATCACATCAAGGGACTTTTAGATGGGATTTTAGGAAAACACCAAAGGGGTTATCAAGCACTTCAACAGGCTGCTCAAGGAAGTGGTGGAGTCATTATCCTTGAAGGAATTTTTAAAAAGATGTAGATGTGGTGCTGAAAGACATGGTTTAGTGCTGACTGGGCAGTGCAGGGTTAACAGTTGGACTTGATCTTAAAGGTCCCTTTCTAACCTAATCATGATTCCATGATTCCATGTTTCTTTGAATATAGGACTTGAAAGACAGCCTACAGAACCCCAAACTGATTTCTCCAACAGCAATGGTGTGACAAACATTAGCTGTCAACAAAGCATCCTCTGTCACAAAGTTCATTAAAAGGCTACTTCTGAGCCACATTTTGCAGCACACCTACCTACCCACAAAATTTATCTTTTTCTCTTAAGCTTATGATCCAAAAGTCTCAACTTCCCCAAACATGCCAGAATGACTCACAGTGTTTCCAGCACTCTGGGCCCTTAGCTAATGTCACCAGGCAGTGCCAACAGCCTGAGGTGCTGGGCTGCTCCACACACATTTTTACCACAAGGGTAAAAAATGATCTCATGATTGAAGGCCAGACCAAGGAGTCAGGAAACCAGCCAAGCCTCTGCTAGGCTCTTGGAAAAAATTTAGTCACATTTGTCACATTCTCTGCTTTTGGTTGTTTCACTGGAAAAGTTAGGAATGCTGTAGGAATGCTGGGATAGCCGCATGTCTGCTATGAGCCCAGGCTAAGCACGTAGCTCCCAGCAGAGGCTCTGGCCTGGCTAACCTGCTGCTTGTTCAGCACTAGCTGGGTACTGCTCCACATGGAGCCTCCTTCCAGCACCCCCTTCTGCCAGGCAAAATATAGAGATGGTGTTTTTTGCAGGGATGACTAGCTAAACTATTTCTTTTGATTATTTTAAGTCAGGCCCCGAAAATAGCTTGAAGGCAATACTTTCAAAGCACTTGTAAGGTTCCACATGACACTAAACCATCACTGCCAAACTTCTGTGCCAACTGACTGATACTGTTACATCCTCTAAATCACTTGTATCCACTAGAATACAAACTTACTATCCAGAACAAAGCACATTATTGCAGTTGCTCGCACCATGGCAGCTTCAATGAATTTATCTTGATTAAAATAGCATGTCTCCATAAATAATCAATAGTACTCTTCAAAGTCTGCCTCTATAAAATGACTTATTAATCTGATATGGTACATCAAAATGACATTGTCTCCTGAAATACAAGCAAGTAAAGTGGTTGCAATGAAACAGCAAAGAGAAACGGAGACTTTGCCCATACAGGAAGGTAGCATTACATCTGCACCTAACCATTTGGCAAAACCAGAGGCATATATTGTAGCAAGATTATACAGCTTTGGAAGGGGAGCCAAAAGCCTACAGACAGTGTAAGATTGATCTGAAGTAACATTCATAGATAGTTTTAGAAAGCCACAGAAAAACAGAAACCCACTTACTAGTCTGATGCTTCTACACTGAAGAAGAGAGTTTTTGATTGTAATTGCTTTGTGATGCATCTTATCTTTCATCTACACCTGCAGGCTTATTTTCTGACAAAACTTATTTTGAAGACATCTGAAATGAAGGTGGCAGCTCCTGATACAACTATAATGAAGAATCCTGCATTTGCTTTCACTTTAACTCATGATGCTACATAAATTATTGCCCGGCCACCTGGCAGAAGACACACAGGCAGTACCTTTTCATCTACTTACACCCACAAATCCAGCCCCCAGACATGCTCAGATGACTGACAAACCTTGAATTGGAAACTGCAGAAAATAGTTGTGTCAGCAAGTGACACAAGCCAAACCTGTTCTTTGGTGCTTAAAGGGATTTGCTTTTTTTCCTGCTGGAATGAAAAAGAGTGGTTGGGACCTTGTGGTTATGGCCAACTACAAAGATCTATGGCAAACACTGGAACAGAGAGGAAACAGGAACATTCAGCAGAGCCAATTCTCTGATCAGCATGACCTGCTTAGTTACCCATGCTTCTGATACTCACATTGAGGAAACCCTCACCCCTCCAGCTGACTGTAATGTCAGGGATTTAAACTTAACATAGGATTCCTGCAACACCTACGTTGCATCTTGCATAGCATCACTAAGTAATAAAGCTCCCATCTGTAATGTTATTTTTATTAATTCTTCAATTTCCCAAAGGAACAAGAACTCTTAAAAAAAAAAAAAAAAAAAAAAAAAAAAAAACACCACATTTTTGAGAAATAGGTTGCATCGCTTGCAGAACACTGCATTTCTAAATCAGCAAAACCAGCTCATTATTGAATAATTAAATAAAAATAAAACCTGCTCAGGAATGTTACTAGTTTCTGGAATTTCCTTAGACATATGTCAGTTTTCTGATTAAATTATGCCCATGATTTCTTAAACAAAGGTCACTGGAAGAAATATGGTAACTGTTACAAAGGTCATTCAGTGTGCAATTTCTTTATCTTCTTCACATTTCCACAGAACACTAGTTAGATGTATCATCTGTGTCTACCATGTATACCTCACCTGTACTCTGACCACTAATCATCTTTCAAGGAAACACTCCAAATTCCAAATACTTCTGACAATTCAAACAATTTTTAGAATAAATACCCTCACTGTGACCTGGAAATACATCCTTTTTATGTGGCAACATGTACAAACCTTAAAAACATATGAACACTGAAAATATATATTTCAAGAACAAGCACAAATATTTTTGACGTGAAGTCACTACAGGGCATCAGTACTGCAGTTATATGTATATATAATCACTAGTTCCTAGTACTAAAAAAAAAAATAAAATTTTTTTTAAATTAAAAGTAATGCATAATTTAACTTAAATATGAAGGAAACCATAGTGCCCAAATATAAGGCACTGTAAACATCTAATACCCTTGGGATGCCATGGGATTATGCTATTGTCTTAGACCACTCCTTTCCTTGTACAGTCTCTCTGCTATTCTTAAAATTATCAGTATGTATCAGAGAAGCTCTGAACAGCTGCCATGAAAATATTATTTCTGTCCTGCACATCCTTCCCTTTAAAATAAATATAAACATTTTAAATTCAGTCTCCTTTCCCCAGAACACTTTCCCTCCCTTGGGAGTTTCAACTTGGAGACAGCTTGCTGCCTTCATGCCCAGGATCTGGCAGCATCCTGATGTCAGAGGGATTTTTCCTCCTACCAGCTTCTGTAGACTATTTCTAAAGACCACCAAGTTCCCATCAGCCACCCCACTGTGATGGTGTGCACCTCTCTGAAGGAATTTAGAAGAGTCTAAATTAGCTCTGACAGTAAACAAAGAGGAAATGCAGGATTGCAAATAGAAACAATTATGGAATGTTTATTGCAACCTCTCCGTAGTCTCCTTCAGGCTTTCCTTTTGTGCAGGTTTAGACATTTTTTAATCAGAGGACAAAGTGATGGTCAGCATCAAAATTCATGCTTGCCAGCTGGTGCATTCTCTTTTTCTTAGAGCATTCAGTCATACCTCTTCAGTCACTGATGCTCTGTGTAATCACTTCTCACCAGGAGCTCAGACAAGAACCTGTTCTACTGAATGTTGCTCCAACATTAAAGGGAACACATAGGCAGAGCTCCAAACCCACAGGCCCCTGCCAACCCCAGTCCTTCACTAGAGACACGTGTTGGCAATGACTGTCTGAATACTGACTTCTCCAGTTACCAATGGTTGCCCTTCTACAAGGCTTTTGGGGTCCACATGATAGGTGCCAGGCTGATCCTGCTTGCCACGATCTGTACAGAAACTTTCCTTTACTTTCAGTAGGTGCTACATAGCTCTTCCCTTGGTGCAGTTGTCCAGAGGAAAACAGGATACTTATTCATCAGCCACTGCAAACTGTCTCTGCATTCTTTAATGGTCCTTTTTACAGACTCTGTGTCTCTACATATTTTTCAAGTGCTGCCTATCCAACTAATTGCTTTCTCACCCTTCCTAGTAGATTTTGGATGATCTTACTTCTGGCAGTATCAGTATATTTAAAAAAACAAAACCAAACCAACCCTGTCCCCTTAAACAAACACCACAACAAAAGAAGATCCCACAAACTCCTACATATTTCATATATACATAACATATCCCAACATCAAAGGTATTTATAACACACAAAAGGTGTTCCCTTTCATTGGTTATTTATTTAAAAAAGCCGTAGGTGCACCAGTAATAAAGAAGTCTAGATAACTTTTGATCAGCAAAATGGTTTTTTAGTCTCTATTTATGTCACTGCTTGCAAGTACTAAAATGGCCCAAGTTCTAATTTTGCTCTTGAAGGTTGACTTAAGCATAAAACATTTGTAGGATGCACCAAGGGAAGGAACATCGACAGATGCTGTTGAGATGTGTGTCGAGATGACACACATTGTATCCAGGTTATCAGGCTGGGCTTCTTTACAAACGAGTGGTTAAGCCCAAATACGCTCTCACTACAGCTAGTTACAATCAATTCACACCATGCTGCAGTTATTTTTTAAGTTCTAATGGATGTATTCTCTTCTGTAGCAAACAAACAAACAAACAAAAAAACATTCTGAAACATTTAACAAATATTTTTTAATTAGTCTGACAGAGAAGTTGCATGTAAACATGGATCTTTACATTTTCTAGGTCACACAGTAGTCTGCCTGTGACCACTGCTTTGAGGACAGGGTTTCTATAAAAATATATTCGCTGCAGATTGCTTCTCTGCTATATATAAAACATTTTAGAACCTGTCCATCCACTTCAGTTCAAAAAAAAAAAAAAAAGGCCTGTGAAAGTTCCACTAGCAATAGCATTAAAAACAAGTACATGCTGCTGCCATGTCCATTTTTGTTACATTTCAAAGAATCAGTTTCTCCTGCAGTTTCCTTCCCAAACCTTTCCTTCATCCCAGCATATCAGAACTACTCATTTTATACTATACCTGCTGTAAACCTACTCAAAGAAAAAAAAAAAAAAAGTCTCAGCTCTAAGGAACCCACACACTTTAGATTACCAAAATGAAGACTGGGAACGACCACCTCATTCAACAGGAAGAAACCCAGAGATCTGCCACCACTGTAAGGTCTAACAGAGTTCAGCAGATACCCTGAAGATGGATGTGGTTTTGAATTTGGAGCTGCATTTTAAACAGAGCACAGTGTAGCACAGACTACTTCCTTTCAAGCCTCAGAGAAGCTTGACTGCTGTAATTAATGCCAAATTACAAAGCTTTAAACAGTCTTTACATAACTTCGGATCACAAAGCACTCCCCTTCGTAAAAAATCAGATTCCATGGAAAAATCATAAGGACTGAAGAGGCTACTGCAATTCTTTCCCTATCTTAGTACTTCTTCTCCTATCTTTATATTCCTTTTAGGAATTGTTGAATATTTCCATGCTTTGGGCTTTGGTTTTCTAACTATAATATTTTAATAGCTCTCATTTGATTCATTGAACACTTGTTTGAACAGCAAACGTACATGAGCATGAAATATTTCAGTGCGTAGCTGTCCTTAACTTCAAGGGGGTTTTTATCACTTTAAACCCTTAGTTCAAGAGACCCTTCCATTCACAAAAACTCAGTAAGTGCTTTGGTCTGTCCTTGACTGACACTTGGTTGGAAATAAGGTCAGTGTCCTACTTCTGTGTGTATCACTCTGTAGAAATCCGAAAAAAAAAGTTAAAATCAGTAACAGCCCAGCAGTCCCGCATGTCACTTTGGAGGCCCTGTGAAAATAAAATTATCTACAAAATAAAATATATCTAATTATCGAAAAATAAAATTTATCTACAAAAATCCGTCAGAAGCTCAGTTCTTCATCACCCACCTCAGGAATGTCTTCAGATACCTACTCCTTTTCCTATGCAATGGTAAGTCATACACTTCTTTGAACTGCAGGGAAAGTAAAAATAAAAACATAGGAAGTGCTTTTACTTCCTTACAGGAAACCAAACAACTCTTTTTAAACATTATTATGAAACTTAGAAAGAAACATTATGATTCTGATGGCTCCAGGCCAGAACTGAATCTTAATTGGCAGTAAACCCATTCCAGAATATACAGAGAATTAAATAAGTCTTTAAAAAATGCCAGAGAGCAATTATTTTCAACTTAAAATTTTAAAATGGTACATACCATCTGCTCCTAATTGTATCAGAATGGATCCTAATCACAGATCACAGCCAGTGGCTGATCAGATAACATCACAGCTCCAAAAAGCCAAGCAGTTAATGTGCATGAATTGTTATACTTCTTTTAGTTAAGCTTTTGCTTTTTACAGTTTCCATTGTTCAAACAACTCTACCCTACTGTAACACCCTCCTCTGCATGCATTTCCAATACAGACCTTTGAACGTGCCTCTCAACAAGAACCTGTCTCCCTCTGCTCCAGTGGCAGAAGCTGCAAATATTTTCTTCTGGCACTAACTTTGAAAGCAAGCAGATGCTTTCAAAGCTGGCTGTGATCAACCAGTGAAGTCGAGTAGAATAAACAGATCAGTGAAGAAAGTTCATAAATATAAGAAAATATTTATTTTCCCACACCGGGTCAAATTATTCCTATCCAGTCTTTGAAATTATGTTAGTCTGTCAGATGACAATGTTCTCATGTGCATGTCTGCCCTTTCGCTGAGGTTTGATGGATTTGAGCATAGGATCTGAGCTCCCAAATCTGTCATTATTTTAATTCCAGATAATCTTATACTGGGTTCATTTATGACCTGCCTGCACTAGTGTATTCTACTGCTGAAAGGTCACACAAAGGTCATACACCCACAGTTGTCAGGGGTTCCCACAATTAGGCTGATTTGCTCACAGTATTCAAACTGAATGGCTTTGGGGTGATTCTAGCTAACTTGTAAGAGCTTGCTTAATTACTCCAAGCTCTTCAGCCCACTCACCATCCTACGTTGCACCCCCTCTTTGGCTGGTCCTTTATTCCTTACTCTCTGGAAAACTGCTAGACCCTGAATCTATCAATTCTGCCACAACTCCACCTGTAACTATTACCAAGCCATGCTTCCATCTTACTTTAAAACACAGCATTTTATATCTAGTGATTTGAAATTACTGAGAGTTTTCTGTGAAGTAAAACACAGTTCTACTAAATGATCTAAATCATCTAAACTATACATGGGAAAAACAGTAGTGTAACAACCTGGTGTTAGAAATGTTTGTGCCAGAAGGATGGAAGAGCTTACTTTCATTTCCATATTGATTATATTTCTAGTCTATGTGCTCAAGCTATAAGTTAACCCTCATCTCGAAATATTTTCTCTCCTATACATGAGATATATTCCATCCTATCATCACATATGAGGTCACCCAACACGTCCATACTCAACCACCTCTATACACCCACAAGGAATGAAAATTACTGGGTAGATATGCACCTCTGTTTCTTGTCTTCCAAACTGAAAACTTTAGCTTCTCTCTACAGGTTAAACTGCTACTCCTTGCAGCACCAACATCTGGAAGCCCACAGTAGAGAAAAAGGAAAAACAAACAAAACAAGACCAAACAGACTTTAATCATCAATTTTGTCATCTTCCTGCAATCTAACCCCAGAGTGGTGATTACACAGATGCATTAGCAGATAGCCTTTTCTGCTGCCCTTTCTTCCCTACAACACTGCTGAAGGCAAAAGGGAGAGCCTGTTTTGCTTCCTTGATCCTCCTGTCAAAACACCAGCTAATCTCCAGAAAGACACCATCTTACTATTGGACACAACCTGAACACAAAGATGCAAGTAGGACAGTTATTACTGCAAAAGGCAAAATAAAAATAGGCATAGGTGGGCTTATAGCCCACATTTTTGTTTCTTAGATCCACAAAGTTCTTTCCACAATTTATTGGCCCAAGAGAAGATCCTCATAAAGGCACCTGAAAGTCTTTATAGACAGAAATGCAAGCCTGTGTTCAGACATTTAATTCAAAGGCAACCAGTGAAACCATAGGCAAGATGAACAAAGCATGAAAAACACAGAAGAGCACAAGACCCAATGTCAGCATTGCTTTGCCCTTTTAAAACCATAATTACCAAAAAACTGTACCAGGTATTCACAGGCTCTCCTTTAATCACCAGATACCAACAGCATTAGGAAAACAGCACAGTATCTTCCACTGTGTATTTAAGTGTGAAATTTATCATAGTAGACACTGAGGCAAAGTTACAGTGCTTATTTTTTTATTTTCACAAGGGAAGCCACAAAATCATGTGACAACTTTCCGGGGGAAACTGACTTCATCCTTGGTACACAACAAAGTGTAAGGTGGCTACAGAAACTACAGATGAAACAACCAGAGAACAGAGATTGTCTGGTAATTCCAAACATTTCTGAACATCTTTTACTATGTGACCTGAACAAATAAGCCTAATTATTTCAGTTTCCAAAACCCAGTTATATTTAAGAAATGACAGCTATCTAGCTTTTCAATGTCCAGTTTACACCCTAATCAAAAGGAAATGGCCTGTCAATCTTGCTCTGAATCCTTTGTCATCAGAAACACAGCGCATTATCAAACACTTACCATCCACCTTTGTAGCCCTCATGGCAAATGTTGCTTTTTTATTGTTATCTTTCTCAATGAAAAGATGCTATTTTAAGTTGCTTAAGATGAACCACTCCTTTTATGATTCAGGCATTATCTGATCACAGTAAAGTGATATTAACTGATTTTTTTTTTTTTTAGAGAATCATAAACACAGATTCTCACAGTAAACCTTCCTGCTCTTTATTTCTTCACTGAGCAACAAAACACCTCACCCAGCAGTAATCAGAGATCACCTAATACTTTCAAAGCAACCAAGAACATTAATTTTGAATTTTAACCTAGACGTGATGCCACAAAGCAAGCCACATGGGCAAAACTCACATGTTCCTGCGTGGACATAAGACTCATGTAGCCTCCACTACAATTTTTAGACAATAAATTCCACAAATGGTTTGCAAAGCCAAATGCTTACTTAAGGGGACTCAATTTGGGTTGCACCATAGGGCAGCCTGATTTTAAAAGAACATGAAAGGTATCATGGTCTATACAAAATTTCTTGTAACTTTCTGGAAAGCTGCTACCTTCACTCATCAGCATCCTCTTCGTAGCTTTATAATCAACTGTTTCAATTTCTGTTCCTGTGTCTGTGTAATTTATACCGCACATTGGCCTGAGCTCACTAAGGCATTCTGGAAAGTATTTCAAAGAAAAAAAAAATATTTTAAAGCACAATCTTTTTAACGGTACTAGAATATTTTAATACAATTCCACTAAAATTACTGCAACACTAAAACCCCATGCATGTAGAGATCTTGCAAGAAATCTACACTTAGTGTCCTCGCAGGTATTGGGCATTTCTTCCCTTTTTGCTACACCTCTTAAGTTTTATTTTTTATGTATAATTTACCACCCAAGCTATTTTTTTTACACCCAACTGTATTTTTAAATATAACCTTCTGAATGGATCGCTTACTGACCCTACTGCCTCTCTCCCAGCTGGTCAAGATCAAAGGCTGTGTTCAAACACTTACCAAATGCAACTGACTCACTGCTTGAACAGTTTTCACTCAAACCATGTTGTTTGGCCAACATTTGGACTGTTGAGGCTCTTTTTAAGCAGATGTCTCCTCACCTTGAGGGTGCTGTCTAGCAGCATTTGTGTGTGCCTGGCAAGCGCTTGCCAGAGCAGATAAGCTGCCATGCTGCTTCACACATCTTCTCAGTAACTGTCCTGTCCATCTACCAGTAACTCCCAACACCTTCCTGTATTAACTATAATAAATTCCATCTTCTTCAGTCCTCTCATACTTCCTCCACCAAATGTTCTTTTACAACCTAAAGAAATAGTTGCATGTTTTGTGTGCACTTGCCAATGAACCTTGAGCTAGCACCTCCATCATTTTGTTAAAGGCAGGTTTTAAGATCCCCACCTTCTTGAACAGTTAAGATACAACCACCTCCTTTGTAGCATCCACCATAAACCATAAATCAAATAATATCTAAATCATCATAAAGTATATATTAGTACATGGCTCAATATTTAATCCCTAAGCTTATTTAATTTATGTTTGCAAACAACCAGCACCTCATGGTGATTTCTTGCATATTAATTGCCTTTTTTTTTTTTTTTTAATTACTTAAAAGAGAAAAAAAACTTGGGGTGAAGAAGAAAAAACACAACTAGAACTGACCATAAGTCCAAACTTAGAACTGCATTAATTCATCATTCATCTTTGGGGCAATAATATGCAGATACACTTAAGATACAAGCCTTTTATAACTAATCAATAAATAAATGAGTTGTAACTTCAGCAGAAAAAGCATCCAGAATAATACAACAAAAGTCTATTTTCAAATGTCTCCTATGAGATTTTGTAATGAAATTAAGAAAGACCTATGTAATAAACCTCTCAGGACACTTTAGGTTTCTTTTATCAAAGGAGGTCATGAGGGAAGAGAAATTTGCAAAAATGTATCACTTACTGTAAACCGCTGGAGAAAGCAGACCTCATGAGTGACAAGTTTTGGACACTCTGAAGCATTGCCTTTTGTGTGCACTCATTCCATGATGCCCATTTTTTGAACTAAAAAGCAAACAAACAAACCAACAACCCCCCAAAAAAAACCCACCCCAAAATAAAAACAAAAAAACAAACAAAAACCAAACAAAAAACAAAAACAAAAAACAAAAACAAAAAACAAAAAAACAAAAAACAAAAAAACAAAAAACAAACAAACAAACAAACAAAAAGAAACAAAAAAAAAACCCCACAGGCAGACAAATTAAGGCTGTTATAGAAAAGCAAGTTTATAATTATGAAATTGAAAGAATGTAACTAAGTGCCTGAAGTACACTTCTGGTTAGGTACCTAGGTATGGATATAGAGGTTCAGTTACAGCAACACAATGCTGTAGCGCTGCTGTCGTCAGATCGTCAAAGAAACTCTGCTCTTCCTCAATACTTCCTTTTTTTTTTTTTTGGCAGAGGAAGTCTCTGCAGAACACAGAGCTGTTACAGTGTATATTGAAACTTATAAAAATTAATACTTCAGCACTGTTGAGTTTACATAAAATATTTAAGAGACTACAATTAAAAGCCATTAGAGCGAGGAGCATATGTTTTAACCATGTGCACTACTTTTAGTTACCTTTTTGAGAAGATTAAAATTAAGCAGCTTTAGCTTTTCATCCCACTCACACCCTCCCACTGCAAGTTCTGTCTGAGCTAATCCTCCTTCTAAAGACGTCAAAACAGGGCATACGCATTACAGCTACTTACTGCCAAAATATGTTGGTTTAATATTCCATTACCATTGTAATACTGGCACAATAACTTATTATATGTGACAGCCTTTGCAGTTAGTCAAGGATAGAGCCACTTACTCTGTAGTTTCTTCATCCACATGAAACAACATTTGTAAAATTTGTAAAAGAGGAAATTTAAGGTCTGAACTAGATGCTCATCTCATACTACAATGCCAGGCAAAATAAAAGGCTTACAAGGTCATCACACCTACTCTTCTCGCCCTATCATTCTCCTTTGTCCCAGCCGTTATGCAAAGTGATCTGCTCAGAAATTCAGGTTCGTGTTTACAAATACATTGTTTAACCTCTTAATTCCTACCATTAAAAAAAATAATTTCACTGATTTAATTTTTTTTTTTCTTTCTGTCTAGGTGCAACATTCTGAATGAAGGCCAGGACAATCTCTATGTCGAAACACACTTCTGATGAGGGGTTCATGCTTGTCAAAAAGTTCAGAATTATTCCTCTGGAACTTGTAGCACAGAACTAAACTAACAAATCTCTTCAAGGCTTTACAAATATTTAGGTTAAAACACATACAACAAAAGGGACTGCTCTCACACACGCTAAACACAACAGACGTCAAAGAAAAAGATAGATTCAAGTAAGTTACTCCACTCCAGCCACAGTGTATCAACACACAGCCGAAGACCAAGTACTACCCATGGTAGAAGCACAGCTCCACACCAGCACGGTGTTACCTTCCAGCCGAGGCTGGTAAGCACCCGGTCTGTCCTCACACAGGCTCTGAGAGACTAAGGAGCCCGCTCCAGGCTCTCGCCTTGCGCGGTATCCGCACACACTCCCGGTCCGACGTCGCTGAACCTCAGGGACCTCTCGCACACACCGAGCCCAACCCTCGGGGTCTGCCAATGGGGATCATCCCGAAGGCAAAGTTTATCGCGCCGATGCCCCGTGGAGACGGCCAAACGGGACCAGGGGCAGGTGGCCGCCGCCGAACCCCCTTCGGCGCCAGACCGGTCCGGGCAGTTCGGACGGGGCTGGCGCTGCCCACAGCGCTGCTGATCCCAGGGCCCGGCTGCCCGTGGGCTCCCGGTGCACAGGGCAAGAGGGACCGCAGCCCACCCCTCCCGACCCTCAGAGCCGGGCGCGGGGCAGCCGCTCCCGCCACCTCCTTATTGCCCGGGCCGCACCCCCGGTCTCTCCTCGGGCTCCGGCAGAGACCTCCAGCCGGAGCCGCCGCCGCCGCCACGCCAGGGCCACGGCTGGAATGGGCAGCGCGCCAGGAGCCGATACAGCC
>JAAWXA010000015.1:5746660-5868044 GCA_038090715.1 Florisuga fusca | reverse complement strand
CGCCCCTCAGTGACCGCCCGTGGGGCGGTGCCGCCCGCGAC
This sequence comes from Florisuga fusca, assembly GCA_038090715.1. Classification (NCBI taxonomy): domain Eukaryota; kingdom Metazoa; phylum Chordata; class Aves; order Apodiformes; family Trochilidae; genus Florisuga; species Florisuga fusca. The sequence goes on along the minus strand of JAAWXA010000015.1, from coordinate 5,868,003 downwards.
ACGAGGGCGGCAGGACCGGACGGGAGCGGCCTGCACCGGCCTCGTCTCCTCCGCCGCGCCGGTTGAGGCTGCGGGACAGGGCGGAAGCGGCGGGGAATGTCCGCGTTTCCCGCAGATGGCCGTGGAGAGGAGAGGGGAGGCGTATTGCTGCCCTCGGGCCGCCCGCTGAGAGGCCGGTCCGTTTCATTACTTTGAAAGAGGTTTTTTCCGTGACCGTAGCTATGGGAGACCGGCAAAAGGGTCCGGGAACCGCAGCGGACATCTTGTCCCATACCCCCACATCAAAGCCTCGGTTTTCAACTTCCATCGTCGATGGCCATGGGTGCCCTGGAGACCCAGCACAACCGTCTACAGCAGCTAAGCAAATCACTACTGCCAAGGGACCCTGCTCCCAGATTCTTCTCACCGGGAATCACAGCCAATTATCATGGCCATGTGTAAGAAATGCCAATGTCCTTGACAAAGGAGAATTCCACGAATTACAATATGAAGATAAAACAAACACGCTTCCTTGTAAAGCTGATGCAAGTGAAGTAATTTCCTAACTTGAAAAGCATTCACCAGGATTTGATGCCAACAAAGAAGCTCCCAGCCTTTCCCCTCATAGGAGCAGATTCTGTTCCCCCAGCAGGAGCATTTGTTTAATCCTGTGAGCTGATCAACTTTCAAATACACTGATTTTTCATGTATCCCTAAAACAGGTTCTAAAATTAATTCTACAGATTTGGGAAACGCCCTAATTCTCATTACACACCTAGCTTGACATGTCTAAGCAGAACCTATCCATATACCACGTGATCAAAGCAGTTGCACGTGACACTGGTTGACACCAGCGATTCTGGCAAATGGCTGTAGGTTTTTCTTGCTGCAGTCAGATGGTTTCACATACACCTGAGGTTCTCACTTGCATCTCTGGATACTTCTGCCAGCTTTCAACAGCCTTGTCAGGCTGCTTTGCCAGCAAAGCTACTTATCTACATGGCCTCTACGCTTAGGTCACAGTGACCAGTAGTCACTGCCCTGTAAATAGCAGCACGGAACCAAATTTGCTTGCTTTGGCACTGCACATCCACAGAGTCAACACACCCAGCTGGAATGCTGTGCCTGTTTTTCTAGCTAGACTGGTACCTCTGATAGACTGGTATGGTTTCACCTGGAAATACATGATTCTCCAGCTTGTTTTCTTTTGGGACAAGTAGGAATTAATCTTTCCTCTCCCCAGAAGCTATTAAGGCCAGGTTGGATGGGGCTTTGATCAACCTGCTCTAGTGGAAGGTGACCCTGCCCATGGCAGGGGAGTTAGAACTAGGTGATCCTTAAGGTCCCCTCCAACCCAAATCATTAAATGATTCTACGGGTTTAATGAACAGACTGCACAGTGGTGCAGAAAGTGATCATCCACCTGCAGTTCAGGGAGACTGGAGCCTTTACCAACTGCTGCTTTTTGAAAACCATGTCCAGAGATGCTCAGCAGCACAGTGGTTGGCCTGTCAACTGACAGCTACACATCAAATACACAGACACTGCTTTCTTTCTTGCCAGCATCACCTCACATTAGAGCTAATCCATCATAATAATTTTATTTTTTTAAGAAAACCAGACCATCTGAAAAAGAATGTTTTGCAGAAGAGCAGAAGACAAACTATGGGACCCTAGATAAGGAACAGTGAGACTTCCAATTGCCATTCACCAGTTCACTTTAGGACATGTTAGGATTGCATAGTGCTCAATTTCAGCACAAAGAAATCTGGCATTTCTCTACCCAGAAAACAGAACAGATCCTTTAGGGAAAAACTATCACCCTATGGAAACAAGAACTTATCATGACACCAAACACTTGTCAGGGGAGGTATATTTCGACCTCATCCAGAACAAAGTGAAATTCAAAAAGAATTTGGGATTCAGGAACTGTCAATCTGTTCTCAATGTAATAAAAGGATTTAATTTTCTTCACAGAATGTTTTTGCTTTGGAGAATAAAATGTTGTTGTCTACACATAGAAATCTACTGTTAGAGATAAAGCCATTATGATATTTATAATAGAAAAGACTATGTACTCAAAAGGTTTTAGCCTGAGATTTTCTATGCCGAAACTCCACACACTGGGATCTTAAAGATGAAATTAGATGCAATAAACTGAATACTTTCAGGGCAGAGCAACTGCAACTACTACCTTTGGAGGAGACCTAGAGTTATTCACAATTCCACCACATCACCTCAGTTAGTAGTCTTATCTCTTATCTTGATCTGCTTTCTCCTATACATACCACTAGGCATCCAATGAACTTCTCGTACTGCAAAAAGTATTTTGTATCATCAGATTTTGCTCTTCTGGCAAGTTCTTTAAGGCCAGCCTTCCAGGAGAGTGAATTAGCTATGAACTAACAAAAATTCTGATGCATTAACCAAGGAGCAGCTGTGAGTGTGTGCATGCTAAAACTGTAAGCTTGCTCACTAACATCCACCTGCTGCTACTGAGGCAATCCACAATTCATTTGGTCAAAACACTGCAGTGTTCCTATCTGACCTCAGTCCCAAGAGACAAACTGACAACATTCATTATAGAGGATAGGACATGGTGAAACACAGCCCTATTACCCAGGGAGGATAGTTCTAATTTTACAACTTACTTAAATTTCCAACCTCCTGATTCTAATTCTGTCCCTTTTTTCTGCCCCCCACTTTTTTTTTTTTTTTTTTTTTTTTTTTTTTTAAAGGCAAATACTAACAGTTACCACCTGGGTGGTGGGGTTTCCTGCCACCCTCCGTTTCTAATCACATACATATCCTTCTGTTTGCTCGAGTTTTTGAACTGGAGATTCTTGGGAGAAAGTAAGGGTTGGATCAGGGCTCTCCTTCAGACAAATTCTAACACAACCAGTTACATTTTACAGTATAAATTAATTCATTTTTCTGCTTAATCCAACAGCTAATGCTTTTGCAAGAAACAAGAATCACAGAGTCACAGAATTAGAGGCTGGAAAAGACCTGAGATCATCAAGTCCAGCCTAGAATTCCAAAGACTTTACCCAAAATACTAGCTAAATCCCAGCTACTGCTCCCAGAAGCCATGACAGCAATGGAGTATAACTCATACACACAAATGAGTGTGGAGAGAAGTAATTCATTGCTCTACAGACAAGTTTGCACTCAGGAGCAAAGCTTTTAAGCTATTGTGCATTTGAACCATGTGACTATCTTACACAAGGTAATATTTGAATAAGAACTTTCAGTTCTGGGTTACATCTTCACTCTAACAGTTTAAGTCCTATGTGTTTGTAGGGTTTTTTATTTCTTTCAAGAACACAAGAGTTTCAGTGGTCTGAATCACTCTTCAGTTCCATTGTTTGAATTTGGCTGGATTTCTCAAGGAGATGCCTGAATGCTTTGGAGAGTCCTTACTCTGTAGCGAGCAAAAGGGAGCTTCCCACAGTACCCCAGTTCTTATCAAGCACTGTTTTCATTTTGCTAATTAGTGACTGAGATGCTTTGTGTCTCAGACCTACCACTTTAAACTATTTAAAGAAACTGCTGACAGTTCTGGAAGGAAAGCCTTTTGACAAGCTATTTATGCCTGCTTTTTGCCACCACATACCTGAACTCTGATGTCACCTCTTTCAGTTGCTCTGTGCATGTTCCTGTGACACTCCAAGTGCCCTACCCATCCAATGCCTGACAAAATTAGCCCTGGTTTTAAAGCTTTGTGATCACTTTGTATATTTCAACATGATATTCCTGCAACCTCCTGGGGTGCCAGTATTGTTACCCATTAAATTTCTTCAGAGTCTCATTGTATCTTTTGGAATCTTTTCATGATGTCATAACCATTGGTCTGGATACAATGCCACAGCCATTCACCCAGATTTCTGTAGGTCCTCAACTGTATGACAGCAGTTTCTGTTTTGTTCAGGGGCTGCCTATTATCTTATTCATCAGCATTTCTACACATGTGGCTCTGCAGCACTTGAATTATCTCAGGTCAACCCTCAAACATGATATTTTTCACTGTATCATGTTCATGTTAAATGTTATATTTTCATCTCTTGCTCTAGGCTTAACATCCTGATACTATCATCACATTCAGCCTCATCAGTTTCAGAAGTAATCAATCAGCAGTTAAAGTACATACTAGGAATATTACCACATATTTCATTATTTTTCTTTTACTCTTTCACTGGTTGATAATATTTATTGCAAGTTCTCCAAATAATTATTGCAAGTTCTACATTGTTTCTAGGTAGTGTTAGACAGACACAGCAGAAGATGCCTTCTCTGGCTGCACTTGTCAATACTCCTTTCCTCTGGATAGCATAACAGAAAACCCTGTTTATTTTTCAGAGTCAACAGAAGACTGCTGTTTGCACATGACTATGTGCTGGAGTATAACCAATTTATAATCCTCCTTCATTTGGGAAATTAGATTTTAAAAAATAAGTTAGGACCTTTGAACAATTATAACTCACATAGTTGTTTTGGCTCATTACTTTCTCCTCCTTCCCTTTCCATACCCTACTGTCATGCAGCTGGATGTTTACCACCCATGGGATTAAAATATATCTCATCCCAGCAAGTCCCCACTTTATCCCAGCAGGACCCTACCTGGTCACAAAAGGATTGCTAAAGCATGTCAGAATAACAAAGACTAGTTAATCAAGTCATTTGACAATAATGTGGGTTTTTTTAGTATTCATGCAATAGGTACTATCCAATGGCAATATTGAACACCACTTTCCAGTTGTGCTTTTTCTAAATATGTAAAGAGGGTATCATATTCTGAAGAAAAGATCTTATTATCACTTCTTCATGGAGAAATTACTGCAAGAAGGAGAAACCACAAACTAAATTTGAGGCTGAAGTTTTTGAAAGAGGAAGTCTGTGTAGGACCACACTCACAGATGAATGTGTGCAATATAAATAGACTTTTTACGAATGCTGAGAAAATACCCGTATCGTGCATTGCTGATTTCTCCCCAGCAGAAAACCAAACACCTGTTTCCACTTTGCAGAGGTTTGGCAGTACTCTTTGTAGCCTATTTTCTTCAGTATGGACACGCTAGCATGAAACTCAGTATGAGAACCATGGCTCTCATTTCACTCAGTGCCACTGGAAAGAAGCTCAAGTGACTTTCTTTTTTTTTTCAAGTGCCTTATGACACATTATACATTAGTTCTGATCAAAGAGCTTCTGATCATAATTCGTGCTTCAAAGCAGCTTTAAAGAAGATCCCATACCCATTCAAGAATATAGACAAATGACTCAAACTCCAGCTGTTGTTACTATCTAAGATCTCTTTTAATGAGTATAGTTTACATTGCTGATCAGCTATTCTATTCATGTATTTTTATCCAGGTATTAGTCTGGACATCTATCTAAATTTGAATAGCACATACAATGAGATGTGACAGACTGCTTCTTCAACAGCAGTCTTAAGCCATAGTTAAATATTAAGGAACTTCACTCTTAAATCGCCCTGCTTTGCCTCTCCAAATAGTAGTCAGCAATGCAGGGCTATGAGATAGAAACAAACCTGGAGAGAGCACTCACCTTTGCCACCTCAGCAGGCACACTGTTTGGCTACCTTATTATTTTGCCCTACTTGGTAACTTTCCACAAGGATTAGCTTCTAAAAGGGAACTCCACAAAGGGTTTAGTATAGTCCTCCAAAAAACACAGGTCTCAGATCATCTGAATATGTATCATTGCTTTTATTTGCATTACAAACAACTCAGATAACAGTACGAATGCCCAAAAAGGCAGCAGGTGCTTAGAAAAAGCCTCAAAAACAACCCTTAAAATAACTGCATACATAGACATCTACTTTCCAGTGTCATTTATGATCCTAAACAGTTTCTGTCTCCCCAGAAAAAGGCAAACCATTCTTGCAGCACTTAATTGGTTCTAGGAGTAACCAAGTCCAGCTGCTGTGCCTAGCAAAGCAGCACAGCTGCCTTCTCTCAGTACAGGGAAGCTGAGGAGGGGGAAGAAAAATGGAAAGTACCCAGCACTTCAAGAGCTCTATTCTCAGGGTCTCACAAACCTGACTAGAATCTGGATTGGAATTTTAAATAGATCTCTTAGGAGCAGCGTTCGGCTTCCCTTCCTAGGCAACCAGGGTGGCCACTTTGCTGTGCTGCTTACACAGAGATAGGAGAAAGGGGAGGGGGTGTGCAGATACATACATATATAAATATATATAATTGCCCTTATACACTCACAGGAGGGTTTCCTAGTTCATAAATATTCCTGTTGCAAGCTGTGATTTTAGTTAAATTCAGACTCGACTTGCCAAAATGGCAGCCAGTGGAGTTATTCAGAGTAACAGCTTTTAGCTCTTCTGTTGCTGGGTGAGTTGGAACCAGAAGGTTAGATGACAGCAAAACTGGTTTTAGAGTATCTGAATGCTTCCCTGCACCTGAGAAGCACCCAGGTGCCTTGCTAGGAAGATTCCCGACACCTCTCGTGGGTGGAATTAAGGAGTTATCCATGGAGGTGAGTTTTAAGCATGATATAATATTTCCCTGTTGCATTTAGTTCTCCAGAAAACTGCCAACTTTACAAGTCTAATCAGGGAAACCTGCCTGGAAAAAATAGCTCTGGGCACTGACATTATCACTGCCAACTTCCTTATTACCCCATTCTCTGATGTGCTCCAAACCTGCCCCAAAGGAGTCCTAGACATGAAAAGGGTTGTCTGTTCCTCCTTTAGTAATTTTCCTTCTATTAAAACCAATACCAAGGGTACCAGTATAGCAGATGTATGTCCCACACTGCTATCCAAAATCTGAAGATGAGAAATGCCTTGGAATACTTAATGGAGTCAAACACAGAAGCTTATATTGACATAAAAATATTATTCATACTGAACCCTTAGTCATGTGGGAGTCAAAATATCCATATGGAACAGGACACATCAGTCTCCTTAGACTATAGCCAGTGACACTGATTTGCATTAAAGCCAGCAGGAACAGCTGCATTTGACATACTGACTGGATCAGAAGAGAATGCATACATGAACACAGATAACACAGGTGGGTGTAGCAGAAGTCAAGTGCAAGTAAGAATATTAAGCCATTGTTATTTGAAATATGAATAACACCAAATAATTTTGTTATCTGAGTATCTTAGCTTCCTATTTCTGAGAAAAAAATCCATTGGCTGAGAATACAAGATATGTATTGTCTAGAGCCATGTCCCTGTTTAAGTAAAGATAAATAGTAATGCAAGACCTGCCTTCCCAAACTTTGAATCCTTAGTGTATAAAATTAACAGACTGGTATAATGTGAATCAGCAGAAGGCTTCTTGTACACACATACATGCACCTACAGCTATATCAGATGAGCTTCCAGTATGAACACATAATATTTCTCCAAGGAAGGAATAGTAATGTACTAAGCAGATATAAAGTCAGACACTTCAATATAATTTATTCCTAACTGTATTTAATATTCATACCAAGCATACATTTAATTTTTAGGGCTCAGTTCTTCTGAATTAACAAACAGAAGGTACTTCCCCAGTGGTGTAGGAGTAAATAAGTGGGTAGAAGTTAGAGAGTGAATGAGTTGTGTTGTATTTTCTCAGTGTAACAGAGGAAAAGCAGCCTCTGGGTCTAAGCGAGGCTGTTTCTATGCCACACAGAGGGAGTATTTAATGTATTTCCCATATTCATCGATTCCAAGAAGTTCTCAAGGTCAGGTTGGATGGGGCTGGTGGAAGGTGTTCTTGGCCATGGCATGGAGGTTGCAAACAGATGATCCTTCAGGTCCCTTCTAAACATAAACAATTCTGTTGTTCTATGATTTCCTCCTCCTCCTCCCTACTTTAAGGTTTGTCATATGAACAAATACAGTAGCCTTAAGAGACATTTCAACCCTAGGAGAATTTGCTTTCAGACAAGATAAAAAGCCATATCTTAATATTTGATTCTGCCTGGGTAAGCCCACTGTGAACACCAGTCATGAGCAGGCTTGAGATAGTGTTCTAAGACATTCTAGATAAGGAAACTGCAATTGTAGCACTGCCTGCCTCCTTTCAAGTCATTCAATCTTCTCCTGTTCCTACAAATCCTCACCTAGTACGTTCTGGAAAGAAACAAAAAATCCCCATTCTACCCTATATCTATAGACTCTTCAGCAAGTTAATTCCTAATCCTTCTTTTGACTTTTTTAAGGGACTAGAATACTTTGCTTTTCCCTTCTAGTTTTCAGATACTGCACAGCTTCAGGGATCAAAGCTAGATCTTAATCACAATTACGTTTTGACAATAGAGCCAAACAGAACAGAAACTGGGAAATAAATAGTAACTGAAAATAAACATGTGCAAAGTCAGATGCATTGACCTTTAGGAAAGGATTTCTAAGCTTACTTGAATACTGAGATGATGGACCAGAGTATTCTGCACTGTGCTGAGAAACTATCAGAACTATCAACCTCCTAGATGTGAATTCCTAAGACCATTGCATTCCGAAAAAGAATAAATCAGGCAAAAAGGCCAGAAGACCTATATGGATGAACAAGGAACTCCTGGCCAAAAGTGAACACCAAAGGGGAATCCACAAAGGGTGGAAGTGAGGACAGGTAACCTGGGAGGATTACAAGGAAATTGTTCATGAAACCAGATACCAGGCTGGAAAAGCTGTAGCCCTGATGGAGTCAAACCTCTAGATGGGAGGAGTCCCTGCCCATGACAGAGAGGTTGGAATAGATTCTCTCTAAGCTCGCTTCCAACCTAAGCAATTCTATGATTTCTAACACAATTTTTCCTAGCAGAAAAAGTGTATTAGGTTGAATCTAGGCTAGCAAAGCTGTAGGCAGAGCTTTAGTTTTACTAGAACATGAGGCAGAAGTGCAGGTACAAGAATCATGTTTTGGAAAGCTGTTTAGTATCTTGCCATTCTTTCATATCTTTCATTCATATCTTTCCTTTTCTCCTTCCTCAGTGAAATGTGTTGTGTGTTAACCAGCACTTTCAATGGGTCTCAACTCATGGGAGTTCTTAGGATATTTCCAGTTCAATCAGTCAGTTCAGATACATGTGAAATGTGGTAAACCCTGGCAAAAGAGGCAAAGGAGCAGCATGCTAAGCTGAAATGCAGTAGATCAGGAGAATGATGCCTTCCCACAGCTGAAGTATGTGCAATGGGATGGCAACAAAATCTGCTTCAGTGGGTCAAACAACTCCTTTAGAAAATCCTGTAGTTTTTAAAGTGCTCTGTATAAAGACATACTAAAAAGGCTACTTGGAGCCTTTTTATTGCACATCATGAGGGGAAATGAAATACTTTTATTTTAGTAGGTTGAAGATAGCATACATTTTTAGGTCAAATTAACAAATAACAGGCCAAATGATGTTCCTAGATGTCACCCTCATCTGGCATGAGTACAGACTGTGTCAGCATTCAGTGTTCATGAAGAGTGCCTGACAGTATAAATCATTTGTCATTGTCACTCTGAGAATTCAAGTTGAATTGGTTTAGTTTGGGTTTTTTTTCCCAGAAAAGCTGCCAATTCTCTCTTGTTAGTTTTTGCATACAGTTAATGAGCATGTTTCAAGGACAGGACAAGGTCAAAAAAAGGTGGGAGGAATGTGAGAGAGACAAATGAGTTATGTTCTGTGTGATGACAAAAAAAAGGAACATTTGATAATAGACAGTGAAGAGAACAGCAAAATAACACAAATTGTATGCATGAGTGTCATACCGCCCACAATGAAAAGATTCAGCCAAGCAACAGCCCAAACGCTTATTAGCTCAAGTACATATCTGAAAACAAACACCTTCATATGAATAGAGCTGTCAGTAAGAAACTGATTAATCCCAAATGAAAAGTGACCCAGCTGCAGCAGAGCTTCATTTTCAGATATAGGAGAGACATGAAGAATTTTACTATTGCTACCCAGAAAAAAGCTACAGGTCCCCTTAAATATGAATTAGGGATCATACCTGAGGGATCACAGGTTCCACTAGGGATGGAGGCCTAAGGGCTCTCTCAAACTTCTTATTAATGTATAGGATGGCAAGGAATATGTGCCACAGAGCTCACCAACCAGACAGGCAGGTAGAGCATGGATACTGCCAGTCTGGCACTTGTTCAAAGATCTACAGACATCTCCCATTTTGGAACCTCTTCTTCACATTTGTGCTTTGGGACAACTGAGGTTGGGATCTGTATCCCAGCACCAAACATTTATACACAACTGTGACCTGTACCCAAGTGTGGAGAAAATAGAGCAACTTGCCCCTCTCTCACTGGCAGTCATTAAAGGGAGCTCTTGCTGCTTTCACAGCTGCTGGAAACCAGGGGGCTATTTTCCTGACAGCCTTCAAGTGAAAAGAGTTTTCTATTTTGAGGCTTTCATTACCCTTCCCCACTTCAAATAGTTTGATATTCTCCTCCAGATGCTTGAAAGCAGTATTAGCCACTGAAAGTTATCCTTCATTTTGTTTTTTCTCAAAAAAGCATTTTTTTAACTTGAATTTGAAATTGAAACAGCATTTAAGTGATTTTTTTTTCCTGTATGCAATAGCAGTCTTAGTAGATTCTTAGAGCTTTTAAAGTAACCTGTACTAGTTGTGCTGATTTTGTAGGCTAATTCCAGATACACAATGAGGACTCTGCCATCTTCCCAGTGACTCTAGTGTGGTTATTTCAGGTTTACATCAGCATGACTAAGAGGAGGAGAATTATCCAGATAGCATTGAATACCTCTTACACACAGTGCAAGTTCTGAATAAGGAAGGCAGTCTTACCTATTTGAGTTCCACTGGACTGGTGCTAATATTATTTGTGTTTCAAGACTACTTAAAAAGCAAAATTTCCTTTAAATTGGCACAGATACAAAGCAAGCTATATGGGTGTCAGATCCTTGCATGAGAAGTAAAACCACACCAGATGGGAATTATTAAAATAAGATGAGGTATCTCAAAGGAACAACCAAAACAAGATAGGGCAAATATGCTGGGTAACTCAGGTAAATGCTTTTAAGGCTTTATGGCCCTTTATGGCATGGGAACAATGTGCAATTGGGAAAAAGGACAACTACAACCAGACCTACACAGAATGTGCTATGAAACTTAAATGTATTTTTTTTCTAGCTGCCGGTACTTAAAAAATAGACCTCAGTAAGGTTCACGTGTTAAGCCTTTTGTGAGTAAAGTAAGATTGGACTGTTTGTGTGTGTTTGATATCTTGCACATGACCTGCAAACACTTGCTTTTTAACAAATTATACAGCAACCTGTGTTTATCTAAGGGTACTATCTAACATTAGGAGGCTCCTATTTATAGTGCATCAAAAGTTTTCTTTTGGATTTTTCTACTCTGGAAAATTAGAAATCCCCCACAGAGGAGAAAAAGTTTAACTGCAGACATTTAGGATGCCTTCAAACTCTTAAACTGAATAGTTTTTTGACTCAGTGTAGAAACCTTCAGCCTCTTAACAGCTTTCTTATATAAAAGGAAAAGGAGGCAACAGACTTGGTAAAAAATATCTTTCCCCCAAGATATATTTCCCCAAAATATAGCACCAGTGGTTTTGCGCATATGTTTCCCACTCTCTCATATATGTAATTAGATACCCTTATAACAAACACACAGTTCACAGTCCAGTCAGTATGGGGTTCAATAGTAGAACACTGGCCCGGCAATTAAACCGAATAACAGATGCTCTCTATTAATCCCCCTCTTCTCCCTGATGAGGAAAGGAGAGAGAATGAGGGAGAGAGGCTATATGGGTTGGAAACTAAACTACACAACTTTAATGAAACAGTAATGATAAATAGGAAAAATTACTAAATATATACAAATATACAAGTATACAAGAAAAAAATGGTACCACGTTCCTCCCCGTTTTCCCCAATAACTCTCACATCGTCACCGAGGCTGCAGGGCAGCCTTGGGAAAGTCCAGGATGGACTCCTGGAGTTGGCAGCAGTGGGGAGCTGGAGGCAGGAACACACAGATTCAGGCTGGCATGGATCAGGACCACAGGTGGATGAACAGACGGAATCCTCCCAGGATGCCGAAGCAAACAGGGAACAGGCAAAAGAAAGACAGGAAGAGCAGGAAGAAGGGAGAAGGTTCTTTGACCCTCGTGATCCCTCAAATTTATACTGAGTATGACGTGTATGGGATGGAATACTCTGTTTGGTCAGTTCTGGCATCTATCTTGTCTCGGGCCTCCCCTGAGGAGGGGTTCAGGTGGGACCTCTTTACTCCTTCTGGAGGGCAAAATGTTTTCCTCAGAGCTGAGCAGTGTCCTTGGCTCTGTACAGCAGCCTCTAGCAGTAACTATAAACATCCAGTGTTATCAGTCCTAGAAGCAGGCACTGTCTGAGAAACTTGCTGTTAATTTCAGCATGTGCAACTACTTACAAGAAACTTAGCTGAAAGCAAAAGTACAAACCAGAAAATCACCTTTATCCTGTCCCAAACCAGGACAAATAGACTTTAAGATCTTGTGATACTGGTTCTTGTAATACAACCTTTTAACATGTAATTCATCACAACACTTGTCACAGCAGGCAATACTGTGTTAGTCCTATTTTGTTCTCAGACAATATAGGTGGGTGGGATATTAAACCACATACAGATGAAAAAGCTAACACTCCGGATGCTTCAACAAACATGCTTATTAAAAGAGACAGTGATTTCATCTGGCTTTCCTACTGCTGATAAATAAAAAATTGCAGCTTTCCTCTCTGTTTTTAAAACTCAACATTTCCATTCTGAACAAAAGGATGGGGTAAACAAGTGGCTTTGGGGACAGGAGAAAAACATTGCTATTTTTTGCAATAAATGCCCTGTAGTGTGAAAGCAGCATACTATGTATTGTGTCTATGACACTGCTGTCTCCCTAATGCACAAAAGGATGGCACATGGGCTCACACAGCTTTGACTGCAGCAAAGTAGCAGAGATCCCAGTGGTGTTCCCATGGAGCTTTCATTAGATATGGACACTCCTGATGTGTTTAATCTCATCGTCTGAAAGACTTTGCTATGTGTCAGTTGGCAGCAGTGCAACAAGATTAGAATAGCAGGCTGGCAGAGTGGGTTTAAAGTTGCACAATTGTAGTGTAAACCAACAAACACCCCCACACCCTGAAAAAAGTGTTAAGAGAAATGGAAGAAGGATCAGGCTTCAATCCACCAAACCCAGAGAGTCTGAGTTACAAAGTCTCTGCATCTCCTCAGTGCATTATTGTTACTACAGGACTAACCCCTGCTGGGGTTGCAGCTCCTATGTAGAGGCAACCAGGTAAACACAATCAGGTGTTGCCGGTTAGGGGGAGGAAGGCCTGAGCTCCTGCTAAGCCCACCTGTGCCCAATTAGGGCTGGCCCCAACTGCGTATGAGCAGAATAGGCGGACCAATAAGAGGTGAGCTTGGTTCAATCCTGACCAGCCTAAGGAAGTGGGTAGTCAACTCCAGAGAATTAGCACCAAGATAGACTGATTCTAAGGGCAACTTTTGGAGTGTCACCCTTGCACTTCAGCAAGAACACCTTCTGGACCCCAAAACACTGTGGTCCAGGAAAGGATTATCAGCAACATCTGGTAGAGAATGCGGGCATCGTGCCCAGGAACTAACATGGAGCAGAAGATCAACTCTTTCTTTAATGCCATCCTGGACCTCGTCTGTACCAAGCCTGAGGAAGGCATCTGCAGCATCATCTGCTTGGCTGTGCTGATAGGTCTGCCCCTTGTCATCCTCATTGAACTGAGAAAAAAGTTGCGACCGTCACCAAACACCTCCGTAAGTAAAAGGCTCCCAGAGGAACTGGCCACGCAGGCAAAGGAGCAAAGACTCCCCTCCTTCCCAGCCACATGGGAGCTCTGGCAAGAGGTCAGAGACTCATTGGTGGGCCTCTGCTCCCAGGAAAGAAGTAAGAATACAACTGGCTTAGATGGCATATGGGGGATGATAATCAATGGCCTAAAAAAAGTAAAAGCCGAGGTGAAGGCTGCTGCTACCATCATTACAGCACTTTCACCAGAAGCCAATGACACGGCACCCCTGCCAGAAGCAAGGCCCACTGTTGTTCCCACAGCACCTCCATTACTTACTCTTCTTCCTGAGGATGGTAAGCTTAGGAGGGCATTCTTAGGATTAAGGGACAAAGGCCTTGCTATCAAGGGCATGATGGGGAAAGCACACCATTTAATAGCTGAGTTCCTATCAGACATCAGGCCAGAGGAAGAGGCACCCGCCCTGAGCACCGAAAACAACGTGCAAGAAAACGCAAAAATGCCAACAGCCTGTGCCCCCAAGATGGGCGGCCCTAGTTGCTGCCTGAAACCACCCCAACTGCTAACGCCCACCTCTGAAAAAGGAAAGGAAGCAACCACCTCGGCCACCCCACCAGCCGCACCTGCTGGCTGGAAGGATGAAATAAAAGCCCTTCTTGATCAGGCAATAAGGCCATTAGGAAAGAGGATCAAAACTTAAATTGCTCAAAGCACATGCAGGGCTTCCATAAAACCTGCTTATGCTAAGTCTACCTGGCAGCCAGCAACCACTGGTGTCCCTCAGGGATCAGTGCTAGGATCAGTACTGGTGTCTGATCAGGAAGTGGTCAAATGCTGGTACAGACTGTCCAGGACGTTGTGGAATCTCCCTTCCTCCTAGGATGTATTTAAGACTCAACTGGACATGTGTCAGCACAACCTGAAATCATAAGGCTTGCTTTGGGAAGGGAGTTGGACTACATGGCCTCTGGAGGTCCCATCCAACCCAAATTATTCTACAACACTATGATTCCTAGACATAGAAAGAAATGCTACCAGGAGCTGTTGACAGGTAACCTGCACTTGGCTGGAAAGTAACAGGGGAAAAAAAACCCAATCTAAGCACCTGTGAGCCTATTGGTCCATCTTCAACTGATTTTAAGACTTTAGGATCCATTTTAAAGGCAAGAAATACTGAATGCCAACTGATAAATAGATACTGAAATACTATGCTGAGATTACCAGCAACACATTCTTCAGATCATCCTAGTGTCCTTTGTGATAAGAAATTCCAGGTAGTTTAAATCTACTGTGTCTAAATAGCACTTTATGTTGGAAGCTTTTCTGTCTGAGAAGAACATTTAGTACAATAAGTATAAACCAGAGAGGGATCTCATTAAAATAAAATTATAATTTCTGCCAAAAAGAGGGTGCTGAAAATTGGTTCCTAGCTGGTCTTTTCAAGGTCTGAAACTGGGGCTTCCTCTCTCTTTAGTATTTATTTTTGCCATTGCTAATAAAAAGATGCAGGAGATAATATCTGTCAATGACAAAGATGGGACGTTATCCATATCAGAGAGGACTGAAATTACTTACAGAATTAAATGAAAGATCTTGTGGATGGCAGCATAAGAACTGGATGATATTAAATTGCACAGCATGCAAAGCCATGTATTTAAGGAGTTGCAGTCAGCTGGGAATGATTAAGGAAAAGATCTGGACATGCTGGCACATCCCCTGCACTCTATGTGGTAAGTCAAAGGGGTATGAGGCAGCTGCACAAGAAGCAGAACTCAAGAAAAGCCTGTAATTTTTACAGACTTTTCAATGTTTCTAGATCTCTTCCCAGACAGTGACCCTGAATATTGTACAGTTTTTCAAAACCAACTTTTGAATGTTTAAAAACCTTTTTGCTTCCTAGAAAGATAGAAAGCATCAAATGAAAAGTATGTGTGTGCACGGGGGGAAAGAAATGGAAAAAGAGGAAAGATAGGAGAAATGTTGAAGAAAAAATATTAATTTTTAGGGTTTGTGATTTTCTGTTTGAATGAAAAGCCATTAATTCCAGAAATACAGTCCAAGACTGCTTTTGAAAGCTTTTTGGCAGTATCAGTTCCACTGAGTGCTAATACAGTAAGTGATTTTAGAGGGTATGAATGCATGGTTAGCAGATGATGTCTTATGAGCTTCTTTTGGCAACATTGTTATTTCTGTGCTAGATCTACAGCAAAGAGTCTGCATGCTTGAAGTATGCAGACTGTGGTGTTCATATGCTGTGAAAGCCAGAAGTAACAATTTTGTTAAATTGAATCATATTAATAATTTCTCTTATTCTGCTCTGATGGTTTGTCATTTTATTATTATATCCATTATTAACCATGCTAGCAGCTGGACATAAATGCAAAATACTTCTTGAAGAACACTACCGTTTTCAGCAGGGAATAATTAAGAATACATTTCAATAACATTTAGGATTCTGATGAATAAAAGATAAATCATGCAGGCAAGTCAGAGGACTGCATAATTTTCTCCAAGAAGGTTAAAACACATGTTAAGTGCCTAATTCATAAGGAAGCACTTTTAGGTCATACAACTCAATAGCAGACAAGATGTGATCAAGGTTCTGGTAACATATAGGTTTGAAATGTCATCTTTCCTGCAGGAAGCCTTTGAAATAATGTCAGAACTCCTCAGTGTAATTCACCAGAAAAATAGAAAATACCTCTGAGAGGTGGAATTTTAAAGCTTCAATGCTTTGCAAATGGGATATGTATCAAACCCAGAAATGTTACCTCTCACTCATGGAATCACTGATTGCATTTTCCCAGCTGGTTCTGAGCTGGTAAACAAGTGCTAAGCACAACTGTGCTCCCATGACCATAACAACAATATAATCAAATCAGTAAAGATTACGACCATCAAACTGTCTTTTTTTCAGACCCTCCACCACCCCTCTAGTTCTCCTGATTGCCAGATGCAGCTATTCAGATTTGTATCCAAAAAAATGTCTTGATTTTACTTGTAGGAAAAAAAAGACAAAGTGTGTTTTGTGGCTCAGTCCATTCCATCTGCCTAATTTTATTTGAACTTTGCTGTCTGCAGCAAGGGTATGCAGTTGCAGTAGTATCTTA
Organism: Florisuga fusca; assembly: GCA_038090715.1. Lineage (NCBI taxonomy): Eukaryota > Metazoa > Chordata > Aves > Apodiformes > Trochilidae > Florisuga > Florisuga fusca. The sequence continues at coordinate 5,851,147 of JAAWXA010000015.1, read as the reverse complement.
GTCCTTGATTCCACACCACAATACAGTAACAGCCTAACAAGAAATTACTCATACCTCTTTATTTGACCTGCTATTCTGCACCCATTTTGAGGGCAGGGGGCAAGATGGAGAGTGTGGGGAAAGAAAATAAAAAAGCAGCAAGAGCAAGGGTTGTGACTGCACAGAGCAGAGGCTTTAGATAACCAGGATTGAAAAGACAGACTCTGGTAGGTGAGTCCACACAGTGCTGCCCTCAAAACAACAGATCTAAAATTATCAGAAATTTCTAACAAAAAAACCCCAAAACAAACAAACAAACAAACAAACAAAAAAACACACACAAAAAAACCCAAAACAAAACAAAAAAAAGCACAAACAAGATAAGTTTGTTGGTTTGGGAATTTTTAAAGACATTTTTCAGTCACTTTGTCTGATAAAAGCCAATGCTGGAGTTCAGTTGCTGTGTTACTCTCTTGGCATAGCCTCCTCCCTTATGCAACTCCAGCTGAGCCATTTTTTCCACATTTTAAAAAATTTATCTTAACGTTTGAACCAAACCTAGAGAATATATTTTTTTCTGCATGGGTTACAACTGCCTATACCTACCAGGTGAGCAGACAGTAGTCCTTGCAAAGCACTCAGAGGTTTTCATACTGATATTAGCACCTGGGAAGTGACCAGGCACAGCCAGGCCACTGGTGCAGACTGTTGTGAACCACACAAAGGAAATGAGGCCTTGTTTTTTTTATTGCCTATAGAATGAGAATAGAGATTTTTCTGCCACTTTTCATCAGTGTTCAAAATGCTTTTCAACTCATAAACCTTGTCTGGCCGCATGCTTTGCCTGTGTACATGCAGAGATTACAACTAACTAGTGGTGTTCCTATTTGAAGATGGGATAAGATACAACAGAGCTAGATTTAAGGCAACTTTATCCTGCCTCTGTGCTGTTGCCAGGACTACAGAAGACAGAGGGTGTTTTGCTAGGTTGGTTCCTATGACTAATGGGCAGTTAAAGCTCTTCTGCCTCTCAGGGTGCCTCTCTCCCCTTCAGCTTAGCTCCCTTCCTAAGTAAGCCCTTTCCCTTAGCCCACTTCCATGTCATACATAGATAGCTTGTTTACTGGTGTATTATTCTAACCACTCCATTTCTTTCTCTTCCAACCCAGTTTCTTCTTCCTCTTATGAAGGAGTCTAGATTTCGGTGTCTGATTCTGCAGGCTGGATTTTTCTAAAAAATGATGACTCCTTCATCCATGGGCATTAATGGATGAAGGATCCTGGATCACTGACTTTATGATCCAGGAGCCTCCAGATTTCTACAGCTAGGTGATGCATTTCTAAGCTTTTAAAGCTTTCATGGGTTTAGAGCTAAGCTTGGAAACATTATCAGAACAATTCCTATTCTTAAAAGCCAGACTATGAGCCAAAAGTGACCTACAAGCACAAGTTTTAAACCATTGACATGTTTGCTTAAAGCAAGTCGTCTAGGTGCTGCTTGGCCACTGGAGTTGTTATTAAAGTGGTGTTTGCCACAAGGAAAACAAAACTCTAGAAGTTGGTCTCCATTACTAAGTGCAAAGATTTAGCCCAAGGAATATGTGGTGATGCTTTTAACATCAGAGCTTTTGAGGATGTTTTTTTTAAAGAGCAAGCATGTGGTGGAGGCATATCAGGCAATTTGGTGTTGCAATATTGTCTGATCTCTGCAACCAGCAGTGGGAAATGGGGCATCAGCTGGCAGCTCTGCGCTCATATTCAAAAGGCTGTGATACATCTTGCAAGCCATCTGTGGCTTAGTCTCAAGGGACAGAAAAACACACAGGAGTGCTTTGAATTCTAATGTGTGCATTGACTTCTCAGTGCCCTCTGCACTGGCACCCTGTTTCCCTTCACACTCAATGTCATTTACCTCATGCCTGCAAACACAGCTTAGGATCCATGCTAAGTTACCCCACTTGAGGAAAGACAGAGTGCTTTGCAATATCCTGACCATGTGCCTGCAACTCCTCCTTTTCGGCTCATTCTTGGAGCAGACAGAGTTTCTTACTTGGGAATAAGAATAAGGATGACAAAAGAGCCACTTTGCTAAAAATGGATTTTGATAGGCACCAGATAATATTTCTGTAGTTTCTGAGAAATTCTATACAGCATAGATCTGGTGACACAGGATATCAGAGGCCAAGCAATCATTTGGTGAATCTGTTCATTGACCAACCCAGGGAAACTATGTGAGATTTGCCACTCACTGACCATTTCCTGGACATGTTTTAATGGGAACATATTACTACTCCTGGCAAATATTCTGCAAATTCAAAACAGTGACAGGATGACAAGAGAGCAGAGTTACACTACAAGCAAAATAATTGCATTTAGACTTACCATGGTGCAAATGGAGTCAATATTTGGCTCTAAGCCTCTGTTTTAAGGCTGTAAATCTAAATGTCTTTCTGAAAACTTCAGTTACAGTGCTTTCCAGCAAATTGGGCAACATTCCAGGGGTATACTTGGGTTTACTGGAAATGATCTTTTAATTCATGGTAAATGAAGGACTAAAAATTATAATCAGACAGAAGGTCTGAGGGGCACTTCAGAATGGAGATCAATAGTCAGAAAACTTCAAAATAGACTCCCAGCTAAGTGTCAGTGCAGATTTTCCTCACCAAATGAATAAAGTGCTGCTCTATTGGCAACATCATTATTCACTACTTAGCAAATGCAGTAATGACTTCAGGCAAATGTGAATATTGAACCTGAAAGGTCCTGGTACCCTAATCAGGAAATGAGCAGAAGTGACAGTTGTGTTATGTTGGTCCCTCGGAGGATCAACAGAGCAGAAAACAGGAACTCAGAATTTGAGCAAATTGCTCTTCTGAAGCAGAGCTGCTGTGAGAGTAGGGAAATGGAAAGTGAAGCAGAAAAACCCACATAAATTCCCTTCCCTGTTTACTTTGTCTGTTTTTCTTTGAAAGAGGAGGGGCCCTGTGACTGTTACGTGTTTCTAGTAATCAGGACGGGTGGGTGGGTTTCATACTTCTACTTCCCTCCTATACCAACGGGGAAAAACATAAACCATAGCTTCCTCCATGGGAATGCTAAGCTAAGCAAGGAGTGGAGTATGGGAAACACACATAGGAAGCCTGCACAAAACACACTACTGTATGTAACTGCAAATTGTATTTCATCAGCCAACAACCCCTATTTTGTATAACAGCCTGAACAGCTATGTAGGCAGAGCTGAGTTATTCCAAGGAACAATGTGGTGCCCACTCTGGTTCCTACAGGTCAGAGGGGGTTCAAAGCTCCACAGAAGAATAGACCAGACTAAATTTTGGAGCAGCAAAACTGGGGCTGGGATTGTCTCTCTGGTTTGTGCTTATTCCAGTCTCTTTTGAGACAGGTACAGGAGAAAAACTCCGACTACCTTATACCATCAGCTTCTTTGCTTGTACTGTAAACTAATGTAGTAAACTGCTCAGTCTGGTAATCTCTCTTCAGGAGCAGAAGCCATTCTGCTGTCGTTCAGCCATGAAAAAACATTTCTCAGGAAGATGAGAATAATAATTATTCTTTTTCAAGACTAGATGAAGGACGGAGAGGGTCTTTGTGAGGAAGCTGGATCTGGAAGACAGAGAAATGTTTTGTTGCACTTCGGATATTTTAATGAGCTGGAGCAGATGTGCATAATAGATGTCAGAATAAATTAAATGGGACATACTGGTACTTTTCAAAGAAAACAAAGGAACAATTGTCCTTTTCCTTCAAGGAAAAAGAATAGACAAAGTGATAACTTGCACTTATTTGAGACAGGTAATGAATGTCTCGCCATAACAAGGAGTAGTCTGTTTAAAAGGCTGTATATGTGGTGCTTGTCCTGCTCCTAAAAGCCTAGAAAAAGCTGATAAAATTACAGGACGTTAGAGTTTAAAAATAGCTGTGGTAAGTCACTGCTCCTATTTTATTATATACTGCTGCATGTGTATGATTAAAAACATTCTAGAGCTCTCACTTTCTCAGATCTCTCTGGAGGGTAAATGCCACCTTTATAGTGATAAAGTGGTAATTCACCATCTTTAGCAATTGTCTTAAGAAGTTACTCAGGAAGCCATTTCTATCAGCTGGTTCTGATAACATTTCAATCACTACCTAAAGTTTAAATAAAATTATCATTAAGGCTTTCCCATAAAAGTGGTAATTTACAAAGAATTCACAGCTTTTTGAATGTGGTGTCTAGTGCAGACTGCACAGTGTCAGCATAGCAGGCTTCAGTAATTGGTGTTCCTTGTAGTTTCTTGGATCCTAATAACACTCAAAATGGTTCTTTTAGAAGATCATCTGGTGTTCTTAATTGAGATTTCTTAAATCTCTCTGACACCTTTGAAATGAATGTAATTGGAATAAACTGTGGTCCGTTTGTTATACTTGCTACCTGTCCTCTGAATACTCTCAAAGGGGTGGATGAAAGGGGAACGTAGGAGGCCAATCTCTTCCTTACTGAAACCAGTTTGCACTGACAGGAACCCAGAAAAAGAAGTGAGAACTTAAATTCTGTCTGTGTTCCTTCTGTGTCTTCTCTGAAATAGAAAAAAACACCTTTTCTGTTTTAGGAGTTGGACACACAATGTAATTAATATTCATCAGACAAGGAAAGGTGAGGAAAAGGTTTTTTTCTGACATACTCTGTAATACACTAATTTCACTGTAAAATAAATGCTATTGACAAAACAACCCTATTTTATGTTCAGTGCTATAAGCAAAAGGAGCTGTGAAAAAGCATTTATAGCATTAAATAATGAGGCATGAAAAGGCTTAGACTTGCTGTTAACTGTGCACATGTGTTAAAACATCTACCAGTTAGTGTCTGTAGTGGTGTTGTTTTGTTGGTTTTTTTTTTTTCAAAGACAGCATATTTGAAGCAGTAGGGCTTTTATTTGTTCTTGGTTAGTCTGTTGACTTTTTGTTGGTTTTTTTGTTAATGTGGTTGGGAGAATTCATGCTTCTTCCAAGGCAGATAAACTTGGTGATTATAGGTCAGTTTTCAACTTCGGGAAAAGCATTTAGAAAAAGTAAAATCACTTTGATTTAAAACCAATCCTAGCACCTAAGTCATTCAACTTGGACCCTAGCCATGAAACTTCAAATCACATAGCAAAGAACCAAGGCCATGAGTACCAAAGCTTTAAGTTTAAAGAATTGTACTCTAATTAGGATCCAGATGTTGTGGAGAACTCTCTTGACACTGCAGTTAAACCTTATACCAGACTTGGAGGACATTGCTACTGTGTAACAGCACTTCTTAGGTAACATTTCCCTTGTCCACTGTGTCTGATACAGGTTCAGGTATTAGACCTCACATAGAAAAACACTGAACACTAAGAAATACATAAGCAAAACTTAACTGAGCAATTCCTTTAGTCCTTTGGTACCACAAGACTGACTTTCTTGTTGTGCAACACATCCTGCCCTGTTGCTAGAAGTTGCATTGGATTCTCAAATGAACAGTACATGATATCCCTCCCATTACTCAGTGTGAGTAAAATTAAATTAGAAATACAGCATTAACTGACTAGTGGATTAAAATCTCAGTTCTTCCAAGTGCCACAACTTGAGCCTCCTGTATTTCAAGATGAGGTAGAAAGGAACCAATGAATTTCAGTGGCATCAACATAGGCAGAAGGATCTGTAATAACCGCTAGTTCTCAAAAGCAACTTTGATCTGCCAAACATTTACGTATTCTGAGACCAACAAACAGGAAACTGAAACAGCTGAAGACCAAATTCAGTGTGATTCTTACTTAGTTGTAAGTGAAAACTCTTGTGTTAATATGGCACAAAAATGTCCTCAGATACGTTAGATGGAAGTGTGATTTCACAGTAGATTAAGGAAGGCTGCTCTGAAAACTGTCAGTTTATGGCATCTGATCCTGAGGGCAATGCATTGCAGATCTCATCCCAATTTACAACTGGAAACACGAGGACTGTAATTAACTTAGCTAAAGGAAAGCCATAGTAAGCTGCAACTTCTGTAAGTAGTTGTAAGATGTGTGAGGGGGTACCTTGCTGTTTACTTCAGCCCTACAGAGCAGACTTTAAAAAATGAAAAAAGTGCATGAGGAGGATCTTCCTCCAGCCTTCTTTGAAATTGCCTATCCTTGAATGTACATTTTAAATGCCTTTTGAAGGTGATGGCATGGAAATTACTGAATGGGACTGATGTATGGTGTCCTAAAAACCACAGTAAACATCACCATTGTTTGTGTCATTTCCTTTGCACACCAGCTACTGTTCAGCTATGCTTAGGGGAAAAAAACAAACAAACAAAACAAACAAACAAAAAACAAACAAACAAAAAAACACCAAACCCTCTCACTACTTCAGTGGAGATCTGATCACATCTTTATATCCCGTTTCAGTGTCTTCCCTAAATGCATAAGCCAAATACCCTGTTAATTGGAACAGGGGCAACCTTTTGCGTCCTTAGCTCGCAGCAGGTTCCAGAAACCCTTAGAATTTTGAAAAATTAGTCTGTACCTAAGGATTGCCTGCTCTGCCTCCCTGTGGTTACTGCGCTCCATAGCACATCACAGGGCCCAAGAGCACAACGTATCCTGAGAACTGTCAGGTTCAAAGCACAGCCCCTCCTGCCCGACCCGGTTTGTACAAAAGCTGCATCCTTATCTGCTGTGCTCTGCCCAGAGGGCCAAGGATTTCCTTGTGGATTCTCTGTCGAGAGGGCTGGCTTAGCAGGATGCAGAGGTGGCTGGAGAGCCCGTGTGCTGAACTGCCAGCCTGTTCATGTCTTGAGCAGGCAAACACCTAGCCGAGCACACAGCCTGCCAGGCCTCTGATGGAAATTGCTGATGTGACCACACATGTGGTCCCCTGCAGCCATTTCATGCATCGTCAATGCTCCGTCTGCCCCCTTCCCTTTATGTGCTCAGCTGCACATAAAAGAAACAACCTCCCCAATTTGTAAAGAGCTCTTGAGATACAGCTCCTCTCTCTGTGCTGGCATGGCTCTGCTCAGGGGCTGAGTTGGGGACAACTTGCCAGCAGCTCTGCAGCTCATTTCTCTGCATTGTTTGAGCCTAAAAATATTTTGGAATAAGAAAAAGGGAATTCTGTGTGCAGTGCAAGCCAAAAGCATCATCAGTAATCCTGGAGCTTCTCTAATGCCTCTCTGATTATGAAAAGATATTAAAATATACAAAGCAAAGTAAGACACATTGTAGTGTAAGTTAGACAAACTCTGAGCTCAAGTAACTGAATTAAAATTATTCTGAATTAACATATTAATCTCAGAGTGAGGCTTTTCAAAGGAACCTTTCATAAATCTCTTGGCTAGAACTTGATTAAGCTTCTCTTTTTCCAGTCTGATAAAAAGCCTGATATAACACTGGTGTAGTATGCTGGTTTGCTTTCTGGAACAGGTTAAAAGGTATTTGCTATTAGCCTTTCCCTTTGTTTTACAACAAAGAGCACTTAACAAAATTAGTATGAATACTGGAATTCTTCACTTGGACACTTCAGAACAGTTTTCATTATTTGCATAAAATAATCACTTGTATCTAGAAAACTTTCCAAACTCATTCATTCTATTGGCTCACTGACCCTTGAAGCGTAACTTGCAAAGAGTGATCCTCGATGCAGCTGATTTTTCAGTGTTTAAATGATGCAAATTGCTATTAGTACTTGTATTAGCTCTAGGAAGTCTGAGCCTAATCTTTTCACCGCTAGAGGGCAAGATGGTTTCATACAACTGGCCTAACAGCAAGTGCATACAAGAAGGCAATTATAAAAGTAAATAAACTTACCTGAAAACAAGAGGATTATATAAATAGGAAAAGAAAAGAATATGCTCAAATTTAAATAGTGTTACATTTAAAAAAAAAAGGAAAAACAAAGAAAAAAATTAGGAAACCTTAAAATCTCTTCTTTAGACTGAGATTGTGTCTGCGTTTTTCAATTATTCTAGAGTAATCAAGCTAGAAAAAAGTTCTTCTATGTCTACAAATAAATAGAAATGTACCTCTGTGTCTGAATTTAAGGGAAAAAGTGTTTGTGTACTGTTTTCTGTTCTTTGCAAATGAATTGATGCCTAAAATATCAATAGGTCATAAATAAACAAATCTATGTACTATCTCCTACCTGTTACTCCAAGGAGAAGAACCTAAATCAGATTTTCACAGAAGAATGGATATTATTTTTTCCCCTATGGTTTCCTTAGGCATTTGCTTAAGGCCACAATAAATGAAGAAAGGGATTTTCACCCCTTCAGATTACTCTTCTCCTCCATGATTTATGATTTCTAACTCATCCACAAGCCATCTAAGATCCTAAGTATTTTTAACAGAGGTATCTACCATGCTGTAGAGTAAGATAGATTAATTTGTTCGGTAATAACCCCTGAATGCAGAAGATGCAATTATTGCAAACTTACCATCTATTTTTCAAAAAAATTCGCTATTTGAATTCATGTATCAGAAGCTTTAAATACACACCCATCTTTATATGGTAATTACTTTAATAAATTGGCACAGTTAAGGAGCAAAAAAATTAGCTGTTAGGATTCCACACTGACCTGGGAAAACACAGTCTTTATTTCGAATTATTCCTCTGCAAATACCAAATTGCTCATTTTTAGAGCTCCATTCTTCCCACACACAGACCACTGGCAATGAGGAAACATATTTTGCTTTTTAGTCTTAGTTTATTTCTGGCTGTGGCTTATTCTGGTCTTGGTTTAACTTGTCATGCTTCAGTTCACCAGTCCGTAAACAGGTTTTTAAATGCCTCACAGAGAGCTAATGGGCCTTTTCAGGGCTTGGTGAGCACAGCTTCTTAGAGAAAAAGTTGTTGCATTAATCAGAAGTATTGTACCTGCACACACCATTCTTTCATTAAGTCTCTATTGCTGTAAGAGTAAAGAGAGAACTGAAACCACTAAAATAACAGTTTCAAATAACATGGAAAATCAGAGTTACAAAATTTTGTGCTGGTGTTGAAATCCATAATTAGCACTAATGTGTGGTATTTTGGCAGTATCAAAATATGGACAAATACATGAGTGAAAATGTAAATTTACCTATATTTTCACCTCAGATCTCTTCCCAGATGAAGATAATCCAATAAATACTTAAATATAGAAGTTAAGTAGTGAGAAAACCATGGCACAATTAGTAACGCAATATATTTCACCTATCCTGGAAATTTTTCTTCCAGTGCTACATAAAAATATTTTCCATTATCTTAAGGCCTGAGATCTCACTGAAAAGTTTCTTCATTCCTTTACTACAATCAATACAAAAACAACACAGAGATTATAATTACTATAATTTCTTAAATGTTTAGATACTCAAATGTTTAGATTCTGTGTCCACACATGAAGTTCCATGTAGACTCTGAACATGTAAAAAAAAAACCCAGATGTCCTGGTTTGGGCCAGGATAAAGGTGATTTCCTGGTTTGTACTTTTGCTTTCAGCTAAGTTTCTTGTAAGTAGCTGCACTTGCTGAATTTAACAGCAAGTTTCTCAGACAGTGTCTGCTTCTAGGACTGATAACACTGGATGTTTATAGTTACTGCTAGAGGCTGCTGTACAGAGCCAAGGACACTGCTCAGCTCTGAGGAAAACATTTTGCCCTCCAGAAGGAGTAAAGAGGTCCCACCTGAACCCCTCCTCAGGGGAGGCCCGAGACAAGATAGATGCCAGAACTGACCAAACAGAGTATTCCATCCCATACACGTCATACTCAGTATAAATTTGAGGGATCACGAGGGTCAACAGCTTTCTGCTCCTTTCCTGCCCCTTCCTGCTCTTCCTGCCCTTCCTTCACCGGTTCCCTGTGTGCTTTGGCATCCTGGGAGGATTCCGTCTGTTCGTCTGCCTGTGGTCCTGATCCATGCCAGCCTGAATCTGTGTGTTCCTGCCTCCAGCTCCTGACTGCTCCTGACTGCAGGAGTCCAGCCTGGACTTTCCCAGGGCTGCCCTGCAGCCTCCGTGGTGACGTGAGAGTTATTGGGGAAAAGGAGGGAGGAATGTGGGATCAATCTTTTCCTGTATATTTGTATATATTTAGTAATTTTTCCTATTTATCATTACTGTTTCATTAAAGTTGTGTAGTTTAGTTTCCAACCCAGAAGCCTCTCTCCCTTATTCTCTCTCCTTTCCTTATCAGGGAGGAGAGGGGGATTAATAGAAAAATCTGTTATTCGGTTTAATTGCCGGGCCAGTGTTAAACCATGACACCAGATTAATTGCATTCTCATTTCTCTATTAAAAAAAACAGAAAAAAGAGAGCAGGAAGAACTCCAAAGAAATAAAAAAAAAAAAAAAAAAAAAAAAAAAAAAAAAAAAAAAAAAAGAGAGAGAGAGAGAGAAATTCAGTCAGACTGCATGACCAGTTCTTCAAGTAAAATTTCCAATATCCTTTCAGAGGAAATGTCGCTACAGAAAACTCTGAGTAAATTAGTGGTCTATAATTGCGGAATATTTACTGGAATTTGTGCAGACAGAGTGGGGATGTAGCTCAAACTTTAGAGACTGAGTTAGCAGGAAAGGAAGCAATGATCGATCTTCCAGATTTGTATCAAGAATTTGGATGTGACGCAAGACTTTATTTAACAGAGACGCACATTGATTTTTGCTCAAGGGAAGGTGGCTTGGAACTGATAAAGATGCTCCCTCATGTCTTCACTGGGAAGTCAACTTGCTTAAAGAGTGAGTTAGAATGATAAGTTAGAATGACATTTTAGATGTGGGCAATACAGGTGGGAGGAGGGCTGGATTGAGGTGTAGTCCTGTTTAGTGCAATTTGGTAAAGTTTTCAATTTATATTATTTTCCTGTGGCAATGGCAAACGGAAAAGACAAGACATCTGTGAAAAAAAGATGTTACTCCCATGAAAGGGTCAAACAGTTTTCAGAAGTTGCTAGACAACAGGCCCTGCATTGATAAAAACAAATGCCATCTCTTTCTCTTTACAAAGCAATGTTGCTAGAATAATTTCCCTACCAAGGCTTTGATGAGCTGTGCTCTAAACAAACTGGTCTTAACAAGTTCTTGGTTGTTCAAATGGCTTATTCTGAGCTTCTCTGGTTCATGAGATTGAATCTTTTAATTAAACACTTGTTTTTATAATTCACTGACAAATTTCTCAGGAACTGCTGGTACTAAGATCCTTTCTAGTGTATTAGTTATACCTAGATCAGCAAGCTAATTGATGCACAGCTCCATCAAGACAGACTGTACAAACAGGGGTAACTTGCAGCTTTAGTTGTCCAGGGTCTGGATCTTTACACTACGTGTTAGATGCTGCTTCAACCCCCAAAACAGCCATTATCCTTGATACCCTGTTTATGTGGGATACTTTCACAAAACAATATTTTTCTTTGAGATACCTCATCAGGTGGACTGTCCTGCAGGGAATATTGAGACAGAAAAATGTATCTCACTACTGCCACTCATGAATAACCACTCCAAGTAAAGCAATTGCATCTCCTCCTGACAGTTAAGGGCCTGCATTACACAAGATAAAACTGCTGCCCAATTCAACCTAGGTGAATCTGTAGGTGCATTTTTGCTTCCTTATCTGAATCAGAGGAAATAAAGCTGTGTGAACAACTGCTTTTCTAGGACTGTGATTTCTGAGTGACATATAGAGAAATAAGGTGCAAAGTATTTTGTTTTGAAAGAAGTAAATATGTTGAAAGTATCATTTTGCTGCTATATAAATTCTTGCTTTGCCTACATCTTAAGTACAACATGCAGTTCTGGTCTATGCATTCCAAAGACATAGATGAATTAAGATGATGTAAATAAAAAGGAAACTAAATTGACCAGAAGGCTTTGGCAGTATTGTTTCCTAGTTAGACATGATTTCCTTTCCTAGAGCTACATTGTTCATGTACAGTTTTTACTACCAATACCACAGTTCTTTAACAAGGTGGGGAGGACTGTTTGCTACTTTACTTGATAAAAGGAATGTATTCCCATGAGCACAAGATTGACATCATAGAGGGGTAACAAAAATGTTGGACCAAAGCTTTCTCCCCCTCCCCCGAACCAACAGTGTCCCTTTTGCTTCTATTTCTAAATAAACTACAGTACTTCATATTAATTACTCAGATCAAAAAGCAACAGTACAACTGGTTGGACATGGATCCACTGCCATGGAAGCGATACTGAGTGTCACTGATTAGATTTTGAATAGACTTCCTCTCACTTTCTCTAGAACATGCATTTTGTATGTTTCCACGTATTTGAGGAAATCCAACTCAGCTTTAAAGAAACCTATGATTCACCTGCACAGAAATGGATACTGTCTAGTTAAGTGTGAGATCCAGTTCTGAGACTTTCTCAATGCCTTGCATTTGCAGAGGTACCAGCTTCTGTTTCCATTCTTCCATACTGCACCTAAATGTATATGCATTTCCAAAGAAGAAATTTTGCAGGAAAGTTTGAGATGTAAGATAGGCTTGTTTACCTCTGAAGGTCACATAATTGATTTTCTTGAGCCAAAAGTAGTGGCTATAATAAATTAATATCTGTGAGGTTTTAAGGTCTGTATCAATGAAGCAGGAAAATACACTGCTGTAAAGTTGTCATGTGAATTGTCCAGAGATTCTCCAGCAAGGACTGGATTTATGAACACTGGAGGCCCTGTCTCTTAGGCAGTAGCTCAGGTGCAAGAAGTGAAGCATGAAATCTAATTACCCTGAGCTTGCAGAGTCCATAGCATCAGTCATAAAATTCTCCTGCCTTTTTGAATATTCATCCTAACTGGATTAATTCTAATGACTTCAGTTTTAAGCCCCTTCAACAGTCATTCAAATTCATATGCATAACTGTGTGTTTCATCAGGAGGCCAATTCGCCATAGCGAAGGGGGCATAACTTCCAAAGTTAGTAATGATCTTCAGCAGATGAGAATGTGGCTCACTAACTGTCCACTATTAATTTAAAATAATGTTATAAAACAGATATGACAACATAGAAAAGAAAAAAAATCCACATTTTGGCTGATTGTTTGTTTTGTGGTTTTGTTGTTTTGTTCCTCCAACCCCCTAATATATTAGCTTTCTCTACCTCATGGAAAGAAGATCAACACTGGTCCTACTCTGAGATTCAAGTGTTTTGACACAAATAATTTACTCCTGAACTGAGAAAAGTCACTTAAACTAGCATCACTGCTGTCAACTGCACAGTATGCTAAGTGCATACTGGCTCCGCAGGCAAAGAATTGCAAGTATGAGGCCAGCTTCAAAAACCCAGCAGCTGAACATCACAACCTCAGCATCTGGGCACACTGGAAACTATTGCAAAGGAGGTTAAGAAGGTTCAGGGGCTGCACACACACCTTGTTTATTTCAAAGTTCAAAGTCTGGTAGTTGTTTCCATTTATACCATTTATGCAACTGGAATGAGTTGCATTTATATTCTGGAATGAGACTTATTGATCAGAGCAAGTGGAAAGAGAACCTGTCCCAAAAGTAAACATATTTAATGATTTCTAGCAGAACAGAGAAGAGAACTACGGTTAAAAAAAGCTCTTAAAAATGTAACTGAAATAAATAATTCTTCCCAGAGCTACCTTCTATCAGGGCTTGCTTTCTTTCCCAACCCGACAACCAGGTAATGCCAGAATAGCAGCATAATTTGTGCGCAAAGTGCCTTTGTGATATAAATAAAACCAGGTATCACTGAGAGCAAATTATACCAGAAAGCAGAACTGCTGTTGTCAGAGCAATTTCAGTGTGCCCTTGGGATCAGTGAAGCATGGGTCTTATTTTGTTAACATTTTGAGAACCAGCGACACCAGCCACCTATTTCTTTTTCATCTTGGTCTTCAAACAGCACCAGTATACACACTGCCCACACACCTCAACATTACCAGCCTATTCCTCTCTGCCTATTTCCCATAGAACTGAAGGGAAATAGCACAGGTAACTGATCCTTCAATCACCAAAATAAAAAGGTTTTCCTTGCAATATTAACTTCATTCCAAGAGCTGAGAAAGTTAGGCAGATCCCAGGCTGAGTCAAGGGAAGTTTTCAATAAGTGATTGCATCTGTCTCAATTCCTACACCTCTGAACACCTGCAGTAACACTTCCCTTCTAAGTTCTGGTGTTAATAACAGTGTAGGCAAACAATTTATGTAGTTTTACTATATGGTCTTATTCATTTGAAACCTCATGCTGTGAGGCCTGTTTTGAGTCAGAAATTGATCAATATAAGTTCTTTGACTGTGCATGCATGATTTCAAATTGCTCTTCTATGCTATTCTGTGTTGCAAAAAGTAGGGCATCAAACTTAAGTTGTGAGCAGCTGAAAGTAATTGAATTTATACACTTGCTAATAGTTACGCATTCTCTATGCCAGGATAAACAAGGTTATACCTACTTAGTCTTACCCATCGCATTTTTTATTAAGTGTTCTTTGTCCATTTAACTGAGACCATCGCTGAGTTGCATGGATACAGTAACACAGAGAAGCTTGAAGCTGCACCATGAGGTTGTCCAGCATGTGGGGACATACATTTCTCTATTGCACGTATTCCCACCTAGTGTACACAGCTCCTTCTGGTGATGGAACCTCATAAGCTTCACTCCTATCTCCTCCTGACATGCAACAAAAATCTGCAGTAATGTCAGGAATATCCTGACTGATTTTTGCTCCATCCATGATTTTCAGTGACTAGGAGCTGTTCTGCATCCCAAATGTTATTGTAAAATGATTCTGTTCCCCATGATCAGCATAATCCTGTTTTAAACAGATTGTGAACTTATACCTCTGTCCTAGTTTGGGCCAGGATAGAGCTGATTTTCTGTCTTGTAATTTGGCTTTCAACTAAGTCTCTTGTAAGTACCTGTGCTTGCTGAAATTAACAGCAAGTTTCTCAGTCAGTGTCCGCTTCTAGGACTGATAACACTCAATGTTCGTAGTTACAGATAGAGAATGGTATGCAGAACCAAGGCTACTGCTCAGTTCCAAGAAATATCTTGTGCCCCAGAAAGGGAAAGGGAGTAAAGGGGTCACACTTGCAACCCTCCTTTAGGGAGGATCAGGCAAGACAAATGACAGAAATTGACCAGAGTATTCCATCCCATACATGCCATAGTCAGTATAAATCTGAGGGATCACGAGGATCAAACCCCTTCACCTTCACCCTTTGCTCTTTCCTCTGGGCATTCTTCACCTGTTCCTGTTCATTTCAGTATCCTGGGAAGATTCCATCAGTTCTTCTGCCTGTGGTACCGGTCCATGCTATCCTGAGTCCCTGTGTTCCTGCCTCCAGCTCTCAACTCCTACTGACTCCAGGAGTCCAGCCTGGACTTTCCCAGCAGCCTCAGTGGTGTCGTGAGAGTTAGTGGGGGGAAGGCAGGAGGAACATGGTATTCTTTTTCTACGTATTTTTATGTATTTATTAATTATTTTCCTTTTTTATCATTTTATGTTTCATTTTCTACTTTCAGGTAGTTGTAGAGAGAGATAAAGTCTCCTCTCTTCCTTCTCCAAAATAAACATTCCCAATTCCCTCAGGCTCTCCTCACAGGACTTGTTCTCCAGACCAGTCACCAGCTTGGTTGCCCTTCTCTGAACCCACTCCAGTCTCTCTTGTAGTGAGGTGCTCAGAACTGAACACAAGGTGCAGTCTCACCTACACCAAGGTCAGGGGCAGCATCACTTCCCTTCCATTATACTAGAATTATTCCTGGCCACATTATTCCTGGTAGAGGCTAGGATGCTGTTGTCCTTCTTGGCCACACTGCTGGTTCATATTCAGCTGGGTGTTGACCACCATCCCCAGGTCCTTTGCTGTCTGGCAGCTCTCAAGCCACTCCTCCCCAACCCTGTAGCATTGCATGGGGTCCTTGTAACCAAAGTGCAGAGCTTTCAAATAGCATGAGGTAACAAAGGAAGTGATCAGAGGAGCCACTGAAGATACAGCCAGCATCAGTGATCAGCTCCTGCCTGCATGCCTCATGTCGTGATATGATATTTAAGACATTACACCTGCAAAAGTACCGGGCAAAGTGGAAGCCTTGTACACACCTAGCATAAAATATATTATTTGCCTGAAGTATTGCAAGCTTATGAACTTTTTGTTTTCCTTTCTAATGACTCAAATAAGATTCAACACCAGAATTAATATGGTCTTTTTTCCCGTGCTGGCATGGACATTTTTAACTTCCATTTGAGCAACTGGACTTTGTGGTTTAACTAAACAGAATGTGACTACAACTGCTTTTGTGTGGGTGTGGTTTTGGCACCCTGGCAGACAGTAGACAGCTACCCCAGACATCTCTGCTAACACACCTCATTATCAGCATGCAGTAATCCAGGTTTTGTGCTGGGGCAAAGACACACCAACCAGTGGGACAACTGGGACAAAAGTGGGTGAAGCACTTCAATCTCTGGGAATACCAACCAGCCCTAGGTTTCAGAAAAGTGTCCATAAAGCTGCACATCATTTGTCTTTTTCTTCCTTCTTGCTAAAGGAGGAAGATAAGTTTCATCTCATCCTAGTCAGTACTAAATCTACTTGATGTTTGAATATCTATGTGGTATTCGATTATTCTGATACCAAGTTTATATTTTAAGAGCCAAAATCTGCAGAAAAAGATAGGTAGAATGTGAATGGAAATTTTTCCAAGCAGTCTTTATTTGGAAAATTACATTTCATGTTTCATTATGACTCAAAAAACACGGATTATATACTTTGTTATTAATATTAGAAATGAACTGTGTGATTATTTAAAAAACCCTGCCTATTCTTACCTTTACATAAAAAATAATCCATTGGACTAATAGAGAGCATGCATTTTTTCAAGTTCCTTGTTCAAATTCTGTATATGATGTTTATGAACTTCACAGATTCCATCTCATATATACTTCTTTATCAAAGCTCTATGCAGTGAGCAGAAACAATCCTGTTGACTACATGGGGTCCAGAAGAACTTCAGAGAAAAGAGTTTTCAAGCCCTTTCAAAAGGTCCTTTGCTGCACCAAAGAGTAGAGATGAAAGTAGTGTTTTTCCAGATTATAAAGTGCACTATGTCTCAGATTTCATAAAATATACCGTCAAATTCCTTGTCCCCATCCATATATTTAGTCATCAGCAGAAACAAGCAACAGGTTTCCAAAAGGTACACTGCCATTAGGTACTCAAGGTAAGATCTGCTTAGTGGTGGAAGCAGAAGCAGTAATATAGCAGTAGTAAGTTTTTTTATTACCCAACGCAAAGATAGTAGATAAAAGATAGTAAATAGAAGGTACTCTTCCAATACTTTTTCAGCTTTCTGCCCAATATGTGCCTTACATACCAATCTCAGGGGTGGTGGTATTTCTGTCCCAGTGCTGAGGAGCCTTGAAATGTGCCATCTGGTACTTTTACACTGCCCCAGCATTACTGTTAAGGACAGAACTGGATGGTTTGCACTAAATGATTCTTAAAGTATTTATAAAACAAATAATTGCATTACTGCTTTTAAAAGGGCTACAGTTTTCAGCTTTTTCCAGCTGGACAGCAGCATAGAAGCTTAACAACAAAGCACATCCCTGTCTGCTTCTAGTCAAATACAGCTCTGCTACAACAAATTAGTTTTAGACCCTTTCTACCACAGGCTGGGCCTGCTTCCAGCTGAAGGTGGGTTCAAAGGGAGTTGTTAAGCACAGTTCAAAACTTGGCAGATGGTAACTAGAAAGCAAGTTGGAAGACAAGAAAGTGAAACAACTGAAGGGTGGAAAATTTATATTACAACTAAATAACAGCATCAAAAAAGCAACTGTGTAGATGTCTTTATGCTGGTTGGTCTTTAAGAATTCAGGAGCAACTACCATGTTCAATATATGTTGCTGTTGATTCACTTGCTTTGATGGGAAGCTGCAAGGACTTTGATAACTGGCTGAAAAGAGAATGTTGCCAGTACAAGTTCTGCTTTGCCTTATCAGCATTTGTTACCACAACAATTTTCTTCAGAGCTCTTGAATGTCAGGTAGGGGGCTGAACATAAAGGTCAACTCCTGCTAACATATTAACAGGAGGGGAAGCCTACATTATAGCTTTAATGTTATTTATGTCATGAGTTAGGACTTCTGGATTCCCATTTTGCAGTTTTTTAAAGAATCGATTACTTGCCATAACCCCTGTGTGATTTTCCTAAATAAGCTCAAAGATTTATCTCCCGCTATGAAACATACAATCTAACTCATCAGAATTAAATACAAGCTTTCCATAAAGGTGCGATAGCACAAGGGAACTCGTCACAAAACAGGGTAATCAAGTTCAGGTGCTCTATCTTATTCTTGACTTCATTAATATCATACTCAGGACACCACTTCCTTCATCTGTTATTTTTATATGCAGATGATACAACTCTTCTCTCTCCCCCATTTTTTTTTCCTTTTCACAGCAATGATGTTTTCAGCAAAGCTTTTGCCAACATAGATGAAATCACTGGGCTTGTTTTGCACTGCTACCAAGGATTTTCCTCCAAAGACTGTTAGTATTAGCAAATCCAAAGTTCAAACAATTGTCTCCATAGCGTTACAGTTCTCCATAAATTCCCTTTTTTCTTGAAACCAAAACCAAACCAGTGAACTAAAACTGGAACACTGTTTTAGCCACTCATTGCATTGAAGAGTTCTCAGTTTTCTCAGAGTTTTACTTGCTCTCAGGATTTTAGCAAATGTCACGCAAATCCACAAAAAGGGCCAGAAGGAGGATTCGGGAAACTACAGGCCCGTCAGCCTGACCTCAGTGCCTGGTAAGGTCATGGAGCAGATCATCCTCAGTGCAATCACACAGCACCTACAGGATGGACAGGGGATCAGACCCAGCCAGCACAGGTTTAGGAAGGGCAGGTCCTGTCTGACCAATCTGATCTCCTTTTATGATTGGGTGACCCGTCTGGTGGATGACGGGAAGGCTGTGGATGTGGTCTACCTGGACTTCAGCAAAGCCTTTGACACCGTCTCCCACAGCATACTACTGAAAAAGCTGTCAGCCCACAGCTTGGACAGGAGCACCCTGTGCTGGGTTAGGAATTGCTGGAGGGCCGGGCCCAGAGATTGGTGCTGAACGGTGCTGCATCCAGTTGGCTGCTGGTCACTAGTGGTGTCCCCCAGGGATCAGTGTTGGGCCCAGTACTGTTTAATATCTTTATTGATGATTTAGATGAGGGGATTGTGTCCATCATCAGCAAACTTGCAGATGACACTAAGCTGGGGGGGAGTGTCAATCAGCTGGAAGGCAGGAGGGCTCTGCAGAGGGACCTGGACAGACTGGAGAGCTGGGCTGATTCCAATGGGATGAGGTTCAACACGGACAAGTGCCGGGTCCTGCACCAGGACCTCAATATCCTTCCTGAACTGAGGGACCCAGAACCGGACACAGTACTCGAGGTGTGGCCTCACCAGCGCTGAGTAAAGGGGAAGAATCACCTCCTTGGACCTGCTGGCCACGCTGTTCCTGATACAGGCCAGGATGCCATTGGCCTTCTTGGCCACCTGGGCACACTGCTGGCTCATGTTCAGCTTCTTGTCAATCCAGACTCCCAGGTCCCTCTCTGTCTGGCTGCTCTCCAGCCACTCTGTCCCCAGCCTGCAGCGCTGCATGGGGTTGTTGTGGCCAAAGCGCAGGACCCGGCACTTGGCCGTGTTGAACCTCATCCCATTGGAATCAGCCCAACTCTCCAGTCTGTCCAGGTCCCTCTGCAGAGCCCTCCTGCCTTCCAGCTGATTGACACTCCCCCCCAGCTTAGTGTCATCTGCAAGTTTGCTGATGATGGNAAGCTGTCAGCCCACAGCTTGGACAGGAGCACCCTGTGCTGGGTTAGGAACTGCTGGAGGGCCGGGCCCAGAGATTGGTGCTGAACGGTGCTGCATCCAGTTGGCTGCTGGTCACTAGTGGTGTCCCCCAGGGATCAGTGTTGGGCCCAGTACTGTTTAATATCTTTATTGATGATTTAGATGAGGGGATTGTGTCCATGATCAGCAAACTTGCAGATGACACTAAGCTGGGGGGGAGTGTCAATCAGCTGGAAGGCAGGAGGGCTCTGCAGAGGGACCTGGACAGACTGGAGAGTTGGGCTGATTCCAATGGGATGAGGTTCAACACGGCCAAGTGCCGGGTCCTGCGCTTTGGCCACAACAACCCCATGCAGCGCTGCAGGCTGGGGACAGAGTGGCTGGAGAGCAGCCAGACAGAGAGGGACCTGGGAGTCTGGATTGACAAGAAGCTGAACATGAGCCAGCAGTGTGCCCAGGTGGCCAAGAAGGCCAATGGCATCCTGGCCTGTATCAGGAACAGCGTGGCCAGCAGGTCCAAGGAGGTGATTCTTCCCCTTTACTCAGCGCTGGTGAGGCCACACCTCGAGTACTGTGTCCGGTTCTGGGTCCCTCAGTTCAGGAAGGATATTGAGGTCCTGGAGCAGGTCCAAAGGAGGGCAACCAGGCTGGTGAAGGGACTGGAGCACAGATCCTATGAGGAGAGGCTGAGGGAGCTGGGGCTGTTCAGCCTGGAGAAGAGGAGGCTCAGGGGAGACCTCATCACTCTCTACAACTCCCTGAAAGGAGGTTGTAGCCAGGTGGGGGTTGGTCTCTTCCCCAAGGCAACTATCAGCAAGACAAGAGGGCACGGTCTGAAGTTGTGCCGGGGGAGGTTTAGGTTGGATATTAGAAAGAATTTCTTTATGGGGAGGGTGATCACACATTGGAATGGGCTGCCCCGGGAAGTGGTGGATTCTCCATCCCTGAAGATATTTAAATGGATGTGGCATTCAGTGCCATGGTCTAGTAACTGCAGTGGTAGTGGATCAAGGGTTGGACTTGATGATCTCTGAGGTCCCTTCCAACCCAGCTAATTCTACGATTCTATGATTTTCAGCACAAGGAAAATACTGTAATATATAATCTCTCATATTGGCTCCATAAAGCAAGTTCTCTTTATTTTATTTTTTAAAATATTCCACTGCTTACCAATAAACAAAGAAAACATAAAAAGAAAATGCAAGAATCATTTGCCAATGAAAAATAAATCACTAAAAGAAAATACTTAATGCTCACAAACAAAAAAACCAGCATCTTAGGATTAAAGCTGTCTTTCCATCCACCCATTAGACATTTTCTCTCTCACTGCTTGTCTTACACAGGTTATAACTTTAGCCAAGCAGGCCTCTTTATTGTCTTGTGTTCTGGTAATTTTGTCTTTTAGAAATTACTACAAAGGTTCAGGAGTCTCAGCAGAGGTAAAACTTGCAGAGAAAAAGTGCCTTCTAGAAAAGCAATGCAGCCCAGACAGTACATAGAGGTTTGGAGACTGCAGCTAGTCCACCTGTCCAGCAGAGCAATGCAGCAACTGTTCTCATAGTCTCTTCTCCCAAAGAGAAGAAGTGCCTGACTGACAAGTACTGAGAAAGGCTTCAGCCACCCACATGCCCTCTGCTTCCCTCCAGGTCAAAGAGTCCAAATGCAGAATGACTGAGGAGTCATGGCATGGCCACAGGCAGCAGTCAAGTAGGGAAAGAAATGGACAGGGAAAGTCTTGGCTCATCCGGCTTGTCTTCTTGGGAGCACAAGCAGGGTCTCTGTGTTTAACAGAGTTTTAAATATTTCTTGGGAAAGCAAAACCTTTCAACTGAACTCAAACCTTATGGATTTTGCTGATAAGAAAACCAGATTTTCACATTCTTAATTCTTCAATGTACATCCCCACATAACTAATGGCACAGCACGTAAGCCCTCCTCCCTTGGCATTCATACCCATCGAAGATTTATTGACTCTATTTACATTCAGTACTCCACTACCATGTAGCTAAACTTGGACTTCATTTTTTACTGTTCTTCACTATCCTGTAAGAATTGTAATAAGAATATCTGCCCTTAGATTTAATTTCCACCTATCAGACTGGCAGTTTCAATAGCACAATTACAGATCACTGAAGTTTTGTTCTGCTAGGCTTACATTTACCATAAATTCAAGCATACTGGATGCAGATTCATGCCTGCAAAAATTAAAATTTATCACAACTTAATTGAAAAGCTGGTCTTGGATATTTTACTGAATGTTCAGAGACACACTTTAGTGCATGTGTCCTGCCACAGTGCCCATAGGATGTCTCATTCAAAATGTGTGTTTTATAGGACTTCATACAAAGGGCATCAGGTGACAGAAGGGAAGGTAAAAACTGGCTGCCTTTTCTCTGAACCTTCAGGAATAACTCACCAAGCCTTCCAAAAAAGGATCTGTGTAGTTATGGCTTTGGAGTAAGCAGGTGTGCTTGAACCACTTTCTTAAAGATTACTAGTAAGAATGTTTTTAAAAGGAAAATGGAAAAAATATCCTATTCAGTGGGCTGTTCTCTTTCAATACAGATACACATTGATATTGCTTTTGCAATATGTAGCTATCTACTTCCAGTACAGACATTAACTTCGTTAATAGTACAAAAACCAGAGGTTCGTGCAGTTATTGAACAATACAGAGCAGCCACTTCAAAGTTTGCAGCCACTTTGAAGTTTCACTGCAGTTCTCTCCAAGGTCTGGATTCTGGCTAACAGAGAATTAAAGCAAGGAGTGTGGACAGAACTCCAGGCACTAGAAAGCCAGTTTGCACTGCTCCTTGATTTGGGGACTCTGCAGGAACAGCTCCATCTTCTGCTATAATATGTTAATATAAATGAATGTGTCAGTCATTTAACAGTCTGTGCACTTGCTGTAGGCAGTTCCACTTGTAAGGCTCTAACAGAAACATCATTACAATGAGACTATTTGCTCCTAACCTTGCGTCTCACTGATTTGATGAAGGAACAAGAGGCCTTCTTTCTTTGCATGCGAGAGGAAAGTTTGGAGGAAGGTAGAAACCAGAAGAGCAGAAACATCACTACAAAGTTAGGAAAGCTTTTATGGGCTCAGCACTTATAAAAATGCAGCCTCTTTGCCTCTGTTAGGAGGCTGGAACAAGATCTCCTGCCAATCTCTGTATAATCAGTAAGTTTTCACTCTCTAGCAGCATGAACATGCATTTTTGCTTCCAGGAGGTATGTCAGAGCATCATGTGAATAGGAGTAGTGCAGAGTCCAAAGGGCTCCGGCAGACAAACAGTCACAAGTATTGATGTGAGCAACATACCTGAATAAGTTGAAAACATCATTGAAAGGAAGAGAATTTTACTTATCAAGGCAAATAAGAGAAAGGGAACTGTTGTCAGCTGTAACTGCTCCAGTTCCAGATCACAGAAGCACTTGACAATGAATCACTTTTTTGAATCCAGCTGGGTTTATCTCAGAGTAAATGCCAAGGAAGGAGGACAGGCAGTGTCAGGCCTGAGCTGAGCTGTCCCAATTCTCCCATAATTTTTTTGTAACTTTAGAAGCTCCTAAAAGCTGTTGTCCTGCTCTTGTATAATATTTAGAAACTTCTTGGCTTTTCTGTAGAGCAACCATGAAAGGTGGTTAGACTCCCCACACAACATCTAAACCTCAGTATTATCTCATTTTTCTGTGTCACAGCTCCCAAAAATGAGACAAAATGGTCACTGCAGTCACTTCTGAACCAGCTATGGCTTCTTTTATTTCCTGCAAAGTTGTTTCTATAGAGGCAAGATTCTTTCAGCAATAGCAGACACAATATCGTGGCTAGCAGAACTGGTCTTCCAGTGGATGGCTCCGCTAACCTGCACCATGGCAGTAAAAGGCTGGTTTGGCCTTATTTCTTGAACACGTCCTCAGTAACTGAAGAGGAATGACTGGGCGTGCTGGTGGTGATTTAAAATCCTCTCATCAGCTCTGAATACTTCCTCTCTAATGGTGTTATTGATTTGAGTAAATGTGGTGAAAGCCATCACACTTGTCTAATGACAGTTCTGCTTTTAGAGACCCCGGGGTGAAGCTGCTGAGCAAGACGTTTGTGGCAATGCCAACATCAGTTTCGTGTAGGTCCTTCTAGCTTACTATAGACGGTTTAGCATCTCACCAGCACACACCAGGACAAGCAGCAAGGTGGCTTAAGGTTTGGCTCAATTGAAATGGCAGTCCCTTGGTAAAATGAAAGCTCTAACAAAAATCACAGTGGTGCTCCCACAGCTGCTAGAGTTTACTGACTATAGACATTTCTTTCCCTCCAAGTATAACATGAAGACTGCAAGAGCTTGTCTCTGTCTGGGCCTTGGCCTAGCTATCTCTGATTAAAAACTCAGGTACCTCACACTTTACATGGAGTGGTAGTGCACATGCTGGAAACTGTGGGTGGCAAGAAACTAAGTAGACAATTGATGGAGTGGTGTCATGCAGGAGCAGGCTGCCTCAGTTACTGGCATTTTCTGCTGTCAGTGCCTGCACACTCACAAAAGGAGAAAGGAATTTCCAAAGTAAAGAGCTAGTTTCTCTCATTGCCCCTATTAAGTTTGATCATTTAGTTGGCTTTCAGGATATAGTTCTGTCAAAAAAAATTCTGATTAGGCATGCAAAGAGTACTGTAGGTGATGTAACAGCTGACTGCAAATCTCAAGTTGCTTGAGTTCAAATGCATCCTTAATAAGCACTTCTTGGGCAAATCAATTGCAATATATTTAGGTCAAAAAGAGATTAGTTGACATTTTCAAGATGTTCCTTACTCCACATCCAGTAGCTCTCATTGCTGTGCCTTTTCCATTCTTCCAGGCAGGCTCCATGCAGAGACATTTGCTGCTGGTGCAAGAGCTAGTCAGCCAGGGAGGCCAAGGGGGAACAAATATGACAGGTCTTCTAGCTCCTGCTGTCACTGCAGGATCACAGCAGCAACAAAAAAGAAGAAAAAAGGTAGAAAATAAGAATAGAGACAGGTGCCCAAAAGCCAGGTGTTCAGCCTCCTATTTTCTATTACAGAATGGAGTAAAAGGAATCATATCTTCTGGGCAAGTACCTTCAGGCTCTTCCTGAAGTAGCTGAAATATCATGTACCTAAGTGAAATCATAGCAAAGTGTATATATGATAATAGACAATTTAAACAGTGCTTGACACATCCTGATTAGTAATGAAGGGACGTAATCAACCACAGGGGTAATGCAGCATTACATCTGGTCTCTTATCCTCAGAAATGCTTAATTAATCATGTTACAGGATATAGTAAGAAAACACAGCCTAGATGGTTGTTCCCAACGCTGCAGTAGAAGGAAGAATCCTTACACCTCCCAAATCATCTAACACACCCAGGTGTGTGTCGCATAGCAGAATGTCTTTTCCCATATTTGTCCAGTGGTGGTTGTGTCTAGTAGAGCTGTGACTGTAAGGAAGTGCACAGTGGAACTGGGATACAATCACCTAATTCATCTTCCTGAATTGTGCCCTCCAGTTTTCAACAGTGACTCACTAACAGGCTAAGTATGCTAATATTTACAGCCCACCTCAATTTTCATCCTCCTATCTGGCCAGTACATTTTCTTGAAGATAATTTACAACACAAGCAGAATCCCTCAGCCTATAGGATCCCTGCTTTCAAGAATTACTTCTGTTGATAGCCATAATATCTATCACTTTCAGACTAGTCCTAGCCAACCTAATATAGCCAGCTTTGTTGCAGTGCCGGTAATCTGCAGCTCTTCAATTTCAGCTCATATTGAAGATAGGCTCAGTATTGCTAATGACTAACATTCCTTCAAGAAAGTGTGTTTGATACATAAGAGAAATAAAAACTAATTATAGATCAAATGCATATGATTTGTTCTAGGACAAACTAGAGAAGATATAAAACAGCTATCCTCAAATGTTATATTATTTTTAAAAGTCACTTGGGAAATTACTAAATAGCTTAGGAATGGAGGCTTTACAATTATGATTATTGACAACATTTGGCTTTGTAAACTTGACTGTCTTCTCCCTCATGTGAAATTCTCAATGCTTCCTTTAATCCCAGCAATGACTTTTGTTAGTTACAAAGAGAAGAAATAGAAGTCTGATACCTTAGACCAACTGTAAGAGGGGAGCAGGATTTATTAGGACTATCCAGATAGCTATCTGCAGATTACCTTAGCTGTATTCACTCAGCCCTGAGCACTTCCTAGCTTTATGGACCCTGGGAACTCAGTTCTCCAGGGCACTGTTCTTATTTTGTGTTGGTATAAGAGGCTGTTAATAGAACTGAAACACAGACAAATCTTTTTAGTCACATTGTTTCCCCAGAGGTGAAAGATTAAAGAAGGAAGTTGTAATAGAGAATAAGAGTCGGAACACTTAATTTTTAAAACTCTATCTAATTCACACTGGAGAAAGCACTCCTTTTACACATGTTGTGTACTCTATTTGTCCTGGGTAATACCAGCACTCCCTAATCTGCCTGCCCATAGCCCTGACAAGTGCCCAAGAGTACTGCTGACTGGAATCAGAGCACTGTTCGATAAACTTTCTTCCTTCCCCTTGAGGCTACAGCAAGCAAGCACTGTTCTGTGTTTCCCTGCCTCTGCAGAGCTTCTGTGCTCTGATTGATCAAGGAGAGAAAAGAAGGCTCCACAAATAAATGATTAATTCATCCTCACACTTGGCTGATCCTGAAGGCTTATCACAACAGCAGTTCTCATCTCATTTTTCAGCAATTTTCAGTGCTGCAGAAAATGAGAGAGGAAAAGAACATGGCATCTCTTTTCTCAGCAGGCTTTCCTAAGCGGTGGTGGTAGTGGCAAGGTGCCATGGGTTTGTGGAGAAGCTGAAAGATGGCACAGCCACTCCTAGTTTGGGAAAGAGGCCACATGCACAAGTCATACAATATTCTTGAATTCAGATTGCTGAAAGAAATAATCTTCAAGAACTTGATTTTTTACTGCTTTATAGACTTCAAAGCAAGAAAAATTCTATTACTGTCTGAAAGTTAGTAAAAAAACTAGTACGATCCCAGTGAATTTATTTACAGACCCAGACAACTCTCTATCAATAACCTTTGCTATCATTCACTGAGCATTATACCTGACTGCAGTCTTTACACAAACCCCCCTCTTGGGTATGAAAACATATGTGGCTCCATCTGTCTCACAGCTGGCTATGCCTTCTTGCATAGTTTTGCTGTACCAAAACAATGCCAGAAATCACTATCAGCTATCAGTGTGTTGCCTCTTGGTTCATTTTTCTAAAAAGGTGCCCATAAATTTTCTGAGCTACAGCCAAATGACCACATCTGCTGTGGAGCTGGACACATCCCCATAAAGCCCTTTATGTACTTCTCTCTGTAGACCTTCAGAACCAAAACAGCCAGCCTGCTTTCTAGTTTTGAGGACAAACTCACTGCCAAACCACCTGTCAGCATTCAGATTCAGCATATACATTGTTTGAGGCTTGCTCAGTTTTATTCAAATTGAAATACTTTCTTTGCACATATGTGCATCACAACCAGCCTTCATTCTGAATGCTAAGTCATGCTGATACAACTAGAACAAACACTGAGAAGTAAAGGCAGTTGAAAAAAGCCACTGCTTTCTGTAAAGCAGCTTTGAACATTGATGTTTTCACTCAAAATCTGCACTGTTTTATATAAAACAAGTTTAAACGATGAAGTTCTCAATGGCCATGTCTGTGATATATTGTATATAAACATAGCCAATGATTTGGCAGCTTGCTCTAAAGCTAAATTCATTCTCTGGTTTAAGAAAGGAAAAAGGTATTGCACTGAAGGAGCCTGGTGTTTACCTTGCTGTTAATTGATGTCTCCATTATCTGACCTCTCAAAAAGACTACGAAAGCAAACATCACAGTACATGTTTCTGACTTGCCTAATCTCTCTCTGGCCAGGCTGATTTATCGATTTCAGTTGAAGATTAGTCAACACTGAACTGTAACTGATTACATTCAGTGTGAATTAGGTTCCATGTCAAGTCTGAGGAACTGGAAGTGTCAAATTGTTTGAGGATTACTAAGTGTAGCTGGACGAACTTCTTGAAGAGCGCAAAGCTCTGAGATAAGTAGGTATACAGCAGTGGTTGATCTCGGTCAGTACCAGTGTTCTGAACCAGACCAGCCTCTTCTGCTCCTAGCTCAGGAATGAGCTGAGCATGTGCCTTAAGCCCCACCTTTTATTGGCCCCCTAATGCTGCTCATTTGCAGCTGGGGCCAGCCCTGACTGGGCACAGGTGGGCTGAGCACAAGCTCATGCTCATCGCCTGGCAATTGGTGGATTGCTGGCACCTTGGCACCTGTTTCCTACAACTAAGTTTTATTCAAACTGAACTATCTCCTTCACTCATGTGCATCAACTCCACTTCAGTATGAGAATTCACTAGGTACAGCCAAAATCTGTGGTGTTTAGTGCTTGGCCAAAGAGCATACAGTAAGTTAAGTCAAGCCTCTATTGAAATAGCAACCCAAATTCTAACTGACCTTCTTGGAACTGTAGTCAAAATAGTGTAGTCAAAACTTATCTGACCTGATTAAACAGAAGCCTGTCTTCTGATTACTCATTAATTTTTTTTACAGACTGATGCGTAAAGCACATTGTTGACATCCAGGTACACAATACTTTTTTGTTTAAACATATATGACAACATACTGCTTAAGAAATAATTTTCCTTCTAAGCAGTGACAAAAAAGAAGAAAAAAATTTAGATATTTCTAAGATACTCTTCAATTTCTTTCCAGAATGAGGCTGTAATTGAAAACTGACTTCCACAGCAACCCATTCTGATATCTCAAGCAAAACTAAACATGTTTCTGAAATGACATCAGCAGCTGTCAGTGCTAGGAAATTCTTCATCTAAAAGGCTTCAGGATGCATCATCTGATTTTGAAAATACAGTTCCTCTTTTTAGAAAAATCTCACTAACAACTACAAGCAAGAGAATGCAAAAACCAAAGAAGAGAACAGTTTTCAGTGAGTATATGTTAATACTTGCCATGCTCTACCAACAAGACTATCATCTTCATTCACTGCCAAGCCAGCAGTTTTCATTCCTTATTTTGTATAGTTTTTCATTATGTTTATAGGAGAAAGTTGCACATACATAAGTTTATCCACTGTTCAGTGAAATTCTTAAAAGAAAAGTATCAACATATCCCCAGATTTCCAGTCCTTCCCAATATGCGACTAAGTCACTGGGAAAAAAAAAAAAAAAAAAAGTGTCTTGAACTCCCTCTAAGATGCAATTCTTAAAGGCAGCTCACAGAATCAGGAAACAAAACTCCCATCTGTTCACACTAAACATAAGTTTGGTGAAATTGAAAGCCTGAGTTCTAACATTTTATCATTTAACATATGCTCAGATCTCAGGACTCCCACCCTCCACTACCACCCCCACCCCAAAGAATTTAAATATATTACTGCAATTGGTTTTGGTAACTCTCTTGAATAATATGGAATGTTTCCTGATGTAAATGCCACATAACTTTTATCTTGTAGTGCTCGCCGGGATATTTTTAACTGCTTCTCACATATATATTTCAAAGTGGTTTGGACATACTCTGGGAGAATTACATCAATGGTTCTTTTATAGAGTCTCAGACAGATGATTGTAGGAGACATGGACTATAACACAGAAGGTTCATTTCATTGCTTGGGGGGTTTTGTGTTTTGCTTTGTTTTTAATTATAGGCAATCAGTGTTCTTACTGTGATAAATCCTTGCAACCTGCCAAGCTCTGAGAATAATTTATTCTAAATTAAAAGTATGTTTAAATTAAGGAAGAAACAGATATGAATCTTAGATCCACTTCTGTTCTGGAAATAACTGTTGCAGAACAGACAGTAACTTTTCCTCTAAATACTATGAATTCAGTTTTGTAAGAAATTACTCAAGTACTGTCATTCAGTACTTGTTTCTTAAAAAAATAATAATTACAAAAAATTACTAGAATAGAAGGCCATTCAGGAGAGATCTTTACACATTGCTAAAATACAAGCTGCCATTTTATTAGAAGCATTAACTGAGAACAAAGCCAAAATGAGAATCCACTGTTAACATCTCTACCACCATCCAACAGTTGAAGAGTCTACCTATAAATCTGACAGTTACTTGAACAAGTTACTGGATGCACATACAATATCTGTCATATAGCTCAGGCTAGGATTGAATGCCCAGGTCTAAGCTTAAAAAAAGCTTTTGGACCCATGTGTAGGTAGTGGGCATGCCCTATACCTGGATCCATTCCATCTCTTGTAGAACTGCTGCTGGAAACTCAACCTCAGTCTGGGTTCTCTGTCTAGATTTCATCCCTTTCTGACATTCTTTTCCATCTCTAAATAAAAACTTTAAATACAGAGGCTCCTCTCACTCACTCCCTTAATTAAGTCTACTATTATCACAGTGGGGCTGTCCTTACTTTCTTTGCAATGACAGGTGGTGGTTACTAGGTAGAGGTTGACTTGTAGTAACTGTTAGTAACTTTTAAAAATTACTCAAAACATGTACCCAAGTGGAAGACATAGGCTTCAAGTTACACAGCAATCCTCCCTTCAAACACCATGTGAAAATGTGGACAAATATCTCAGAACATCAATCTTGTGCTCTAGTCTAGATAAAACACAGTAGCAGACAAGGAATCAAATCAGACTGATAATGATGTATCCACAGAACTTGAAGGACAACAGGAAACAAAGTCAGTACTGTACTACACCGATGGATTTAGGAACATGTGAATTCTGTTTAGAGATACTTGAAGCATGTGTACTGCACAATCACACACATGTGTATTGCATAATCACAGACAGACTTGGCTTTGTGAACACACAATAGACTGCTGCTTTGCTCATATGACAACATAAAATTAAGATAAGATTAAAATATAATGCTGTGGGAAAGAATAAAGTGTATATTCTTAGCATGAAGTTCCTGTCTTTTGAGAGATAGAAATGGCAAATATTAATTTTAAAAAGAGAGATGGAAAAATTCACAGTATGATTAAAAACAGGGCGTTTGAAACCTAGGTTCCAAATCATGTTGGGTTATACAGAATTTCTGCTTTATCATTGAACCAAAATAATCAAAATTTCCTCATCACTTTATGTTATAGATAAAAACTAATAGTTCTTCCCACCTAACTCCAACTCCAGTCAAGATGTGAAAGATTAATTTGTCAAAACTGTCTCCATCAGATCTCACTGGTATCACATCACAAAACCCACTGCAGTTTCCATGAGGCTGATAAGATCAAATTCTACCAAGCTGCACTTTCACCAAAGTTAAGGGAACTACAGCACATTACAGAATACAATTACTTGAGGTTCATTGTATCTAAACTTACAAAACATGCACAAAAGACTTTCCAGGTTATTTTCAAAGAACATGGGAAAGATAGCTTGTAAATGGGTTGTGTTTAATTAAAAATAACAGGTTAAAAAAAAAAAAAAAGTGAGTTTACAGGAAAGGAAAAAACAGCTCTGAGGAATGAAGAGTTACTGGAGCTTTATATTGGGGCTATTTGAGGCGATGATGTATCCCCAAAACTTACACAAGCATATGTGTGCTCTCGAAACTCCAGAACAAGTGAAGATTTTGTCTTTTTGAACTGATGCTATTAGCTGCTCATCAATCTTTTTAAGATGTTCTCAAAAACCAAGTAAATCAGTATTCCATCAAGTCTAAATAAAATAGATCAATTTGTAAGTTTTGTTTTTTGCACTATTAAAAATCTTTTGAACTGGCATTGCTTACACTGTAAGTAGGTTCTGTCCATTGCCAAAGTCTTTTAAGTGCCTTTCCCAGGCAAAGAAATCACTTGCACAGGTTGTTTGTGTATGGAAAATTAACCAAAATCTGATATCACCCTTTGAAAAAAAACAAAACAAATTGTGTTCCTTACATACACACCTTATTTCTGGAAGTAAATTAAGAGACAGTCAGAGGAATCTGGCACATAGCAAGCTATTTCCATATCCAACAGAAAACAATACAGACTTCAGTTATTGAAAATGAAACAATATTTGTCTCATTAAGATAAACAACCTGTTAACAATGTCCAGCTCCCTTCAGTTGTAGCAGCAGCTAATCTAACAGTTTTCATTTTAGTTGTGGTTGCTACTACTTCAAAATTGAGGCTCTGAGCTCTGTGTCAAATCTACAATATCCAGGTTACAACCCAGGAAACAAAAACTCTACTGAACAGCTATGAAGCAAAGCTTCAAATACATTACCTCTTGAAAAAAGCAAAGCATCCCTTCAATACTCCCTTGGTTTGTTAGTGATAATAAAGCTTTGCTCCCTAAAGTACACTTGTGCTGGCAATTTCGTTGTCCAGGCTTAGACAAGCTGGTGAAGTAGCATCTCATCCAGACGGAAATTAATTATTAAGCCACATTTATCAAGTGAGACCAGCAAGGTGGCTGACTTCCTAGGCAACTGCTAGTGGCCTGAAAGCACTTCTGTAGCCTTCATGCACATCTAAGATGGCTGGATTTGCTGAGCTCTCCAAATCAGCCTACTTACATTAAAGCCTAAAGGCTAATACACCACAGAGACCAATATGTGCTGTTGTCATCCCTCCTCTCCACTTGTACCCAGCTTCTTCCAATAAACAAAACAGTGAAGTTTGGTCACTAACCACATTACTACTAAGCTCCCTGGTTTGCTTACTCTATTTGTGCAAAACCTCTGTATGCAGTCACACATTCACCTTTTCTAGATGAGTTGCTCTTTCTTCTGCCTTTTGATCAAAAACTGCAAAGGTTCTGCTTCATTCTATTTAGGAATGAGTAAATTTCTTGAATCTTTGCAAATTTTCACATCAGGAAAATAATTTCCAATCCAAGGGACATTGTTTACACACTACTCTCAAAGTAAGCAAAGGAGAAAGGATTGCATGATGGACTCAAAGCATTCAAAAGAGGGATGCCTTGACAGGGCAGCATGCCTGTCTTCTCAGTTTGATACAATCTAAGCATAGGGTGCATAATACACTTTACATCTTCCATTCTAGGCTTCAGTTGCTGTAGAAAAACACATCTTGGACACTCACTTCTTTTTCCCAACCTGAATTTATCCATGACCACTGGTAACTCTGCTAATATTGACCTTTAGCGTATGGAGTAATTTGCTTCTCTGGTCCCTGCAGTTTATTCCCTTCATATGTTTATAGGCAGTAGTTTTATCTTGTCTTAGCCTTTATTTACCCAGTGTAAACAAACCAAATCTTTTAAGTGTTCTCTGATATGATAAGCCATCCGTTTTCCAGATAACCTGAATGGCTCTTCTGTACACTTGGTTCAGCTTGAATACACCTGTCTTGAAAACTGACAGCATAAGCCATGCAAAGTGCTCTCCTCCACAGCTCTCATAAAGGCTAAGCATAATTTTCAATTCTAAAATCCAATTTTCAACACATAGGGTTTATACTTTGCCTAACAACAACCTCCAGGTACCAGTATGACCTATCCTGTCTTCAGTCTTGGTTTGAGAATCATCCTGCCTTCTGTTCTTTCTCAGTCTTGCATATACTTGTCCAAGGCTGCTCCATTCTCAAAGAAATAAAAAAGACATACACAAATATAGAGGAAGTTCTCTCTCTGATGGCTTTCTTGGTCAAAGGATTCCTTCTAAATACATGAATGATCTATCCAGCAGTTTCAGTTA
Source organism: Florisuga fusca (assembly GCA_038090715.1). Lineage (NCBI taxonomy): Eukaryota > Metazoa > Chordata > Aves > Apodiformes > Trochilidae > Florisuga > Florisuga fusca. The sequence goes on along the minus strand of JAAWXA010000015.1, from coordinate 5,817,649 downwards.
AAAATCTGACTTGTCTCATTCAGTTTAATTATTTGTGAAATGAAGCTAAAAACATTCACATATAGGTTGGCAGGAAATCATTCATAAAAATCACAGCTTTTTAATTTTAAATTTCTCAGAGCTAAGTGGTCAGATTTTGATAGCATGGAGTAGACATCAGTTCACTTCTATCATTTTTGAAGAGCTTTACAAACACATTCATTTTACTCACTTTCAGAATCAATACACTTTATGAGCTAAAAACATTCCTTGTAATGTCTTGTTAAAAATCCAGACATGCAACTTAAAATATGCCCAAATCCTGGCAATAAAAGCCCTAATCCTGTCATTTATGCTGATGGTATTTATCACTCATGTCTGAGTTGCCTAAGTTAGAAAATTAGTTATTTATAGGACAAACAATATTTTGGTTTATATATCTGAAGTTCATTTTTATTCATTAAAAGGCTCTCTGAACATATTATTAGAGAGAAAAGAAATGCTATGTGAAAGCACAAACATCATCCATCTCCCTCCACTTGATTTTAAAGAGTTTATGGAAACATATGAGATAAAGTATCAGGAAGATGGCATTTAAAAGAAGAAAAAAACAACAACAACAAAAAAACCCCAAAAGAAACAACACTTTCTTGATCTGATATACCACATGATAAAGAAACCTATCCATTTTTTCCCCCAGAGGCCTAGTTTACATCTAAATTTAACCCTTCTGCCAGGTCATCATTAGCAGTAATGAATCAGTTCCATTTCTCAGTGTCATTAATGAACACTAAGTTAAGCCTCATTCTTTGCCAGATTTAGAGGAAAATTAACACTGGCTGTTTAATGAGCTGTACTTCATCCCCTCACAAATGTTGAATCAAATTACTTTAAAAAATTTACTTCATGGAACACAGAAAAGATTATGAAAACAGGAAGTCTTAGTCACCTTTTCCAAAGCACAAAATTTGTTATTTGAAGTATTCTTTCTTAATTCCTTGTGAGAGCAGTTCCCTGGTTTTCCCCCTGGAATAACATCCCCCTCATGATTGGTTGCTACCAAGTCCTAGGGTTTCCCTGACTTAGTGTACTTCTAACAAAGCCTCATATGAGCTGCAGCTGACCCTACAGTAAGCCTACAGCTACCACCTACTATTCATGTTCCTACCCTTCTCATTTGGCTCTTAGGTAGCTTTCACTGTTAAGTATTTCACCACGCAGAACCATCTACAGTCCAAGCCACCTTAGTTGCTAAACTGTCTCCATACCTCCCTCTTCATTTTGATCTAGGACTTTTGCATGTCAAGGCTCCAAGTTTACCCTTAATTTAGAGTGGACCCTTCCTTCACAAAGGGACTACTCCATTTTTAAGTTCTGATACAAAGTTGATAAAACCTTTGTAGAAGCTGATGAAACCACACTTAACATACAGACCTCAATGAAAACCTCTTAACACAATTCTCATTCTCTCCTTGTAATTAGCCAAGCTTGTAATACTTATCTTTTCTTAAAAATTCTTCAGCTGATTCCTATGCACTTAAAACAACCTAACACCAAAGTAGAAATGTAGCTGTTAAACATGAAGGTGATTAACATAAAGAGAACCCATCAACTCAAGGGACCACTGGGAACTAAATAGATAGAAAAATCCATTCCTAGTTTGCACAGAGACTGTGCAAGAAAACAAATTCTTTTATTTTCATCAATAAAGCAATGAAAATAGATATGAATGTAGATAAATCTTTAAAAGCCCATCTTAATTCTCACTGAAACATATTTTCATCCCACATGATACAAGAATTTTTCTTTGCCTACCTGATTTAAATGGGGGCTGAAGGAGGCAAGTAGCTAGGGTGCTAGAGAATATTTTTTTGACATATCTGCTCTGTGCTATGTGAAAAGAGAATAACTCTGGTCTCAGGGATGCTAAATGTGACTGACTGAAATTGAAACCTCTTGCTTTCAAACAAAGATTGAATACACCAGAAATAACAACGCTAATCACTCTACTGCTGAAAGGAGTGGAAATTCAAGCACAGCCTCTCTCTTTAATGACATCCACAAGGGCATAACATTATGAAAGGTCAAGTCCAAGGATTCTCTAGTGGGATATCTTCCTGACACTTAAATCCCAGGAAGCTCCACATCCAACATTTGTGATAGTTCTTCAAGCACAGATAGGTTGAAACTCTGTAGTAATTTTGGCTGTGCAACAGAGTAGCTATGGGTGCAAGCCTGGAAAAGCTGTGCCTTTCTGCAGCCACAGGTATTATCTCCACTCCCACACCTCACTCCCTTTGCAGTGCATGATGCACTTTCTGAAAGAAATAAAGAACATCATATATCCTCAGAATAACCCACAGCAAGTGCAATTACACAAAGTATTAGTTTCTGAAATTTAAAGAAAAGGTGTTGTATTCTACCAAATGAAAAGTGCTCTGACAGTTTCTAAAATCATATGGGTTGAGTTCCTCGAAATAAAAAACACTTGAAGATGAGAACATTCAGTTAGTGGCCACAATTTTGTGTGTAGTTTACATTCATTCATCTATATGCTCTCACAGTATTAGGAAGACTAAAGTAAAAAAAAACTTCTTAAGCTTAAGCTTGAATTTAAAATATTCATAATCTTTAATTCTATACATGTTAATTCTCGAATACATGCATTTAAATGCAATACCTTATGACATATCCTTTGATAACTGGAGAGAAACAAGGCACATTTGAAGAAGGCATAAAATAGATTTTAAAACAGTAGTTCCTAGGAAGAAGAAACAGAATAACACAGCTGTGGCTCTTAGTGTGTTTTTAGCAACTTCTGTAGATTGCCTTGGTGAAGGGAAGTTGGTTCCTTCCATCTCACTACTCAGCAGCTCAGGGCCACCAAGGTGATAACATGTACTGTGCTTCAAGTGGCCTTAGAAGTGTAGCTGCCCTCTGCCTCCAACTCAGAGGAGCCCCCCAGCCCCCACACAGTGTTTTAATCATGTGAGAGTCCCTGAGCCAGGGACTTAGGCCAGCTCTGTGCCACTGTTTGCTGTTCCTCAACCTCAGTTCTCCATAACATCAAAAGGGTTTGGGTTTTTGAGATTCACACCAACACGAGGAATTTCTCAGAGACTGAAGGATACTACATTTCAAGTTTCCCAGGTATATAAATTTCTCTTTCTCCATGTGAAGATGTAATACATATATCCATTACAGCAGGATAACAAGAAATAATTTTATCCCAACAGCAGAATTTCACAGGAGAAAGAAGTGGATTGAAATGATTCAGAATCAAAATTCCCAGCTGAATAGGCCTTTTTTTCCACACTTTTTGAAGGGAGAAAAAAAAATTCCTTTGAGCTTGGTCGTGAAAGGGAATAGTATATCACTTAGATAAACAGAGCTTCTAAGAACATTAAATATTTTAAAATTAGTACAAATATTATTTCACAGGGGAATTGTCTGCTATTGTTTTATGAGGGTTAACCTTGGCACCAGCAATTGATAGCAAGTGCTTGGTTAAAGAACACTAAAGGGCAAACAAAGTCTACACTGACACTGTTTCAAATGTAGTTATGTCTCTTTTCTGTCTATCATAAAGTTCTGTAATGTGGTCATACAAATATTAGAAAAAATAAAGGGTCATTGTAAGAGCAAGAATCCAACACAGTAGTTCAGAACAGAAAGACAAATGTATGCTTTATAAACCTGAATAAACAACAGCAGCAAAATTTCTGCTGCATGAGAAAAATATATTATCCCACCTTAAGCTACCATAAAAAAATAAAAAAAATAACTGTATCAGGAAAAGTAGGGAAGTTTTTCTGTTGCTCTTTTTTTCATAGAAAGCCATTGATGAAATTTAAACAAGGGTGTTTTCTGCTCAAAGACTACAGGGGGGAAAGTGCAGCACATGCTGTGTGGGTAGTATCCTGAGGTAGCATCCATTGCTAAAACACAGAAGGGCTTTTTTGTCACACACTTTTCTCCTTATTGGAATTTTGTTGAGGCCTATTACAGACTTTTGTTACTTAGCTGTACCAAGCCTAAAAGCCAACAGTTTTTTGTTGGGTTTTTTTAATTTTTTTTTTTTTTTGTACTATTATGGCTAAAGAATCAAGATGCAAAAATGACAGAAGACTCAGTAGAAGACTTACACAGATTTTACAATAAAATTACGGGGTAAAACCCAGACTCTTAAAAAGACTCAGATGAATAAGAACTTTCAAACTGGGACCTAATGCAATTTGGAAGCTTTTATTTATATTTTGAACTCTCAAGTGTGATCTCAGGCAGCATTTCATCTCTGCACTTAGCTCTTCCTGATGGATAAAAGTAGAAATAGTGCAAGAATCCATATCCATCAAATATTGCTAGTGATGCAGTCCACACTAGCAAGGAGAATAGAAGAAAATTTAAAGACATCTCTCAAAAAATTCTGCAAAATCCTTTTGAATCAGAGTATTTCAGTGTCCTAATAAAAACTGACAATATTTCATCTTAGGCCTTTTAAATGTGTCAATGGAATAGCTAAATTGCCTATCAAAAACTAGAATATTTTTAAACTGCAAAGCATCTGATTATGTAAAAAAAATGTTTCAATACCTCTACTTTTTCTTAACATACAATTACTATTCATAAAAATAATCAACTTAGAGCTTTTCATGTGTCACAGTGCAAGCCATAAAAGCAGATGAAGTTCATTGCTCTCACATTAGGTATTTACCTATAAAGAGATAGAATAAAGCAAAGTCTTTTTCTGATATTTAATTTTCTTTTGAGTTTGCTGGGACATCTGCACACTGGAAGGCATCATATAGCCTGCAGAAAACCCATATTCTGGCGCCCCAAGATAAGAAGAGTGGAAAAAATTTGGACTCATGACCTCAAAGAAAGCATTTGGCATACCACCATTTTTCATGGAACACAATAAAATCACTGCTAGAGCTTTCTATTAATCTCATATTATTTTTACATTTAATTAAACTAACTATATTTACTTTTTCCTATGTCACCTTGTGCCACAGTAGATATAATCCTTTATCACTTCTTTAATATTAACATTTCTTACATAGGTATACAACAGATTTAGGAAACTCTTGCCTGTCTTTCTACTTTGGCTCAATTCTCACTCTTCTGTTCACTGGTTTCAGCTACATAGAATCATAGAATCATAGAATCATAAAATCATAGAATCATGGAATCAGCTGGGTTGGAAGGGACCTCAGAAATCATCAAGTCCAACCCTTGATCCACTACCGCTGCAGTTACTAGACCATGGCACTGAGTGCCACATCCAGTCTCTTTTTAAATATCTCCAGGGAAGGAGAATCCACCACCTCCCAGGGCAGCCCATTCCAATGTCTGATCACCCTACCCGTAAAGAAATCCAACCTAAACCTCCCCTGGCACAACTTCAGACCATGTCCTCTTGTCTTGCTGAGAGGTGCCTGGGAAAAGAGACCAACCCCCACCTGGCTACAACCTCCTTTCAGGGAGTTGTAGAGAGTGATGAGGTCTCCCCTGAGCCTCCTCTTCTCCAGGCTGAACAGCCCCAGCTCCCTCAGCCTCTCCTCATAGGATCTGTGCTCCAGTCCCTTCACCAGCCTGGTTGCCCTCCTTTGGACCTGCTCCAGGACCTCAGTATCCTTCCTGAACTGAGGGACCCAGAACCGGACACAGTACTCGAGGTGTGGCCTCACCAGCGCTGAGTAAAGGGGAAGAATCACTTCCTTGGACCTGCTGGCCACGCTGTTCCTGATACAGGCCAGGATGCCATTGGCCTTCTTGGCCACCTGGGCACACTGCTGGCTCATGTTCAGCTTCTTGTCAATCCAGACTCCCAGGTCCCTCTCTGTCTGGCTGCTCTCCAGCCACTCTGTCCCCAGCCTGCAGCGCTGCATGGGGTTGTTGTGGCCAAAGTGCAGGACCCGGCACTTGTCCGTGTTGAACCTCATCCCGTTGGAATCAGCCCAGCTCTCCAGTCTGTCCAGGTCCCTCTGCAGAGCCCTCCTGCCTTCCAGCTGATTGACACTCCCCCCCAGCTTAGTGTCATCTGCAAATTTGCTGATCATGGACTCAATCCCTTCATCTAAATCATCAATAAAGATATTAAACAGTACTGGGCCCAACACTGATCCCTGGGGGACACCACTAGTGACCAGCAGCCAACTGGATGCAGCACCGTTCAGCACCAACCTCTGGGCCCGGCCCTCCAGCAGTTCCTAACCCAGCACAGGGTGCTCCTGTCCAAGCTGTGGGCTGACAGCTTTTTCAGTAGTATGCTGTAGGGGACGGTGTCAAAGGCTTTGCTGAAGTCCAGGTAGACCACATCCACAGCCTTCCTGTCATCCACCAGACGGGTCACCTGATCATAAAAGGAGATCAGATTGGTCAGACAGGACCTGCCCTTCCTAAACCCGTGCTGGCTGGGTCTAATCCCTTGCCCATCCTGTAGGTGCTGTGTGATTGCACTGAGGATGATCTGCTCCATGACCTTCCCAGGCACTGAGGTCAGGCTGACGGGCCTCTAGTTTCCCAGGTCCTCCTTCCGGCATTTTTTTGTGGATTGGCGTGACATTCGCCAAATTCCAGTCATCTGGGATGTCCCCAGTGAACCAGGACTGATGGAGATGATAGAGAGAGGCTTGGCGAGCTCTTCTGCCAGCTCTCTCATCACCCTTGGGTGGATCCCATCTGGTCCCATAGACTTGTGGGGATCCAAGCAGCTCAGTAGGTCACTGACTGTTTCCTTCTGGATTACAGGGGGGCTGTTTAGATTCTTGCCACCTTCTATAAGATCCAGAAGTCAGCTGCCCTCAGGATAACCTTTCTTACTGTTGAAAACTGAGGCAAAGAAGGTGTTAAATACCTCAGCCTTTTCTTCATCTTTGACAACTATATTCCCACCCATGTCCAGTAAAGAATGGATGTTTTCCTTGCCCCTCCTTTTGCCATTGATGTATCTGTAGAAGGACTTCTTGTTATCCTTCACAGAGGTGGCAAGATTCAGTTCAAGTTGTGCCTTTGTCTCTCTAATTTTCTTTCTACATTACCTAACTATATTCCTAAATTCCTCCTGGGTAGTTAGCCCTTTTTTCCATAATCGGTAGGCCCTCTTCTTAACCCTAATTTCTTTCAAAGTCTCTGTGTTCAGCCAGACTGGTCATGTTCCCCACCGGCTCGCCTTTTGGCACACTGGGACAGCCTGCTCCTGTGCTCTCAAAATTTGCTCCTTGAAGTACATCCATCCTTCCTGGACCACTTTGTTTTCAAGGGCTGTTTCCCAGGGTATACTCTGGACTAGTCTTCTGAACAGGCCAAAATCTGCCCTCTGGAAGTCCAACGTAGATGTTTTATTGACGACCCTCCTTGTATCCCTGAGTATTGAAAACTCTGTTATTTCATGAGTTCAGACGTCCACCAACCACTACATCTCTCACCAGCCCCTCTCTGTTTGTGAAAAGAAAGTCAAGTGGGGCTCCATCCCTGGTAGGCTCATTTACCAGCTGGAGCAGGAAATTATCTTCTATACACTCCAGGAATCTACTAGACTGCCTCCTCTCTGCTGTGTGGAGTTCACAGCAGATGTCCAGCAGGTTAAAGTCACCCATGAGAACGAGGGACGACGATTTGGAAACATCCACCAACTGTTTGTAGAATAATTCATCACCCTCGTCCTCCTGATTGGGTGGTCTGTAACAGACTCCCACCAGGATATCAGCCTTGTTGGTCTTCCCCCTGATTCTGACCCACAGGCACTCCACCGTATTACTACCAACTTCAACTTCTACAGAGTCAAGAGACTCTCTAACATATAGGGCTACCTCTCCACCTCTCCTACCCTGCCTGTCCCTTCTGAAGAGCCTGTAGCTGATCATGGCAGCACTCCAGTCATCGGAGTCATCCCACCATGTTTCCGTGATAGCAACTACATCATAGCTTTCCTGCTGCGTGATGGCTTCCAGCTCCTCCTGTTTGTTGCCCATGCTGCGTGCATTGGTGTACATGCACTACAGCTGGGCTGCTGATTTGTCTCTTAACTTGGGCTGTCCACCCTTGGGCTCCTTTCTGGAGAGCCCAGTTTCAACCACTTCCCCCTCCAAGCCTAGTTTAAAGCCCTCCTTATCAGCCCCTCCAACTTATGGGCTAGAGTCCTTTTTCCCCTGTTATATAGATGCAGCCCACCTGGTATGCTGAAATTAGGCCCATAGTCAAAAAACCCAAAGTTCCTCCGATGGCACCAATCCCTTAGCCACCTATTGATGAGATAGGTTTTCCTGCTCCTCCCCTCATTCATCCCCTCTACTGCAGGAAGTGAGGCAAACACCACTTGTGCTCCTGTCCCATCAACTAATCGACCCAGGGCCTTGAAGTCCTTTTTAATCACCCTGGTACTTCTTCCATTAATGTCATCACTGCCAGCCTGGACTACCTCAATAATCTGAGGGCCGGATTAGCTGAGGGAGTCTCCTACTAATATCCCTCACCCGGGCACCAGGAAGGCAGCAGACCTCCCTGTGAGATGGGTCGGGTTGACATATAGGACCCTCAGTTCCCCTCAGAAGGGAGTCACCAACTACCACCACCCTTCTTCATTTCTTTGTAGCTGAAGTTGTAACCCGTCTGGTAGACAGGGGGCGAGCAAGGAGACCTTTCAGACTGATCTTCCTCTTGCCTGTCCTCTGCCTGATTCTCTCAGTCCAGGGCCTCGTATCTGTTCTGTAAGGACACCTGGGGGGATCGTGGAGGTTGAGAGGGGATTCTTTTACCTCTCTGATGACGGACCTGTTTCCATTCCCCCCCATCCCCCTGGTTTGCATCAGCTGCCTGATGGCTGGAGGGGCAGGGCATCACTGTCTCCTTTTGGTATTCTTTTGGGGTCGAAAGGGTGTGACTCCACCAGTCAATTTCCCTTTCACTGTTCCTAATACTTCCTAGTCTCTCCACCTTCTCCTTGAGCTCTACCACCATGCATAGCAAGTCACTCACTTGCTCGTATCGCACACAGACCCCATCCTCACTGTCCTCAGGTGCTAACACCAGGCTTAAACACTGCACAGCCAGAGGCCTGGACAGCTACATCCATCATGGTGTGCCTCTTAAGGGGTTCCATCTGTGTGGACACACACTCCGTCTTCACAGGAACCGCTTTCACTTTTTTGGAAGCCATTGCTGCCTGTGCCCCTCCTTGTTCTGCCTGCGCCAAACTGGCCTCGCTAACTGCCATGTCACTTTCCTGTTTGCCTGCTCCTGTTCGCCGTGCTCCAGGTCCCTGGCGCTCCCAGCAGTCACTTAAAGCCCGGCTGGGTGCCGCCCCCTTATCAGCTGATTGGCCTCACCAGAGACCCTCCAGCAGAAAGGTTGTGCAGCACGCTGCCAGTAGCCGTACATACTACATGGAGTAGTAATGTAAAATCATTGCTCTACTTTTACTTGTCTCAGTTCAATGTAACTACTTCTGCCCTTGGCATCCCCATACCTCCCGTTTCCCCAAGCCTTCTCCCAGCCAGCTTCCTCCTCAATTCCCACCACTCTTGCAAAATACCAGATTTTATTTCTAGCTTGTGCTCTCCAGATCACCTCACCTTCACAGAGGAGGTTTTTTATTTTAAGAAAAGTCAGTTTTGGAATATAAGCTTGTTTTATTAATAAAGATTAAAAACTGCTGTGATATTAAGAACTAGTTGTTTATATTTTGGAAATTTTCTATACTCATTGTAGAGGCATTCGTGAAGATTTTAGCTAATCATTAGTTTGCTTTTGGGTGCTTGCGTTCACAGAGTGTTGTCTGGGACAATAATTTTATACATAACATTAAGAGCTTTCCTGTGAAGCACTATTTACTTTTTCTTATCCATGTATAATGGTGATTTAAAACAAAAAAAAGTAGTTCCATGAGGCACAATAGTCACTGCAGAAACTCCCAAGGAGTCATGTGTGGGTCATGTGTCTCTATGGGGAGACACATTGCTTCAGGATGGATATGGCCTCTTATGCAAAGCCAAGAGAAAACAAACTGAGGCCACAACAAGCCTTACTAATACTACTGCTTTTGGATGCTGAGGACATCGTTTTCCAGGTGTCTTTCCCCATCCCTTCTCCCGCTGCTGCTCACAGCCTTCCCTCAGGCTCACCGCCCAACTCAGGAGCGGAGACAGCAGCACCCTCAGACTAGGGGCCGCGCAAGCAGCGAATAAAGGCCCAAAGAAAAAAAGCAAAAACGGAAAAGAAGGGCCCCAAGAAGCCAACTCCCTCAGGACCCCAGAACAGAACCTGAAGCAGAGCCGGCGTTCCCGGAAACCGAAGCCCCCACCACCCCCCCAGGGGCAAGAGCCGCCCCACCCAGGGTAGAAAACTGTGCGCCAGGGTGACGTCACACGCTTTCAGCCAATCGCGGCCTCTGTTTACTCCGGGAGGGACTCGTTGCATATTCATGACGAAGGCCCTCCCCTGCCGCCCCCCCCACGCCGCACTAAGGCCCCCGTGACGCTGCACGGCAGCCGCTCCAGGCCGGGGCCCAGCCCGCGGCTCCCGCACCAGCGAGCCAGGCAGTGATGGNGCTCGCCCCCGCCCAGCTGGCGCAGGAAGGCGCGCGACCGCCGTGCGTATTTATGCGGAGCGGCGCGCGGCACGAAGCGGTGGGGCCTAGCGCGCGTCAGCGGCGCCCGGCACCGCTTCTACGCTCCGTCCCGCCCGGGGTCAGGCGGCGAGGATGAGCCAGAGGGACACCCTGGTGCACCTCTTCGCCGGCGGGTAGGTGAAGCCTCCTCCGTTATCCCTGGTGGGGGAGCGGGTACGGTACTGGCCCCGGCCCTTCTGCTCGTGCTGTCAGGAGCTGTCCGCCCCCCTCTCTTCCTTCCCCCTCACCCCCGGTCCGTGGGGCGCACGGGGGGTGCCGCTCTGCGATTCCCCCTGCCCTCATGGCTGTAACCCCGGAAATGGCTCCCGAGAAGCTTTCTCGTCCCTCATCCCCAGGGCTGCGGGGGTCCTGCCTCTCCTGCTCAGCTCTTCCATCACTGCCTGGCTCGCTGGTGCGGGAGCCGCGGGCTGGGCCCCGGCCTGGAGCGGCTGCCGTGCAGCGTCACGGGGGCCTTAGTGCGGCGTGGGGGGGGCGGCACAGGATGCCTGGGAGCGCTGCGAGAGGCTCCTGCCTGTCCTCTGTGCCTGAGGGGGCTTCGGGAGAGGAGAAGAGAGAGGGAGGAGCCCTGCCCTGCGGAGCTCCGGGTGTGCCGCTTTCCATCTGGTGCCCTATGGCCCTTCCGGGCCTGCCCCAGCCCGGCTGCGCGCCTCGGGCCCAGCCCTGTGCGCAGCTCCCGCTCCCAGGCAGGCCCTGGGGCCCCGCGCTAGGAAGAGCCTGGGCACTCCGCGGCATGTGGTGCCTGCCAGGCCCGCTCCCGGGGCTTGGCTCTTGTCACGGATACCATGCGGGTGGTACTTGGGCCCGAGGTGGAGCGGGGGTGAAGGTTGGCCTTTAAAACATCCCGTTCCTTCTGACTGCCATTCCAGGAGTTTGCCCCTTATCTGCCGTTTCCATGTAGAAACGCGCTGAGCTCTCTGTGCATGAGCTCCCCCCTCGCCTCAGAGGGGCTGCCCAAGCGTGCCCGTCCCCTCTGCAGTTTAGGAGTGAGGAGCTGCCATTGTGAGTGTCAAAAGGCCCCTGGCTGACTTGAATGCTTTTCAACGCTCTAGTGTGTACTGCTTTTAGGTTATGGGCCCTGACGTCGTCATACAGATTCCCACCCAGGAAGACAGAAGTCGAAGGAAACAATGTAGCTAGAAGTAAAGGTGTGGCCTTGAAGCATTGGTTAGGTTTGAGGTAACTCTTGTATCTTTGCAGTTGTTAATCTGTCTTCATTTTTTTAAGTTTTATAATACTTGAGATATATGTGCTTTCACAGCCTATGGTTCCTCCAGGTATAGAGAAGGAAGAGGCACCCAGATTAGAAGAAAAAACTGGAGCTCCTGTTTGGCTTACTTATAGAAGTGTATTTGGATAGTGCGCATGGCTGTACAGAAGCAGCAGAGCATACTTTGCATCTCGTGAGAGATTGAAGCTTGGCTTTCTATTTGACAAAATGAACTGTCTCTGGACAGAGGTGGAAGAATAATGTAGTGTTTACTCTGAGTAGGTTTGCTAAGTTGGGTACACGTGAACACTCCTCTTCTGCCATGCTTTGCAGGTTCCCAGTGTTACGCATCTGATTTAGTGCTTGTATGAATGCTTTTTCACCCCCCTAATTTCTGGCACTGTTTAAAAGGAGGGGACTTCTTCAACAGGAGGTGGAAGATATAGTGAATACTTCTTCAGACTTCACGTCCTTTTAAACATTCAGAAATGCAGTAGAAGGAGTGCTGCATTATCATAGCACTGCACAGGTGAGGTTACTGTAATTGTGCACCATGAGTTTTTAAAGCTGAAACTTAATAGAGTGTGAAGACTGCTTAGTTAAACTTATTTGTTCCTTTTTTTTTTTTTTTTTGCCGAGAAGTCTGGTCTACGGTTAGCTGCTAGCTAGTTGGATCAAGGGTTATACTAGGAGGAAAAAGCTGAATGCCATTTCCTCATGTGCCACCCACATGCTCCATGTAACCTTAGTTCAGCAGTTAACAGTGTGTATTTGGTCACATTAGCAGTGGAAAAGTTATTCAGGGTCATTTCATGACTTCTTTGTGAGTATAGTGGGCTACCTGAGTGAGCTCTAGTCTTCAGTGAAACTTCAAAAGGAAGAAAACTTTGTTTTCCTTGAGGTTTGACTATGGATACTGTGGAAATAACACAACTATCTCAGTCTGCTTACCTTTTCTTTGTAAAGTCCAAGTTCAGTCTTCATTTCCTGCTGCCTGTAATGGTACTGGAACGAATAACATTGCTGGTTTAATAATGTAGGTGGGGCCATTCTGGGATTTTTCTCTGGCCACCTAGATTGTTTTATGACCAATTCAGCTACAGCTGTCAAACTGCAGTACTTCTAGGCCATTATAAGTGCATGTTGGGAGCTAGTTTCATTTTCTCATGTTTATTTTCTCCTCATTTCTCTTTCACTGTCTCTGCATCCTTATCTCTTTTCAGCAGGTTTGATAGACTCTGCTGGCAGTGCTGGCCATTAGGGTGGTGGTGAGGGTATTACTCAGCACTTACTAGCTGAATTTTTTTCCCCTAAAGTAATTTTTACTCAAATAGTTTTATTTTTAAGAACCCCATCTTTGTTTCATAGCTACCTGTTAATTGTAAGCACAATAAATGTTTTTTTGATAGAAAACCTAACTCTTAAGTATAAAAGGCACTCACTTGGGAGAAGCTTCCGTGTAGTTTCTAGAACTGTCATTGAAGTGGTTAATTTTTTCTAGAAACTGAAGCTCATCTGAATTATTTTGCTGGACAAGTTCATGCATTAGACAATACATCAAAAAAGAACTACTTCTTTTACATGCAGTGCCCTCCCCTCAAATTTTAGTTGTTGCAGTGATCAGAACTTTTTCTTTTCAGGAGTCAAACTGTAGATTTTTGTTGTTTCTCTTCTGTTTTTTCCATCTAGTCAAATAGCAACTGTTCTCAGTGTAGAGAGCATGTTGGTAATATTGAACATTTTAATTCAAATATGTAAGTTTCAGAGTTACATACTTTTCTAGTTAGTAGAATACTTCAACAAAAAACGTAGTAGAAAGACTTTAATATTTTACTTCATAGGGAAGATAAATATGTTTTGGAAGTACCGACCTGCAATTAAATTGGTACGTTGAATCAAAACTCAAGTGTTGGCTGCAGAAATAATTTCCAGATTTTAATGATTTATTCTTCATTTTCAGAAAGCTTATGTCAGTAATTCTGTATCATAAAAACTTCTGTCAGGGCATGGGATTTGCTTCCTCAGCAAAAGGAAGGGACCCTTTCGAGGTAGGTGGTTAGGAGACCTGAATCAAGGTCAGACATTCTCAAAGTTGCTTCTTAAATCTTTCTTTGCTCTTGATGTTTCTTGCCATAAGGTGGGTATTTTCTCATTTAATATATATAGATTGTAGGGCAGAGTCTGGTTATCTGTCCTGGTTATAGAATGATTTAAAATTGATCTGTAATTTAAATCATGCTATCTGACAGAGGTCCTTAGTGGCTGCAATATCTGAGACTCAGAAAATAAAGTTAAGATATATGTTTGAATCTTCAGAAAGATCAGACGTTGTTGAAAAGCAGGAGGTGAAAGATCCCTTGAGGTTTTGATTTAAGATATTAGTTAATAATGTAGCAGATAGTGTGATGATAAGGGCTTTTTTACTCTGTTTCAGAAAAGGAAAAACTTGAGCCAAACACCTGGACACTCTTCTACCCTGAAATAACGTTCCTGCCATAACCCTGGATGACTTTCAGAATGAGTTGTTCCTGTTGTAAGGCACAAGAGAGAGTTTTAGTACCTTCCTGTCCAAGCTTCAGGTTATATTTGTGTTCAAATACTCATCTGTGGGAACGAGACAGTGTTTGTTTAAAGCACCGAGGAGCTTGGGTTTTGTTCTGTGAGGTTACTAAATTGCTTGAGAATTACTATCAGGTCTTGAGAAACTGTGAAGCTGGTACGTTTCTCAGGTTTCCTGCTGGATGACTGTTTTCAGCTGTTTTTACTTATACAGATATCATTGTAAATATTTATTTACCCTAGTTCCTAAGAGGACTAAACTCTACATGTTGGTGTTTGTTTTGGATTATGGAGCCTAGTGATCCTGCTTTGCTGTGCTCACAAATAGAAACTTTAAAAAGAAAGCAGGAAAACTGTCACATTTGGGAAATTTTGGTCTTATACTGTTAATTAGAAATAACAAGTTTGATTAGTATTTTAGTTTAAGGTTGTTAGTTCAACTTACTTTTTCTAGGTTTCAGCAAAGAAACATGAATAAGGAGCTTAATGTTTTTCTGGCTGCCAGTACTGCTGGGTGTCATTAATACTGATGATAGAAATACAATTTTAGCAGTATAATAAGAGGAAAACCCTGAAAATTCAGGATTATGTATTCTTGCTGTTTCAGAAAGTTGACTTTGCTAAAGCCCGTAAATAGCCTCAAAAGTGAGATACTGTAAACTGAATATCCAGACCTCTAAGTTTATCTGATATGAGAGGTTTTTTCATGTGTTGCAAGAGCTCTGTGAAACTGCTGATAGATTTGAGGCCTTAATTTGGAGTAAGCAATGAAAAGATCATAAGGTGTCCAGTTGGCAAATGGGGTTTGTTTGGCTTGGGGTTTGTTTGGCTTGGGGTTTGTTTCTTTTGAATTCAGTTTTCTTGCTGTTTCTCTTACCAGCCAGTATATGTGTGTAACTTTCATTTTCATACAGGAAAGAGAAACAGCTGGTAAAATACTGAATGAATGTAGACTTAAGGTAATAGGGTCAAAGTTTATCTTTGAGACTTTGAGGCTGTGGTTACATATACTGTGGAAGGTGCATCTGAGACTAGCACTATGTCATCTCCACTGTTTGGATAAAATATAGTATTACCTGAAGGAATAAAAGAACTTTTGTGCTTGCACTGACAGTTTCAATTCTAGGTCAGGTGACCCTGGTATTGGGAATGTTAATCTACTTTGGAGCATTTGTAGGTGGCATTCAGTCCAGTGGCTGAATCTGAAACGCTCATCTGTGTTGGAGCTGCCTCTGCTGTTACTTGCAGAGGTATATGGAGATAGTAGAAGCTACTGCACTCTGGACAAAATTCCTTACTAGGTACCCTCACCTTGCAGTAATAAGGTTTTCTTGTGCGTCCATCTCTGGAAATAAAACCTGGGATTTGATTGCCAAACAAGATTAGGTTTTTGAAGCATGTGCGTATTTCTTTTCTTGCAGTGTCTCACAAATAGTCAAGATTTATCTGGGGAAAATGGTTTCCAGTACTGTATCTGTGTTGAGAGTCTAAAGCCCAGATAGTTCCAGGTTTGTTTCTGTTTGTCCTATGAGGATAAACACCACCTGTGAGGTGCTGGGCTTCTCAATGCACATGAGGGATTAATAAAGAGTAGTTGGTGGATTTTTTATTGGTTGTCTTTGGAATAACCTGCAGTTTAGGAGAGCATTGTCATCTTCCCAGATTCTTCTGTCCAAAAAATGTCAAGTAGACAAGTTCCTAGTTTTAATTTTAACTCTTGTTGTTCTAAGTGTTTTTGTGGACTTACCTGTCTTTACTATTCTGCCGTTCAAATTTCTTGGGACCTGTGGGCGAAGACTCATGGCCTAGTATGATCAGATGTTTCTGATGGAAAGTCTGCTTTGCAAGTTTTTCTTATGCTTACTTGGCAAAGCTGAAAAAGGTTTGTACTAAACACTGATTAGAGACAAATGCCCATTTTAGGATGGGTAACATGAGCAAGTGGTCTTCTAAAGGGCACTCATTAGAAACTCCCATGAACATTCAGACCCAGAAACCTCAGTCAACCAGGTGAAACTGGTTTTAGATAACAAATTTAAGTCCTTTACAAAATGTCACCTGTGTTATTTAGGAGAAGGAATCTAATAACTTTCTAAATATTAAAAAACATTTTCCTAAACTATATTACTCCTTAATTTGTGTTAAGCCACAAACTAAAAAGCAAACAAAACACCTCCTCTTAAATTGAGCCTGTGAGAAGAGTAGCAGGAATGGTGGCAGCAGGCTGCTGACAATTTATAGAAGGCTTTTGCTAAGCTGGAACTGGTGCCTGGCTGTTAATGGACTACCAGGACTTGGAGCACAAAGAAGTAGCTGTCTCCATCACAGTATTTCTGGTAGTTTGTTAAATAACCAAGGCCAGAAATATATTTCTAAGTAAAATACAGTGTCGCTGATGCTGGGGACAGAACAGCTGGTGTGCTGCTTAGAAGTTGCTTATTTTTACAGGGTGCATTGTTATTGAATTGTCTCTTCTTTGTTTACCTACATACCTACCTATGTTTACTGAGTGTTCCTCATAAACAGATTTTTGTCAGACCTTGTAATGTTTACCTGGAATATAAGTGGCCTAGATAAATCAGTGTAGTTCCTAGGTTATTCTTTGATTTAGTAGTTCAGTTCAAACTCAGTGGATCTTGTGACTACTGAGAATGGTCTAGTTCCTCAATTTATGGGTGCTTTTTCTTTCACTCTTGCAGTTCCTGATTGTATGGGGCTTTTTGAAGACTGAGGGGGTATTACATTCTGACAGAAGTAGAAATTGGGGATTTTGCCAAGGCTTGTTTGTGAGGAATACAGAACCACATAGCACTATAAAAATTGTTCGCTGTCTTCATTTTCAAGTAGGCATTTGAGATCTTGTTAATAGAGGACAGAGCAGAATTTTAATCAAAACTATTTTAATACTTTAATCAAAACTATTAGTTAGTGGAAAACATTCAAAATATTATCAGATATTATCAGATATTATCAGAGACATCCTAAACTGTTTAAAGAAAACAAACCACCCAACAATACAATAGTAAGCATCTCCCAAGAGTGCTGTGGTTGAAATTACCTAAATGGCAGAAGGTTGTCAGGGTAAAGGGTGCACAGTTCCTAAAGGGAGGGCAGGTGACCAGCTGTTTCTTTATGCAGGCAAGAGTAGTGCTGGCTGCTCTTAAATCAGCTGGTTATCACTGATCAGTGCTTGCTGTAGGCTCACCTAAAAATAAGCCTTGAGTAGCCATGTCTGCCCTCTTCTTTAGTAACCTGGTAGTACACTGCTGAATGAAGTAATTGTGACCCATATGTGGTGAGTGTGAGGGACTTGGTGTCAGGCATCACGTGTGGTGAGGTGGTTGTGGTGCAGGAGAGCATGAAAGATAAAGCTCCATGACAGTGTCACATCTTCAACTTTGGAAAATTTTTCCAGTGCAATGTAGCTGTGGAGCCAGAAGCATTAAAGGCTACAGATTCCAAGTGGTAAAGAATGCACGCCAAGAATACACCACCTCCTTTCTTCCCCCTTCCACAGTATTTCTCTCTAATATAAGCCATACCATGTGCCTTCTCGTGCTGTTACTGTTGCTTGAAAACAAGTCCTCCTTTAACCTGTCTGAAATCAAATGCAGAAAGATCTTAAAGGGAGTAGATTTGAGGGGCTCCGAAACAGAGGGGCTGTAAGAAAGGAAATAAACTCTAAAGCCAACCTCCTGCATTTCCGGCACAGGTATGTTGCCATACAGCAGTGTCTGCTGTTGAACTACAGAAAACATGGCACCTTGCTGTCTCTCTTGAAGATGCTTGAGCTCTAAAGCTCTGTCTTGAGTTTTGAGGGTGGGATATCTGTGGTATTCATATCATGTACCTTACACGTTACAGGGTCCTACTGCTTCCAACATGGGCTAAAATAAGTATTAGTACACTCTTTGTTTTAAAAAAGGTTATCTATAGCTTACAATTAGAAGAGTAAGCAAGTGAATTGCTCCTTCAGAGGTTTTAAGCATGCTATTCTCCAAGTCCAATCTTGGAGTTAGAGGTGGGACAAGCTGCATTTAGGCTTAGTAATAGGGTACTTCTAGGTCACTAGGTTGAAATAGAACATTAAGTGAATATCATCCAACATTATCCTAATTTGCAGCTGTTTGGTATTGTCAGTTCAATTCATACAAACAGATTAATTTTAGTGTGCTTTGCTAACATACCATGATTTCTGCTGTTCTCTGCAGTGTAAGGTAGTCAGCAAACTAAAAGCTGCCTTCTTCTGAAAGTGGGTAAGAGATCTCGAGTCTTAGCTATTATTCCTATTTTACTGAACTCTCCTTTGCATTTTAGATTACATTGTTTTAAAAATACTACTCAACAAATATTACTGCCTTTTAAAGGTTTTGGGACGGTGTGAGCCTGTCATTTTACAAGAAAGTAACTAATAATTATATTGGCAGAATCAAACACCAGATGTAGTTGCATGAGACAGATGAATGCTGGGCCCTTTAGAATTTAGTAGAAACTGAATTTGTGTGTTAGTAGATTTCAGATTTAGTTTTTAGTAACATTAATATCCGAAGTTAAATACAGGGGGTTTTGTTTTTTAAAAGGTGGCATATAGTGTCCTGATCATAATTCTAGGAAGAGTATTTGGCAAAGTTATGAGAACTGATTATAGAAAAGGTTTGAAGGAAGCAGGTTGGGTTTTGGGTTTTTTGCTTGGTGTTTTTTTTTGGGTTTTTTTGTGGGTTTTTCTTTTGTTTGTTTGTTTGTTTTGTTTTGTTTGTGTTTTTTTGTTTTGTAATGGTAATGTCAAGGCATTTGGTTTGTCTTTGTAATTAGAATTTCTGGGTTTGATATTTTTTTCTCTCAAAGACAGTGTGTGATCATAGTTAAACATTTAGGAATATAAGTATTAATAAATCAGTTATGAACAAGCACCAGAAGAATCCTCTGAGCATCATTGAGAAGGCAGTGTGCTCTTGGCTGTGTTCTGCTCTAGCAGGATGGGAGTAACCACTGTCAGCTCAAGTCATGTTTAGCTTCCCTTGGCTTGCTCACAGAAATGCATGGCAGACTGAAGCAAAACCTGCAAGTCTTCACCTGGTTAGCCACTTAAAACTTTTTTGTCTTCCCAGGTTCTACTCTACAGTAACTAATCTGTCTTTTTTGTGATGGGTAGAACTTGAGAAACACTCAGGATTGTTGTTTTCACAGTACAATGTCCAAAATACGAATGGAGTTATGAAGATGTCTCCCTAAGTATTTTAATGTAATAGAATTGTAACATCACAGTTTTTACCAGTTTTTATGTGTAGCCCTGTGTGTATAATGCATACTTCTACCCTTAAGAATTTTTGGCACCTTGCTTATGGTCAGGAGCACACTGAGCACTAAAAAAAAAAAAGTTAAAATTTAGCATAAGAAGTTAAACATTTCATATACTGAGCTACTTTCCAGAACAGATTTGAACAAAATGTACTGAAGACTGTGCACCTTTGCTACTTTGGGAACTTTATTTTTGTCTGTTTATATTTTCATTCCATGTTATGGGGTTAAGAAACTGACTTAAGTTTATTTGCCTCCAAGGACAAGGAACTTCAGCATGGTTACACATGTTCCAGTTGTTTCGTCACCTTTTGCAACTTTACTGTGTTTTGAATAATGTTAATTATATGTGAATATGTCCTTCAGGATTATTATTTCTGTGAAAGTGTAATGATTGTATTTCTTTATGCAGATGTGGAGGTACTGTTGGTGCAATTCTGACATGTCCACTAGAAGTTGTGAAAACACGATTGCAGTCCTCCTCTGTGACTCTCTACATCTCTGAAGTCCACCTGAACACTGTGAATGGTGCTAGTGTCAACAGAGTTACTAGAGTTTCTCCTGGACCTCTCCATTGTTTGAAGTGAGTGTACCTGTTACTTTGTTTTTTTTTCTCATTTTGAGGAGGCAGGAGGAGAGAGGTGTTTGGACAGATCTGTATGAAAGATGGAATCTTAAGTCTGTCATGATGCTACCCTGAGATGACATTCTGTATTTTCATAGAATCACAGAATGTTTTGGGTTGGGAGGGACCTTAAAGATCATCCACTTCCAACCCCCCTGCATGGGCAGGGACACCTCCCACTAGAACAAGTTGCTGAAGTCCCAATTCACTCAGGTCTTGAATGCTTCCAGAGAGGGGTCAGCGACAAGTTATTTAGGTAACCTGTTCGAGTGTCTTACCACCTTCAAATTAAAGAACTTCTCCTTAATGTCTAACCTAAATCTCCCCTCTTCAAGTTTGAAACCATTTACCCTGGTCCTTTCTCTATACACTTGTGTAAAAAGCTTAACCCCAGCTTTCTTGTAGGCCCCTTTCAGATATTTGAAGGTTTTTATAAGGTCACCTTGGAGCCTCCTTTTTTCCAGGCTGAACAACCCCAACTTCTTTATCCTGTCTTCATAACTGTAATTAAGCTCCAAACTATGTCCCCAAAACTCACTGGGGGCTTAGTAATGCTTGAGACAGACTCTTTTCACCCTGAAAAAGTTTTAGTATGACTTCTCAAAATGTTTTGTGTCTACATCATAGGTGTTGCTGAATATGGAGGCTTAGTTTCTCTCACCTTTCATCAGTGTATACCCTTCCTGCCTCTTGATATCTTCTGGTGGATGTCTGACTGGTAATACTTTCAGAGAGAGTAAGAGCTCAGTAGGGTCAGGTTTTGCCACGATCTGGGGCATTTTGTTTGCATAGCCCTTCACTGAACTGGGACTACCATTTGTCTCCTTAACACCAGTGATTGAGGTTTTCAGTAGCCAGCAGGAAAGCTTTTTGCTCTGGAGAACTCAAGCCAATCACTTATGAGGAGATACTTTGGTATTTTGGAATTAGGTGAGTTTTTCTCCAGAAAGGACCTACTACTACTTTTTGTGTTGGAAAGGATTTTATAGTACTCAGACCACTTTCTCTTTTTCCATATCTTGTAAATTCTTCTATCCTTATATTCTTCTAATCCCTATCATCTAAATTAGTCAGTGACAAGTAGTTTGTGGAGAACCTCTTCCATCAGCTGCAGCATAGGATTTAGGCTTGATCTGGTCAGAGGATAGAATTTGCATGACTGGAGGTTTTACCCAAAGAGCTCAAATTGTGACAAGGGGGAGAGCTCTGTCCAAAGAACTTGCCTTAATGGCTTTTCCTGATGGAAGCTGAGCCCTTTTCCTTCTTCCCTGGATCTTTGGTTACAAATTTATCTTCCATTTAGAAATGTCTCTTAATGTACAGTAGGATAAACAGATGTTTGTTTCATATGCCCTTCTGCTTGGAGCCTGCTGTGCTTCAAACATAGTATTAAAAACTTAAAATAACTTGTTCTCCTTGGGAAGCAAATTCAGATTTAGGTAGAGGTAGACCACTACAAATGTCATTGGTAGGGTTTGCTTACCTTGTTTGGGGAGGTTTTGGTGGGGTTTTTTTGGTTGTGAGGGGGTTTTTTTGTGTGTGTGCGCTTTTTTTTTTTTTTAAGTTTGCTTCTTAGACATGTTGTTTGTTTATCTGTAAAACTTGAATGTGTATCTTCTGCTGCTTTTTTCCTTCACTTAGCTATATTTTCTTCCTGGCCAGTGTCAAACAACAAAGATGCCAAGCAACTTTTCTGGGCTTCTTTTTTAAATACAGTAAATAGAAAAAAAATGCCAAATGACATGGCAATGGATTGTGGCAATAAAAAAAATGTAGTTGCAGGGCACCATTATTCTTGCTGAAGAGACTTAAGGATGCTTAGAGGGGAAATCATAGAAATACAGAATCATTTTGGTTGGAAAAAAACCTTTAATATAATCAAGTTCAAGCATTAACCCAGCAATACCAAGGTCACCACTAGAACATGTCCCTCAGCACTGCATCTGCATATCATTTAAATACATCCAGGGATGGTGACTCTGCCACTGCCCTGGGCAGCCCATTCTAGTGCCTTTTGGTAAATAAGGTTTTCCTAATATCCAATCTAAACCTTCCTTGGCATAACCTGAGGCCATTTTCTCTTGTTCTAACACTTTCTACTTGGAAAAAGAAACAAATCAGACTGCATGTTTCTGTCCATGTCATGCTTTTATACTTGATATTTTCTGACTTGTAGGTGTCAGGGTTTGGTTGTCTGTTCTTACACAAAATTCAATGCAGTGCTGCAAGGCTACCAATACTCAGTCCAAACGCAGAGTGAATCGGGCAAATGCTGTCAGAATTTCAGTTAACTGACTGCTGTGGAATCACTTCTGCATCTTAAGTGTTGACAGAGGTGACTTCAAAGGCATATCTGCCAGAAAAAAAGATACAGGTGGCTGCATTCTTTAGCAACACAAGCAAATTCCCTAGTTCTTGAGCATGTGGTGTATAGCATACCTGCCTCTTGTAACAAAACTCGCTGAGTTTAAACCTGTGGTCTTGGTAAGTGACATCTGAGTGGCCTCCCATTGCAGGCTTCCCCAGGTGACATAAAGACATCAGCTGAGGCTGTACCAAGCATTTGAGCTGCTCTTCCAACCATGGACTTGCTGTTTACTGCTTTTCAGCTCTGTGGTCTGTTCTTTAATGCAAAAAGTTGGTCTTATTTTCAGTGTAGGTTCTGGAACTCCTTCATCTGGTATCTGTGAATACAGAAGAGTCAGTAACTTACCACCTTTATAATCCTCTGTGCTGCAACCTCTCTAACATTTTGTTCTGTCAAGTCTGGGAACATTGTAGATCCAGAAGAAACAATAGACCTGGTACACTTTTAAGTGTTTCTGAAGGTGCTGAGGTTCCTGCTGCTTGCATGTACTTGCATATGTTATGTGCACATATATGTGTGCAACACATGGTGCTGTGGTGGTAGTGATTTTTAAGATATTGCTGGACACACATGCCAGTATTCCTGTGCAGAACCAGCATTTTATTTTTGCTTGCTGAAAGCAAATGTAAACTTTCAGTTTGATTTAGCAGCAAAACTGTGGCAAAATCAGAATAGGTTTGGAATCTTCCTCAGTGCTATAGATGGCTTTCACCTGTTTGCTTTCAGAGTAAATTCTGGACAAAATAGCCATTTATACAAGAGTAGTTTGCTTTACTTAGTAGTTGACTTGTATTAACTTGCATATGTCTTTGAAAAAGAAATATACAGGGAAACTATTTGTGTGTATTGTCCAGTGTTTCTAAATCAATAAAAACGGAGTTCTGTTTTGCAACATCTAGAGAAGTAGTTGTAGTTAAGAATTAACTTCAATTCTGGTTCTAAAGCAATTACTAGAGCAGTTTGCAGTGATGGGATGCAAGCAGTCCTTGTTTTTCTTCCCATGTCCTACCATACTTTTAAAAATAGCTTATCTGATTAACATCTAGATTGTTGGACAGATTGATTTCACTAAAACAGTATTAATAGATATCAGCTTACTGTTCCAGTTTACCTTGCTGCATAATGGTTTTCAAATGTTTCTAAAAGCCACAGTTACATGGGATAGGTATTCCAAACACTTAAGTACTAGTGCCTCATTGGAGATTTCTATGTGCTGCTTGTATCCCTATGTTTCTCTGTAAATCCCACAGAGATGGAAGGTAACACTCCCCTGCCACCCAAACAGTCTTTCCAGAGCTGCATTTATAGTGGACTGGTACCACAAGATGTTAGGCCTGAAATGTGGCTGTGACTCTTTGCCTGGATAACACTTCCTTTTCAGTTAATTGCAAACTTAAGTGATTTGCCTTGCATGAGGACGTAAAGACTCTTTTCTGGAATGAGTCAAAGGAAAACCGCTTGCTCCACAGCCCATCAGAAGAGCTTGGGTAAGAGCACATAAGCAGCAGTTCAGAAAAGCTAGGAGGGAATCCATGCTGCCTTCAGGGAAGGGTCACTTCTTAAGTCAGTGTTTTCTGTTTCCTTTTACCATAGTCAAAATAATCTGTCTATCTTTCAGAAATAATAAAGCTAAGAACCGGTTTGAAGTTGAATGTGTAGGGGATTTAAATTGTTTCTGGGGATGAGGAAGGCAGGACTTTGAAAAGGCTCTTTCCTCTAACTTCTGACATGTAGAATCAAACCATGGTAGAACATGCAAAACCATGTTGAGGTTGTTTCTGTCTTTTTGAGGAGGGTAGATAATAGATTGCAAAGCTGGGTACAATAAGGAGTAGAACTAACATCTTCCTGAATTGTTTTCTGGAAGGCCAATTACCTTTGTAACTATCTCTCCTGTGTTGCCTTTTAACCCCTGCCCCTCAAACCCTAAAATGTTTCCAAACATTTTCTAAACATTAGGAGCCAGAGGATGATGAAAGGGATGTAGAATAGAAAAATATTTTTGTCTCCTGAAAAATCTGCAACCTGTAGGTATGTGAACATTTCCATGTTAAATATTTTTTGCCTGGTAAGAGGATGTTTTCTTAAACTTCCTAATGATAGATAACTCCATCTGTGTATGTGTTCCTAGCTTTGAGGTAAGTCTGTATTGACATAATAAGGCTTTACTTCTGCATTAAGTTCCTGGATTTCTGTGTCATGTCAAGTAATAATGGAATTTGATTTTATGTCAGTTCTTGGGAGATGACTAATTTTTGTGGTCAGCACTGTTGTCAGTTATAGAAGTTTTACATAGAGTAAAGCTTAAAATCATCTAGTTATGGTAGACAGAGCATTCCCTAATTTTGATGATACAGTTTTGTCACTTCCTTGTTTTGTAGGATGATTCTGCAAAAGGAAGGTCCTCGCTCTCTGTTTAGAGGGCTGGGTCCGAATTTAGTAGGCGTTGCTCCTTCCAGGTATGTACAAATGTGTACAGTAAGTGAAACAATTTTGTTAAAGTTTAGGTTGCCATTCATTATTTAAGGAATTCAAGTTTTATTTGAAGTGAGTTTTGCAGCTGCAGTTGTAAATCCTTAACAAATAAACATTGCTTCCTGGGGAAGTACGTGTCTGAGAAACTGAGCCACTCATATTTTGCAGCTCCTGTCCCACATCCCTGCACTATCTCACCATTTGTCATCGTTTGTGCTTCTATAATAGTATTGCATGCTATCCCATATGCAGAGTTTTACCCAGTTAAGAAGGAAAATGCTTAAGGAGTTGCATATACAAAAGAGTTTGTACCTTTGAAAACAAAGGTAGATTTACTTTCTAATTAATCCATCATGTTCAGGAAGTGATTGTGGGACCATAGCCTCAAAACCCTGGGTCTTTCTTCCTGAATTCTGGTGAAGCGCACACTACTGTTCCCCTGCAGCAGGAAGACCATTCTGAAAATTCATCAAAAAGGGCAAGACTGGGTAGGATGACACTCTCAACGGTCCCAGAGAAAGCAGATACAGCAGTAGGATAGACTCCAAAAGGCACTGGGGCAGTGTCAGAGTACAAAGGATGAGGATGTAAATCTGCTCTAATTGGCAGTGATATTGCTGCTGTCAGTTGCTTTGCATCAGCACAAATACTGTAGCTACTCAGCTGGTGGTCAGTGAGGTGCAGATTATACCAGAGTTTGAACTGAACTTTACATACAAGCATTAGCCTAAATCCTTTCCAAAAATAGGAGAACATTGAATGAAAAGTGTGGAAACAAAGCTCTGTAAAGCTAATATAACTACTTAATCCTTGATAAGTTGTTCTTTTCTGTCACATTTGTATTCCCTTCTATTCTGTTTGAGAGATGAGTCTTTATGTGGAAACTGTTCCATAAATGTTTTAGTTGTCTTTGACATCGTGCCCTGTTGACAGCCATTGCTGTCTCCTGTACACCCACTTAGAGAGTATCTTAACATTTCTGGTTTAAGGTTTTTGAATGCTTCTGGAAAATTTATTAAACTAGGCTTTCCATTTCCCTGTGTCTGCTACTCAAGGAAAGGTGTTGTTCTGTAGGTCTTGTGCATGAATAAGAGAAAAACATAATTTAGTCATTGGAGTACTTTTAGATTTTTCTTCAGTAATTGAGAATACATGTGGTATTTTCTGATCTCTAATTTAGCATTGCTATTTGGAGAAGCTGAAGTAATTCCAGTTGCTTGCTTTGGTCTTGACACCTGTTGGGGTATCAGCACTTCCCAATCTGCAGAGCCCGGACTTGTGGTAGTCCAGTCTGGTCTGAATGGTTTTTTGATACTACCTTTGGAACAGCAATTTTTATCTGGCAATGGATTCCATTTTATAAGTGACTGTCCTTAATGAAAAAATATTCTCAATTGCCAATATTTCTTTTTAGTAAAGGTAATGTTAAATCTTCTAATTCCCTTCCTCCCCAGGTGAACTTAGCTGATTTTCTCCCTCCCCACTACTAAAATGTCAACTTGATATAATATATAGCTGTATAAATAAGCACATCCTCATTTCCGTCCAGCTGATTTGGTCTCCATTCAGTTCATTTCAATTAAGCATTAGCTAAGTGGATTTAACAGCAGCTCTTTGTTTAAATAAGCTGTAGAGAAGCATGTTTCATAACATATCCAGTATACTTACCTGAGTTCATATTACATTTTAGAAATTAGACCCATGAAGCAAGCACTTTATCTTTTTTATAATTAAGAAAAACATATTTGCACAGCTAGTGTGGTTAATCTTCTGTTCATGAAAACTTGCATGTTCGTTTTTTTTTCTTGGTTGTGTAAGTTTTTAAATACACTGAGCTGCAACCTTAGATGTGATTTTTAGATAAGCTTAAAGTTTTTTAGCTATAATGAATGAAAATCTACTTTTTCATAGTAGATTTTGTTGGCATGCAGGCTTTTATGTCTAGCTTTGTTTTGATACTAGCTCAGACTCGAATAAAGTAGAAGTTTGGTAATTTTTTGTAGTCTATTAATAGAAAAAATCTGTCTTCCAATTACAGAACTAAAGAATCAAAATGTGGATAGCAGCTCCACAACTGTTGTAGTATTTAACATTTAAATATTTATAACTACAAGTTATAAAGCATAACCACAAGTTGACAATATTTTCGTTTCAAATATTGAGTGTGCTGTTTAGTTTAGAACTAAAAAGCTATGTATGTTGTAGCTCTCTTTAAACTACACTATTGAAGTGAGTTTAGGTCCATTAGAACAAATTTGATCTGTTGTTCAAGAAATATAGACTTCTCTTAACTTCAATCCTCAGTTCAGCGGTGTGTGGTTGCTTTCCTGGTTGAACTTCCTAGTGTCACAAAAACACTGCCGTATTTCTAATTACTTATCTGTACTTCTCCTTACTAACAGTTAGCTGGAGCTTTTGCCCAAGAAAGAGTTTTTAAATCATTATGGTTTTTTGTGGGGTTTTTTTTTTTTTTTCCTCCTTAGGATAGCCCCAGTGCTATTCAAGATTGACTCCTCATGTTTTTTATACTCGTGTTAGTGAAGTTCATGGCACTGCTCAGAAGGGTATTGGCACATAAAACATAACGTAACTTGGGTTTTGTTCTAATTTTAGAGCGATATATTTTGCTGCTTACTCGAACTGCAAGGAAAAGTTGAACAATATTTTCAGTCCAGATTCTATCCAGGTACACATGATTTCAGCTGGTGTGGCAGGTAAGGATCTTTAACTTTTTAGCTTCATTCTACGGTCATATCTACAAATAAGAGGTGGCAATTAATGTGGAAAACAACAAAAAATGTTCAGTGATTGAATAACCTTTTTGTAGTCATTATGTTTGGCCTTATGAAAGATGCTGTCTGGAAAATATATGTATGAAGCTTTGTACTTAGGTGTTAATGAAGACCTTACTGTGTGTGTGTGAATAGTCTTTTCTAGGAGAAGTTGCATGCCTGCTTTTTCAATTGTATGTTTGTGAAATGCGAAATGAAGACTTTCAAAACAGTAATTTTGCTCTGCATGGTCTGAAGAATGTGCATGGAACTCTGGTTTAATGCTTCTTAATCTGTGGTGGTTTTTTTTCATCACTTTCTATTACAGCTTACTGTATTGGACTTATTTTTTGTCTTTCTGAAATATACATGTAGACGTTTGTATAAATTGTGTAACATTCACTCCTTTGTTCAAATGTCAGTCTCTGGAGTCTGCTCTACCACTGAAGTGACATGGAAAAGCAGATTGCTGTAGTTTTCCTATTTAATCTCAGAAATAAATTCCTATTTTGTACTTCGTATTTTAGTGGCTACCAACGTTTCTTGCTTGATTTATATGTTCTGTGCTTTGTGATCATTAACAAGGGAAGTGAAAAGAGTGGAGTTAAGGACTTGTGCTGGGGAAATCAAAACTTGGGCTGGCAGTACTTTACATGTTGCTGCCTGTGTCTTTCCTACACACAAAAAAAAAATTCAGATTTTTTTGTCTATATAGACCATAGACATAGATGAGTCCTGACGGTCTTATGATTGTCAGATTTTACAGCCAGTGTGTGTGTGTGTATATATAATGTGAGTACTAGCAATCTGGAATGGACCTTCAAAGTTGGTGTCAGAATGATGAACAAGATTAGTTTTCAATTTAATACTTGGTATAATCTGATACAAGGAAATTGTTACATAGCATAGAAAATCTAATTGATGATAGCTTTAAGTAACACCCTGATGTTCATCTCCAGCACGAGGTGGCAGTTTTTCATCTTCTGTGAGAAGGGCAGCAGTTTTGTCTTAAATGGGCAAAATAAGGTGCTAAGATGCGTTATTTTTTATCACCTAGAACTGTGTGTTTTGGTTGTAGGTAAACAGCATGGGATGGAAGGGTTTTCATGAAAGTTCCTCCTAATCACTTAATTGCTCCAAGAAAAAGGAATTGTCTTCAGCTCTTTGTCGAGGGTATAAAACATTTCTGTATATTCTGTGGGAAGGGGAAGTGTGAGAAATAGAAACAAGTCTATCCTCAGTTAAAAACATCTTTGTATAACTTGTGTGGTGCTGCAGACAAATAATGGTTCAGACTGTTGCTTTGGAAGTTACTGCCCTAATTCTGGAAGGAAAAGGACATGTATGGAGTTGTGCTGTAGTGCTGTTTCCCAAGTGCTTGCAGACAGACTGTAGTTTGTTAAGGAATTCTGTATCTGCTTCTTAACTTGTCTCTTCCAGAAGGTTGGTATTACTCATTTGTCCTTATAACTGCAGGAGGCTGGAGTAAATGTATTTGAGCCTTAATTGCTGATAGCCTTTTTTATATTAGTATGCAAGTTTTAATATTGCACAACTTTAATGGCTGTTACTTTTCTCACACTTACCTAGTTATGCAGTTTATTTCTAAGCTGTATAGCCAGTGAAGCTGGATGTCCAGTGCAGGTTCATACTACAGGTCACAACCTCCTCCCATGAAGTGTCTTGGCACTGACCTACAGTCTCTGGAAGACATTTAAAAGAAGGTTCTTAAATAAATTTCTTGATGATCAGTATTCTGATTTATATGAAAAGGACTATATTTAAAATCAATGGTGTTTTATTGGGAACGTGCTAACCTTGTTTTTATAATTCTAATATATTTCAGAAAATTCACTTAAACCAGCTATTAACAGTTTTACCTGCAAGGTTTGTATTGCTTTATGATGCAAATCAACTTAAGGAAATGGCAAAGTAACAGGGACAAGATTGAATGTGATCTCTTTATTGGTTGTCTTAAACAGGTTAACACAGATCACTGTAACATTTGCTTTGGAACTTAAGATTTCAGAATTGGCAGGCTAGGTAAACACTTCAAATAAATAGCAAAAAATAATCAGTATTGGTTTTTCTTTTGCAGCTGCCTTTGCTTTCAGTATGGAATTGAGTAACTCAGTCTTAAATGAGGAATGTTGGGGTTTTTTGGGTGTGACCTTTCTGTTACATAAAAGTTTCCAGTACCTAATGAGTATGAAGTGGTGTTTGCACTTAAAGCTTTTCCTGTAGGCTGCAAAATACAATAATGAGGCAAAAATAAAATTAAACATCTCACTATTTTATGTAAGTAGTGAACTTCACTTGACTTAATTGTTTACTCGTACTGTATGTTAATACAGACATATCTCAGGCTAGACTGATGTAATTGTTAAATGAGGATTATTTTATATGCATGGCATTTTTGGGAGTGAGAAGCTGAGATACGGTATTTCAATAATTTGTTTGATTTTAGTCCTGATTCTTCCTTCTTAAGATAAAACATATATCTGGTTTTATTAAGATTCATTTAGTAAGTTTGTCTTATCCCAAGAAGGAAGAATTACACTGGGTATTAGTAACTGATGCCTTATGCAATTAGAAATTAATATTTTTCTCTTGCTATGTGCTAGCTTCCAGCTTCCAGTTCACATCACTTTCATACTTAAATTATCTGTGTATTGACATGAAGGATTACTTGGCGATCTTTTGCTTACTGCTTTCTTGTTTTGCAAACTTGGACAGTGAATATATCTGAAGCTTACTACAAGAATTAGAGTGTTTGCTTATGTGAAAATAGCTTATCTTGGTACATTTCAAAATCAGATTAAATTCTTGGATCTACTATAAGATCTGCCTTCTCATTGCACTTATTCAACCTCTTTTTGCCACAGAATAAAAAACTTGAGAACTGAATGAGCTACTTGATTCCTGTGTGACTTTTTGATTTGCCTATTTAATGATCATAGCCTCATTCAGACAACATGGTTG
The DNA here is from genome assembly GCA_038090715.1 of Florisuga fusca. Classification (NCBI taxonomy): domain Eukaryota; kingdom Metazoa; phylum Chordata; class Aves; order Apodiformes; family Trochilidae; genus Florisuga; species Florisuga fusca. The sequence goes on along the minus strand of JAAWXA010000015.1, from coordinate 5,786,755 downwards.
CAAATCTGTGAAACTACTTTGCCTTGTATGCTACTGCTGTTCTTTCTAGAACTCTACTGGCAAACCAACCCAAACAGACTTCTATTTTATATTAAAAGAATTGGGACAACTTTATTTCTTACAGAGATATGCCCTACTTTTGTAACTTTTTTGTGGTGTCTACACAGTTACTTAATAACAAAGAAAATACATATTTAGTTCATTAATTAGTGATATTATAAAGTTTGATTTCATAAGGCATCTATCTTGCATTTCAGTCCTAAGACAAGGCTAGGTTTTTTTAATGATACTTGGGAGGGAGTGGGGGAAGGAGGAGGGTTCACTTTTAAGTTAAATATGTAGGTAAGTATTTGAAGATGTAAAATTAAACTGCTGCAAATGAGCAGAAATTTCAGTACTCAGTGCATTTTACACAACTATTTTAATATCTGTGGCCTGTTCTGATTATTTTTCTTTCTTTTTTTCCTAAACTTTTACCTGAAACCCGTTAGATCTCACAATAACTAATTCACAAATCCTTCCAATGGGATTTGATTTGTACACATGTGTCTGATGAGGTCACTGCTTGTTGTTATGATACAGAAAAGCCTGTGTCTATTTTAGGCATTTACTGTACATTTCTCCCGTGAAAAGAGTGAGATCGTGTCATCTCATGCTCCCCATCCGCAGGTCACTTCCTGCAGAAATATGGACTAACTTAAACCTCGTGAGTACTGAACTGAGCGTCTCTTGCAGCCTCTAGTGTAAGAACCACACATTGGGTTTGTAATATCTATTAAATAAACAGAATAAGGGGAATTCACTTTTATTATCTTGAACTTGCATTGTGCAAAGACATCTTTTCTTAACTCCGAGAAGAGTTACTTTTTTTTTCTGTGCAGTTCAGGGAAAGGTGGAAGATACCTTTCACTGATAGCCACTACTTTATTTAGCTCTGCCTAATTGCTAGTCCCTACTGGGTTAAACAAGGCCTTTTGGTTTTTTTCAGTGTCCCAGAGCTGCCATTAAAATGTGGCAGGTGATATTCTGTGTTGTCACATTATTTCAAAGACCTCTTTTTTGTTTGGTTTTTGTTTGTTTTTTTGTTAATATGTATATAATCTTCTTTCTGTCTCTTTCTGTTCTCTTGTTTTTCATTTTACTACCTTGGATTTTTAATTCAGTATTCCATATTCACGTGTCTGTATTAATTACATTGGCTTAGAGATTAAAAAGAAAATCCAGCCCTAACCTTTGAAATATGATGCATAATAGGAATACCTGGGATCTTACCTGTCATAGCTGGTACAGCTGAAAAAGTAGATTGAGAATTCTTTCCATTTGTAACTGGGATACAATTTCATAGAAGAAAATGTTAACATAGAAAAGTAGAGAATTTTCTGCTATTGCCAAATTAACCTACCCTTCTAAATGGATATGGAATCTTTTTTTTGAGGATACAGCACATTGATAGGCATTATAAGGTTCACTGAGACTTCTAAATGGGAAGAAAGGAAACAACTGCTAGAGCTTCACAGTAATTTTTGAAAGCCCCCCCACCTTTATTTTTTAACGAATGTTTTCTGTATTGAAAAAGTTATTTAAAAATCCCAAATGGCATGTTTCATGTTTTGGAGTGCTTTCCTTGGTGTCAGCATCACTGATGTCTCTTGTTTCTTACAATAGCTGCATGTACTGCATTATCTGTATGAATCAAGCTGTAGTCGTTCCATCTTGAAACCTAAATTATTGAGGGCTCTTCAATTGGAAAGCTTTGGTTCAAACTGTCACTAGATTTAGGCATATGATGGCATCCCTTGGGAAAAAAATTGGCTATTCTGTGAAGTGTCTAATCCCACTGTTAGGGATGCCACACCTAAACAGTGTTTTAGACCAGCCCAGGGAGTCCAAGTTCAGACAGAACTGTCTGTGTCCTGTGCCAGCCTCCCTTCACTGGCAATTTCCAATACAATCTTCCAAGCCTGACTAGGAGGATCAGGCTGCTGCTGGTGGTGAACAGTCAATGCTGCCACTCAAGCATTGCCTTTGATCACACCCATGGGTTTCTTTCTCCACATGTGGGATCTACACAGACTACTTTTTTGGCTTGAATACGAAGGAGAAAGGGCTGAATAGATAATGATGTGACATACAGTCTAGTAGTAACAAAATTCCAGAGCACGCAGCTTAAACAGGGATGCAAGAGATTTTTTTTTAATCTTGTTCACTTGTAATCAAGCACTGAGGGAGACTTGGACTTATTTTATTTTTTAAAGAGAAGTCTTTCCTGGAAAATGTGTTGGTGGTAGAAGTTCATAATTTTTCTGCACCTTATTTCAAAGCCTTTTCAGTCCTGTGCATTCCTAGTGCTCTTGGCTTCACTATAGGTGTGGAAAGATTCTGATTTTAATTAAAATTAAAAGTTTCTTAGTGCTTGCATAAAGAAATAAAGTCACAGTGTTTCCTTTCACTTTAGTTTTGCCCAGGGTCAGGTGCCGTTGGAATCTGGACTTTCTGTGGCATTAAGTGACAGGTCAGAAGAACTAGCTGGTTAAAGTAGAGAACCTTTTTTGTACATGTGGTATCTTTTTAAAACATCCTGTGCCTTGTTATGGAGAAGCAGTTCCCTGGTGCTTTGAGTTTTTACACAATTCTTTACCTACGTGAAATACAGGCACAAAACACTTCTGGCTTCCTAGGATTTCTCTCCATTTTATGAAGGGCTAAATGTGTGCCTGGACACAGAAAAGAATAAATCAATGTATTTAAAAAAAAAAAAAAAAAAAGGCGCCAAACCTTTATCTACTACAGAAGTTTTTTTAGTTGAGATTTGAGTCAGTTTAAAATCTAATTGGAAGATTAAACTAAAATCTTTAACGTGGCTCTTTTTCTGTTTTGCCACAAATATAGATAAATCCTAGTAGCTGCTAAACCTTGTAATTTATCTGCAGAAGTGGAAATCACAATGGCCTATTTAAGATTTGGGAGCAGAGATAGAACAAACCCTAAAACAGTTAAGATCCTCTGGCATTTCTCTGAGTATTGCAGTCATTTGTGTGCAATGTAAACCTAGATTGTGACTGAACAGAAGTAATGTGTGCAAGCAGTTCTGCAAAATATATATATATATATATATATATATATATATATATATATATGTAAGCTCTTAATGATCTCCATAAACAAGCTTATCAGTAGCCTGTTTGTTGTGTAAGTATCGTGCACCAGATATGCACAGAACAAGGTAACTGTTGCTTTACCACAACACCAGTCCATTCCCTTAGAAAAGGGCAGCATGTCTTTAGTGATATACAAGTGATGTGTGTCACTTAGAAATCAAGTGTCTAAATTTATCATCTCTTGCCTGGCCATGTTCCAGCTCTTCCCTTTTCTTCTTCTCTCCTGCAGACATTTTTCAGAGCTGCCTTTCACTCTGCTCTTTTTCTCTTCACGGTTAAGTGGAAGTAAGAGTGATTCTTACTTCTTTTCTGTTTTGTTTTGTTTTGTTTTCTGTTTTCCTTTTCAATTTTTCCTCCTTTTCTTTTTCTTTAGTGTACTGAAAATCAAAGCTTTAACCCTCATGTAAGCCTGAATAGTTGCTGTCTATCTGGATAGTTAGCAACCATACTATTTAACAATTTAAACACACAGATGATTGTAGAAGTATTTGTAGGCCAACCAACAATCTCTGCTTTGAGTACTAAATAAAACATTAGAAATCAAATTTAACTGCTCTTTCTAGTTCAGTATTAAAAGGTCTCTTAACTTCCAATAATACATGCCTTGTAACTGCACCAAAAGTAGTGTTTATTCTGTCTGCATGCTTTTAAACTCGGATTGTATTTCAATTGTATACCAGTTGGTATTGGTATAGCTATATCTGCAATGCATTCTTATTGATATGTTTTCCAAATTGGATTAGTCTAGCTAACTTTGCTGCTCTACGATATCAAAACAGGGTTGGTATTATTAGATAGGCAGAGAAATGTGCACAATTTGGCCTATTTTAAATGGGGTGTCTCTTGCTAATAATCCAAGCTACTCAATGCAAAATTTAAAAATAAGCTTAATTCTTGGCTGTATGGATTAATAAAATATCAGTAAAGGGCTACAATGGGTACTTCCTAAAAATCAGTATAGTCCGAGTTTTTGCATTCACTGTATCTTACTGTCTGTGTTTCAAACTTAGATGCAGTTGCTCTTGTCATACTATCACATCTAACTTTTCTGTTTAAATGTTTTTAGGTTTCACTGCGATCACAACAACTAATCCCATTTGGCTAGTAAAGACACGATTGCAGCTTGATGCAAGGTATAGTGACAATGGGAAATCTTGCTGCTGCCATAAGGTTTTTGTTAAATGTTATGAATACATCCTTCATCCCAAAATAGGATGATTCTTTAAATATCCAATGTTTCTAATTAGAAAGTTGATGCTGATCTATCTACAAGTTACACTATGATTTTTCTCTGTTTTAATCTCTGAGTTCTGAATTGCTTGAGGCACTAAAGAAGACTGTCCAGAGAATTTAAGATTAATTGTGAGGTGAAGTCTCATTAAAATAATGCTTTACTAATCATATGCTTATATTTTCCTTCAGTAGTATAGTATCTTTGTTTTTGGCAGTTGAGCTAAATGTTTCTGAAATAAGGATTTAAATATTTTAGCATAAGTTTAGAAAAATGCCTCTAACATCGCATTTCTCATTTTTTACATACAATGAGCTCTAGCCTATAGTAAGGGGAGCACTGTTTTTATGGGTCGAAACACATGCATTGTCCTAGTGCAGGACAGACAATAGAAGTTTCTTGGACTTGCTACAGAATCAATTACAGAAACTATTAATTATTACAAAACTTAGTGCTATATAGAATTTTATACAAACAGATATGAAGAAAGACCTTTATATTCCCATATATTTAAAACTGCAGAGGCTGATACGATGCATGTATATCAATGCAACTGTCATGTTCATTTTATAGACTTTTCTTACTGTAAACTTGGCATGTAATATAAAATTCTTTCTTCAGCCATCCTAAATACGTGAATGAGCTACATATTCCTGTTCTGGAGTCCTATTGCACTGCTTGTATTAACTGTGTTTTAGTATTTTTCCTCTTAGCCAGGCATATTGTCAGCTGCAAGGTGGCCATAGTATGTATATCTCAGAACCAGTTTTACTGTGGAATTTTTTTCTGTGGTGCCATTATATGATTGTGGTAATTCCATGACTAATTCCAGTGCGGTTTTGGTGCTGTGTTAGCCACATGGCATCTGGTGCCTCTGGTTGTTTTCTACTGAGAAGTCAGTTAAATTGCTTAAACTATAAGGTATAAGGAAATTAGGTAGAATTACAGATTTCTTGTCAACATGATTTTATTACATTATATCAAGCATTATTCATGGGGGAGACCTTAAGAACAATCTAAGTTTGTGTAAGACAGTGCAATTACGTGGGCTTATCTAGCACATACTGCATTCTCAGTTCTTCTATTTCATAAAAGCCCTTGGCCTGTGAGATCATCCTGGCCTGATCTTGTTTCTGTTGGAAGTTCTCAGAAATCCTTCAGTAAGGTCTCAAGAAGGCATGTGTTGTTTCCAAAGTGAAATTACTTTGGCCTCTAAGACATTTGTTGTGCATCTTGCACATCAGAAGAACAAACTCTTCCAGTAGTTTGTCACTGCACCTGTCCACGTGTACCAGGGACATACGAAAACTGAGGTGCCCCTGGAGCTGCAGCTCTAGGTCCAGCTGACTGTCTCACTTGTGTCCCTTCCCAACTTCTTTTGCTGGTCAGGTGAGAAGCAGGAAAGGTCTTGACTCTATGTAAACACTGCTGAGCAATAGCTAAAACATCCCTGTGTTATTAATACTGCTTCCAGCAGAAATTCAAAGACTAGCTCCATACCAGCTACTATGAAGAACGTTAACCTTACCTGAGTAAAAGCCTGCTCAGCAGCCCTCTCTTCCTCTTAATTGTGCTTGGTACCTTGTTTCATTGTTGTCTGACATTAAAGGTTCACACCATCAGGACTTACATTCTGCCATCAGGTGATGCCTCATGCCACTTCCATAAAAGCTTCTGCTACCAACTGTCTTGCTTTGGCAGAATCTGTATGAATTACCTTATTTCTTGCAAGCTTATTTGCTGTTCTGTTCTGTGGCTGTCTCACTCAGGAGACCTCTGCTGGCAGAAGCCATGTACTTCAAGTGCCTGCACTCACTGCTGCAATAAAGTGCATTTTATACAGTGTTGTAATGGTTTTGCATAGCTGTGTAAAGTGTGTTAAGTATTTCAATATACACAACTCAATTCAGTAAGCAAGCTGAAAATGGGACGAAGACTTTATTTACCAAGTTTTGCTTGATATAGCAATGTCTTAATGAGCATTTTCTTGACATAAGCAGGGGCTTAGTTGAATCAGATAATAGTTACCTGTGTTGTGTTTGTTGGATATGCTCCCTTTGGATATGCTTGTTTGCTGGTAGCTGTGATGCTGTGCCGATTGCTGTTTTTACTTTCAGCCACTGTAATTACTATGCTATGGAGCTGTGTATTTGAGGCAAAATTTAGGGGAAATCCACTTGCATTATGCAGAAGAAAATTAACATTTTTTTCATGAGTCACTGACACGGAAAGTTCATTTGCAAGTTTGTTTTCAGGCAATTTAGTCCTTTATTCCATAAGAACTGTGGAGATGTAGGTGGTACTTTTTCTTTAGTCACCTTGCCAAGTTAGGCTTGGATTCAGTGTAATGTTTTACTCGTGTTAAGTGTGGAAGGCCTTTGAGACTTTGATTTCAAGTGTGTTTTTAAATGCATTTGAATTGGAGCCCCTCAGTGTCAGTGTGAGATGCTTCCTATGTCCTCATGTCACTCAAACAAACTGTTTAGTTATTTTTAAGTCTCAAGCTGCACCAACTTGATGCCTGTTTTATTCTCTTCTTTCTAGGAATCGTGGAGAAAAACGGATGAGTGCTTTTGAATGTGTCCGAAAGGTTTATCGATCCGATGGTATTAAAGGCTTTTACAGAGGAATGTCAGCATCTTATGCAGGCATATCTGAGACTGTTATTCATTTTGTTATTTATGAGAGTATTAAGAGAAAACTACTGGAGTATAAGACTGCTTCTGCCATGGACAATGAGGATGAATCAGCAAAAGAAGCTTCAGACTTTGTTGGAATGATGATGGCTGCTGCCACTTCCAAAACCTGTGCAACATCAATAGCATATCCCCATGGTAAGTGGGGCACGTACAGCTGAGAGTGTGCATCACATTTGTCAAAGAGAGTTTTTTCAGTGATATTTGTAGCAGACTTGGGCTCACTTGCTAAAAAACTATTCCTTGGCCTCAAGCTTTTCACGTCAGATTTGGTCAGTTAGCATGACTATAGTATGCAGAAACAGAAGTGTTTTTAAGTGGATATCTCTCATGGCCTTTTATTAAGTAATGTGTATTTTTCCAAAGGATTTTCCATGATTTTCCAAAGGTCTTTTTTCACTTGGAATCTCTATATACTCCAATTTCACATAATTTGCCAGCAAGTTCTTGTCCCTGTTCTAGGAAAACAGGCTGTTTGGTTTTCAGTTGGACTTGATTTTTCTGCAAAGCAGCTGTGTGTACATGAAGTTTGTTAATGAACTGAGTAGTTCATTAGTGGCAACTTCCAAACTGAAATGTAAGCCCAAAGAACAGTCCTCTTCTGGATTTTAACTAAGAAAGTGAACTTTTCTTGCTTAGTTTAGGTATCTAATACTGCCAAAAGTTCAACTTGTTTTCATCTTGCACATACACGATTTGCTTCTCTGTGTTGCTTCTCTCTCTTTTTTTTTTTTTTTTTTTTTTTTTTTTCTAATGCTTCTGAGACAACTTGGGGAGGGGGAAAGGCTGCTTTTTAATATGAAATCTCTAATTGCTTTCTGGGACAGATAATGAAAAGTGGTAAATGTAACCACCTGTGGTTTTCTTTGTACAGAGGTTGTACGAACAAGACTAAGAGAAGAGGGAACAAAGTACAGATCTTTCTTCCAGACACTATCTTTGCTTGTGAGAGAAGAAGGGTACGGATCCCTCTACCGAGGGCTAACTACACATCTGATCAGACAGATTCCAAACACAGCTATCATGATGTCAACTTATGAAGTGGTAGTCTACTTGCTTGATGGATAGCAGTGTGACAAGGCTTACTAGAAGAAGGTGGAAGACTGAAAGACTGGAGCGGACCACTGAAAGTGAATGCCAAAGTGGCAGGCAAAAGGAAGGTTTTATCAGGAATATGCAGCAATGGACAAAACAGAAGGCTGATAGTGGGCAATTATGAATAATTTTGCTGCCTTATTGTATAGTCTCGTGGCAGTGTGTCAAATGGAAACTGTCCCTTAGGGAATGCCTTTAAACATCTCTTAATTTGGAATTGTTACTTTCTTTTCATCTGTTAATCTAAAAAGGGCCATTTAGTCATCTTCCAGGACCTGATGGATGAGAGAGGGGGCATAACATATATTCCTGGGGCAACCTTATTCACTTCTCTTAGTGATTGCTCTCGACTATGTCCTTTTTGTTCTGTTTTACTGCACAGTAACCTGTTGGAAGAATGGGGAAGACAGCACTTTCATACCTTTCCATGCCTTGAACTCCCATTCAGTTGCTCTGAAGATTCACAGAGTCTGAGGTAGTAGTCAGTGTGTGAAGTTTTCCATGTTGCTACCTCAAGAAAAAATATGGTGCAGGGACCCTGAAGAGAGTTATTTCTTTGCCAAAAAAGCTGATGAAGCTGATGCTTTGGTTTGGTTTTGTCGTTGGTTTTGTTGGGGATTTTTACACATTTAACAACCTGCTGAATGTTACTTCATAACATCTTAAGGATTCTTTATGTGATAAAATCTTTAGTCCTGCCTACCATCTGTGGACACAGGATTCACTCAAATAGTTTCATGCTACTAAGAACAAGCTGTATTAACCTAAAATGTCTGGAAAATCCTGACATGGGTTACTAGTATCTATATGGGAGTACAGGGGGAGAATACGTTGCCATGGGTGACTAGAGGTGACTAGAAAGCTGATAACAGTTGAAGCTGACATTAATCTTTTCAGTGAAGATGGCCTCTGTGTAGGGTGATGGGAGAAACCAAGATTTTCTTGTAAGTGTTGCCCTTGATAATTGCTGTATTACTTCATCCAGCTTTAGCCTGTGTACTGAACTGGCAGTTGATAGTATAACCTTGTCCTCCAAATTGTGTGAATATCCAGGCATAGTTTTTGTTGTTCCAGAAGCCAATTGCACAACAATGCATTGCATTCAGCAGCGAGCCTTAGCTACTTTATTTTGTCATAAGTTACAGGGTTTTCCTAAACCATTCAGCTGAATTGTTAAAAGTGGAAGCTTAATGTTACAAAAACTTGTACAGCTTTCCAAACTTTTTATCTGCACTTTGAGTACTTCTCAGTCTACATCCAAGATCTTTATCAGAAAGATGATCATTATAAATTGAAGGCAATAGCTTCCCAGATATAACTGCTGCTACACTGCTGTGGACAGAACTGGGCTATCACCTCTCCCAGTGTGGTACTTCAGTACATTTGAAGTGTTTTGGGTGCAATGGCTTTTTTATTAATAACTCTTTATGCACTTTGTGACCTTATGGCTTACAGCCTTTCTTCCTCTTACTGATTATCTGTAGTCAAACTGTGTTCAAAGCAGTTTGATTTTAAACCAAGAATGTGGTTTGATTTCAGTGTAAGCTGTGCAGGATAAACCATTCTGTGCTGTAGATCCATAGCACATCTGCAATAGTGTTCTGTAGGCCGTATGTAAAAGCTCAAAGCTTCCAGAACAAGCAGTCTGTGTTCTTCTCATTTGCTTTCCTTTAGTTTCACCATTATCATCTCTTCCATGCAGTGTCAAAAGTATTTTAGTATTTCATGTAATTTCCTGTAGCAACTGCTCATCCTTATAAAAGGCTCCTATAGTACATAGAGCAGCCTTGGAGTGGAGGCTTGGTTGTATTGAGTTCCTTCTCCTTGGGCAATGTTATCTTAAATTTTTAAAGACAGATAGCATGGTTGGTGATCTGACCAAAGGTGAACTTAATTGTAAAAGAAGCAAGGGGAGTGTTTAAATATATGTTCTAAAGTGGGCTTTTTCTAGTCATCTCCCTAGGAAAAGTCTGGAGTATTCTTGGATCTGACCTAAGTCTTGCTGTGATTTTTTTCAGATAACCAAGTGGAGGAATAAGCTACTTACTGAAATTTCTGTGGCTATCTAGATTATTCAGTCATAGCCAAAATTTAAATTGGTAAAGATAATATTCAGATTGAGTTATTCATTAATACAATTAATCCTTGGATTAGCCTAGGCTTCACTAGAGTTACTCTCCTGTTTATTAGCTAAGTTCTCCCTTGGTTACATGTTCACCTCACTTTAATTCACTTGAGTATCACGTGTGTGCCCTGTCTGGGTGAGAAGAGACCCCTGGGAGTTAAGTAAAAAATGTTAACAGGAACACTTGAATATCGGAGACAACAAAGTAGACAAATTGCTTAAGCCCCCATTAAAAGGTTGGAATAATAATGTCTTAAACTTCAGGGGTGTTCTTTTTGGCTTATTACATAACGAAACATAAACGCAAAGTCTCTTGGGATTCTTTTGTTATTTTTTATCTTAACGGTACATACAAAGTTACTCCTGGAATAGTTCCCAGAGATTTTAAAATTATTGATATAGTTCTCTTCATATTTATTATAAAAGGTCAAAGGGAATAAGAACATGATACATTTAGTAATGTCTTAATGGAAGTGAAAAGAGTGCATTTAAACTTCTTTTAACTTAGATGGTCATCCTGATTTATGTTTGAATGTACTGTATTTATCTCACACCTTCTGTGCTAGAGAAAAAGGTCTTGGATTTCAGAAAAAAATGAGTAATTAATTAGTGTCCTTATTTCCCTTGCCTAAATGAAACTTGAAATGTTACTGCAAGGTTATTTGGGAAGCACTGTGAGGCTGCAGTTTCCTGAAGCAGTCAAAAGATGGCACTGGAGGATCCATTCATCAAAGGGAAAAGGGTCTCCTCTGCCAGGGCCTGGTGCTGTGCACTGGTTGTTACTGAGTGTCAGTGGCATATTGGGGGTACCCGAAAGGTGGCTCAAGTTTGGAAAGCCGTACAGAAATATGTATTTCCGTCAATGCAGTTACATTTCTCAGCCATTTTATTATCCATTCAGTCCCTGTAGAGCTGTGTAAAAACATGTGAGTGGTATGTTGCAGAGGGCTGAGCCTAGCCTCTAAGCTGACTGATCTGCTGTTTCTGTTTGAGTTTCTGATCTGCTAACATATATTGTTTTAAGTGTGTTTAAACCACGGATTTATGGAGCTTTTGTTTATTTTGATTGTCTCCAAGACAACAGCCTGTCCACTTGTATATTGACATGACACCTGTCTACTTCCCTGTTTACATAATGCACTCCATGTATTTCTTTTTTGATTGAAATGTTTGTTAATGAGAGTTTCTGCTATTTTTTTTTTTTTCTTCTAATGACATTTGTAACATTCCTCACACTGTAGCATTTTAAAAGAATCCTTCCAGAGAGAAAAGATTGGAAAGGCTTTAAAAATGTTGCCTTCTGCTTAAACTGTTACAATTTGGAAAACAGGCTGAACACTGAAGCCTGCCTGGGTAAACTTTTTTCAACTTTGTTATAACTCAGTTGTGTAAGTTTTCAGTTCTATTTAAAAGTCTGCCTACCCTGCATATGTGAACATAATGATGCCCTCAGACTCATAGCTAAACACTCACAAATAAGAGTTTAAGAATACTTCAGTGCTCATGTGAGGTTTGCTATTATTCTTGCATATGTGTAGCTGGCTGTAAAGTATGCTTTTACTCTGTATTTATATAGTTAACTTTTTACTTTGGATTGCTTTAAACTTCAAGGCAAATTAAAATTATGTGCTTCTATTTGAATGTTGCTTTCTGTGCAAAATTGTACATTATTTTTAACCTTTTTATTTTTCTACCATTGATAACGTACCAGTGCCTGGACAGTTGTGATTAAAAATGAGCAATTTATTAGGAGATCCTAGTGAATCATTTTATCTTGTCATCATGCAGTAGCTGAAAAGAATGTTTCTGTACTAAGCCTATAATATGTTCTTTTTTGGAGGAGTTCCTGAGTGGCTTAAACTAGTTGACTGTGTTCATGTAGTTAAAATTGAATACTGTGTCCTTTGCAGAACTAAGTGTTACTGTCTGTTGACTGAAATTCAGTAACTAGTGATCAGAAAATGTGTCCACCTAAAGTGCTATCTAGCACAAGTCACTGCTGACAAAAATGAAGGGCAATAATTCCTCAGTGTTCAGAGCTGCATGTGCAGTTATAGCCAGGTCCTTGAATCTGAAACATGATTGGATACTGTTTATCTGAACAGTAAGTGTTTGATCTGAAGTCCTCATAACTTCCTCAGAAATCATTCTGCAAATGTATATGTATGTTTTGTTTGGTGATTCAATGCTTCATATTTTTCCCTATCAGTGTTCTGGAACAGAATCCTTTGCAGCCTTTAATAAGGAAGCAAGGTTGATCTTTCTAATTTGATTCCTTGAGCTATTCAGTGATATTTGAAAACTTGTGTTGAAACAACATATCATAGAATCACAGAATGTTTTCAGTTGGAAGGAACCTTAAAGATCATCTGGTTCCAACCCCCTGCATGGCCAAGGACACCTTCCACTAGACTGATCCAAGCCCCATTCCACAGGCTGATCCAAGCCCCATCCAGCCTGGCCTTGAATGTATCCAGGGAGGGGACAGCCACAATTTCCCTGGGCAACATGTTTCAGTGTCTCTCAACCCTCACATTGAATTTCTTTTTAATGTATAACGTGCTATTTTTTTTCTCCTTTTCTTTCAGTAGGAGTTAATGTGAATTGGCCTACATTGCTCCACTTCTGAGAGTTTCTGCTTCCAGGTCAGTTAGGCTTAGAGTTGATCAGTGTTCTGGAATCAGTGCAGGCAGCCAGTGCATTTACCCGACACATCTGAAATTATGCCTCTAACTAGGTAATTTTCTGTAACTGATCTTTAACCCACTGGGAGAAGCACATTGGCAGGTCAGAGCCCAGGTTAAGTGTTTGGGGATGTTTTACCATTTGTGCTGCTTTACAGCCCCCTCAGCTGGAGGGGTTGTATTAACCTTGCCCGGGACAAAAATCATATATATAAAATGAAAGTATATTTAAAGACTTAATTGACTTGGCATTAATGCAGTAGTGTAGCCTGACGTGGATACAACCTAAAAGCGTATGAGGTTTAGCAATGATCCTTTTCACAAAAGCAAGACAGTGAATTAGGTAATGCACTTAACACTAAAAGAAAAAAGTAATTCTGAAGACAAATGCTCCAAAGGCACGAATTATCAGGACAGGGATCTCATGAGCACATTGTTGCAAACAAAATGTTGTACTGAACTGTGAAAGATACATTGGAGGAGGAAGAGCATCTGCTTTCGTAGATGGGATATTTCAAGGGATGCTTTTAAGACTGGTTTCACTAATGTAGAGATCCTTGTTAATGATAGAAATGTGTGAAGTTAACTAGATGCTAACTAGATGCTCTTAAAGACAAGTTCTAGATGGGGGAAGCTCCCTGCTAATTCTGGGTAGATTTCCATGCCAGGGAGTGTTACCTCCCTGAACTGTGGCTGGTTAGAAGTCGATAGCTTTTCCTAATCCCACTGCTGCAGCAGACACTTGGAATAGGATTGAGGCTGTAAATGTTGAAGTTGTCTGGAGCATAAAGAAAATTCAAAGCACTCAGAAGACATAATCATCCATCAAAAATTGTGAAAATAGGTATGTGATGTGTAAGTGTGAGAGAGAAATTTAGAATTCTATTAATTCTGTTAATTTAGGACTGCCACTATATAATTAGAGACTAAATAATGTAAAGCCAATATTTAAAAAGGGGAACAACTGAATGGTGAAACTACAGTCTTGTGTGATTGTAGCAAGCAGAGCTCTGAGTACATCCCTCTTCTGCAAAGTTATACACATAAAAGTAACTGGACAGTAGCAAGAATTGATGATTTTAATATAAGCTGCTGATTCTTTTGTGGTCATCTGTTTTAGAGGAAGTAAAGGCAGATCAAATCCATACTTGTTTCTGTGGAACTGTGGGATGTGGAGCCACAAAGGAAAATTTAAATTATTTGCAATGTGAGTAAGATTTTAGCCAAGTCTAAGCTTTAGAACTTGGTGTTGTATTTAGTATGTCTGTCAGTGTTTTGGGCAGAAAGGCTGGGGTAACATTAGTGCGATTTGTGAATGATCAATTTGAAAAGAACTGCAGTGCACTTAAATTTTGTATGATTTTTAAAAGGATTCCTCTGACTAGCAAAGTAAGATTAAGTAACTGTAAAATGCATATTCAGTTACAAAACAGCAAAGAATTTTTGCTGTAGGCTGTAAATGTCAATTCCTTTCCAGTTGGAAAGGAGTGAAGAAAAAAGACTCCAGATATAATCCATTCAATAATAATCATTGTTACCTATTTTTTTTAAAAAATTGCACTTAACAGAATGCAAAAGGAAGCACAAGTAGCATTATGTACATCCCCTTCATGCATCAATCTTTAAGCAGTTTATCACTTTAACTGAAAATATAACACATCGTGTTGCTGATGTGAATTTGTCCTTGTCTTTTGCCACATGTTGCTTTTCTGCAAGTGTTACATTTTTGTCAGTGTCTGGGAGTTGACACTTTATGCTAAGATGGTAGGAAAGAATACATTTCTTTCTCACACAACACCTAAGGAATCAAGGAGATGCCTGGTGTAAATCCACTTCATCTGACCTTAAACCAGGGCTGAATTTTTCAGTTTCTTATACTAATATGAATAATTTTATCCTGGTTTGTTAATTTGTTCCTGCCACATCTAGCTGTATTTGTTCCTGGTTCCTGCTGTGGTTTATTGAGTTCATAAAGGATGTTCCTAATCAGTTAAATATAAATCACCCATCAGTTTGTCCACATTTCTGTTTCTCTTAATATTATTGTTAGTGGTTTTACTTAGGATAAATGTTGCAGTGAGTGTCCTTCTGGGTTGATTCATCTTAGTGCATTCATACAGTCATTTTCCTCTGGTTTCCCAGGGAAAGGATTTTGGAAATTTAAAATGGATTGCAACAACGAACATGGCGCACTCTGTAGAAACAGCCATCACACATAGTTGAAGTCCAGCAAGACTCATGAAATCATTCTGTGCTCACTCAAGTTAGGATTCAGCTAAAGGTAAAGTAGGGAGTGTTGCAGCAGTAGGTACAGAAGGAAAATCCAGTGCTTCCAAGGCAAGATCTAACTGCCTGTTTGCAAGCTGTATGTGTAGTGAAGGCAAATTTCTGCATTAAGCAAGGATTTGGGAATATTGAAGGGGGGGGTTACTCTGACTGGAAACTACTTTGAGACAACTAAGTTAAAGCAAGAGTAAACTGTGTCCTTGCCATAACAAGGAGAAACCTAGCATTCCATAAGGAGAAAGAGTAGTGTGTTTTACTTTTATTATTGTTTTTATGAACTGAGGTTAGATGTGTAACTTTTTAATATATGGAAAAAGTGGTCTCCTTTGTCAGAACTCCCCACCTAATGGACTAAAGCAAGTGGAAAAATAAAGCATGTACCAAGTGCAGCTTTGTAGAATTTTTATCCCAATTCAGCTGTCCCAGATTCTTCCATTGAGAAGCTAATAGTGTGGTTACTTTTCAGGGCCACATTTGGCTTTGTGCTGTCTCTGGGTCCTCAACACCACCTGAAGAATGTCCAAATGAAACATTTGCCTCTAAGTGCCCTCCTCTAAAGAGGGAAGACCAGCTCTCATAGGACTGTTGAGTATTCACTCAGGGTAGACTTTGGCTAAAATACCAGTGAGAACCTTGTGCGTACAGATACTGAAGTCTTCCCAGTTTCTCTAGTTTATCCTTTGAATACAAAAAGGACGTGGATGCTGAAAATATAACACCCGTATTCTTAAGAAACCCCAGTAAGTGTGAATCTTTTCCCAGATACGGGATGTTCTGCAAGGAATTCTGTGAGATGTCACAGCGGATTTCCCTAGGCATTCCATGTTTTCAGCCATATCCATGAGCAGGGACTTCTGGGGAAGAAATTGGGGATTCCTTCCTTGTTCTTTGGAAGTAGGTAAAGATGTAGCCTGTTGTTACTCCTTTCACTCTCCACAAATACAGTTTCCTACAAAAAGTTCTTACTGATGTGCAAATAACTTTTTTCCTCTGGCTGTCCAGGCAGTCAAGCAGAATTTGTTTCTAAGCTGGTGAATTTTCATGATAGCTCTCAGGTGCTTTCTTTCTGTCGCTTCTTGAGATATTTGTTTCTCTCCTGTCTTTCCTGAAATTTGTAGCTGTAAGTAAAGGTTTGCAGAGTTTATCTTCCTCTGCCACTACAAATGTGTCCTGGCATCTGCAGTGATTCCATGGCTTTGTAAGCTGCTTTGGGGAGCTCCAGCTGGAGTTGTGCTGGATACGATTAAGACTTGGGAATATGGTTTGAATTACTTGAAACAAGAATGATGTATTATCATTCACACATTTTCCTAAGAGACTGGTTGAGGTAAAAAACTTAAAAGTGACAACCATCCAGCTATGCTTGGAGGGTGGTCTAATATTATTCCCTAATTCATTCAGGCAATAGACAAAGATTCAAAGTGCTTTCTTTGTTATACTAAAAAAATTCACAAAACCAGTGTAAAAAATATTGACCTTCTCCCACTAGAGAGAAAAATATCTGCCCTAGTCCCTAACTGTTATAAACCAAGGAGACTCTTGCCAAAACTTTATAGCTTTTATGTAAATGGAATATTACCTTTTGAGCAACAGCAGCTTAGAGCTGTTAAAACCACACACAATGAAATGCCTTAACCACACAGGGGTGAACCAGTTTCAGCTTGCAGTTCCCCATAGGTCAGTTCAGTCAGAAGGATACTTCCTTCCCAGCACCTTCTTTCCCAGGGTAAAAAAATTGTTTCCTTATGGCAGGGCAGGGACACTAGAGTGTTCCTCAGACATGAGGAATGGCATTCTCAGGGTATGAGCTTTTTGCTCACTTATCTCACCTTTTCCCTCTGCCTGCAAAGGTGTGCAGAATTAACTTTTGAGGGATGGAATTTTTAGAGATGGTGGGCATGAAAAGCATCTGAAAGATAAGCAGAAGTATGAAGGGACTGGCTTACTGGAAAAGTGAAAAACATAAACCACCACCCCTTCCTAAATGCCTCCAGAAGGACGAATCTTGGAGAAACTTAAAATTTTATTCCTCCCTAGCTATGAAAAGACACTTCCTATTATTCAAATTGAGATCTGGCAACATGGTGGCAGTATTTGTCAAGTTTCCTGTCAGTGAAATACCATTAGCACTGTTAATCCCTTCCCAAGGAATGACTCAGGCAAGAAGACTGAAGAAAACAGGAAGCTCCTATAGTTTTGCAATGCTTATTTGAGTTTCTGGGATGAATGACACTGAACTGAAATCTGTTTTCAGTGTTACACACTACAGTGTTACAGACTTTCTATTTTGTGTGTTCTGAAAAATTAGTAGATGAATTTTCCTAATATCTGGTTTCTTCCCAGCCTTATGTTCCAATATAACTTCAAAGGGAAGTGAATTAAAGCTGCATCAATTCCTTGGCCAGTTTGTGGACTCGGCATTGCCACTCTTTGCTCAGTCCATATGTAAGTTGGAGAAAGAGTTGGGTTTAAACTTTTAACAAGGAACAAAGAAACTTGCTAGCTCTCCTGATTTGACTTTGCATCTATTTACTGGATGCTTATTTCCATGAAGTGTGGCTGTACAGTTTTTCTTTGAGTTGCAGACTTCTGGTATTAAAATGGTAATGGATGGAGAAAGCAAGGTTATCTAAGTATACCAGTTTACCTACAAGGAAACTGATGTCAGCACTGAAAAAAAGCTTACAGTAACATCTACAAACATACAGAGCTGACAGACCAAACAGCATTCTTCTGACTGAACAAGAAGCCTGGTAGTCTCTCCTAAAGGTAAAGGGAGTGGAATGTCAGCAGTGTCACCCTGGAAAAAAATATTAGGTGGGTTATATGTGACAGAGGACTGAATTTCATACTGAATCTGTCTAATTCACACACATGAAATTAAGGCCAAAACAAAAGGGAAAAAAATGGAGGTAATAGTCAGGGAAGCTTTGCATAAGGAAAAATGAACCATATCTCAGCTCAGTCCAAAGCACAGAATAGTCTTAACAGTCATGTTCTCAAAATGGCTTATTGTGCCTAAGTAGTCTTAGGGATGAAGTTTTCTTGTTTAATTGAAGTTCAAAGACCAAATTTGCACTGGAATGAGAAAACTGTTGAATGCAGTAGTCCCTTTGCACATAGAATAGAACTTTTTCATATACAGTATGTCAGTGTTAGCTGTCTATTGGAGTGGTTGGATAATGGCAACACTGAACAGACTGATAAATGTTGCAGTTTTACCTGATCTGAGATGGATGATTCCATTCAGGCTTCAGTGTGCACCAAACTTGTAGCATTTCTTTATCGAGTTGGTGATACTGCAGCATAACATGATACAGCATTAGGTCCTCATGATATAGCATCTCTAATTCTTGAAAGACTGCAAACAAGAAATTTAAACTCTTTCTCTCCTCATGTCTGTATTTGCCTGTACTATATGAAAATTATGGATTAAAATACAGCTTGTAATAGTTGATTGAAGATGTCCGAATTTAATTTTGTATCAGAAGGAAGTCTGGTTAACTTACCAAAGTGATTTACATGCCCTGATTCCCTTATACTTGATGGCACAAGATGCAGAAGTTAGAAAAGCCTCAGGTTGCTATATGGGTACACTTGGAAAGAGTTTGCTTCTCAAAGGAGAATGTCAGACCTAAGTAACTTGGGAACTGAAGAGCTTTCTTTGTAGCATGGTAGTAAACACAGTAGTGAACAGAAGCTGTTTCCATGCATTGCAGACAAAAGAGAAGATACTAATGCAAAACAAAATCCTTGTAGTTGATGGATTTCAGGTGGATTTCAGATGACTAAATGCCCAATGTTGTAACATGTGTCATTGAAAAATACCTTTGTTAAAAGATTTTATGCTCTTTAAGTTGTTGTCAGCCATTCAACATGAGAAGGAGGCACCACAGCTGTGTAATTGTGTAGAACCAGAGATGCCTCGTTATGATGTTACACAGGTAAAATCTACAGTTAATCCCTCTTCTACCTAATTTTAAAATTTAGGGATTAAAGAAGATCTATGTGTGACCTATAATATGTGATGCTATTGACTAAAGGGGAATTGGGTGTATAAAGTGAGACTTAAGTTTTGCCAAAGTCTCCTTACTGCTTTGTATTGAAGGTAGATGAACTGCAGAAACCCTGAAGTATTTTATTTTGCCAAACATCTGGAAATTATTCTTTGCTCATATCCACAAATGCCTCAGTGGGACATGCAGCTCAACTTTAAACTCAGCTGAGATCCTGATACTTAGCATTCCTTTTTTCAGGTTCCTTAAAGAGCTTGGCCTGGAAATGGGTATGAAATAAAAGAAGAAATGATGAGTGCTTTCCTTACTGATATTGATAAAGCTGGTGTCATTCTACTTAAGTGGGTTTTTTGTTTCTTGGGTTTGTTGTTTTGGGGTTTTTTTGGTTTACAAAAATAAATACAGGGGAGACCCACATTCAAATTCCTTCTCAGTCTAGAAGATTTTTACCTTTCAAAGGCATGTGACCCTTGCTTGTTCAGAGGAACCTTTCCTCCTTCTCTTTCCAGCATGAATCACAGCTGTAAAGAATACAGGAAACTTGAAGAAAAGAGCGAGAGATAGGTATTGTGCTTGCTACAAAGCTTTTGCCACAAAATTTTTCCTTTTTGCACACACTTTTTGACTTCCCTTCTCCAAAGATACTGTTTTCTGCATAGCAACGCTAGCCCTGGAAGTTGACAATGGCTCTCCTAGGACAGATTAGGTTATATGCATTGGCATTTCCTCTAGTGAAGGAAGGATCTGGATTTTCTGTGCCATTTCCCATGGCAGAAAGTAGCCTGCCTTGCTTGGGATTCTATGAAAGAAAGTGCATCTCATCTCCCAGGTGAGTTTGTGGTTGTAGTCTTGTCTGGACAGATTGTGCTGTCTGTATCAATGGTGTCCCAAGTTCTGGAGGTTAAGGCAAGGCCTTGTTATTTGGTCTTCCTTTGCTGGGTACATATAGATGTGAATAATCATAATGTTGATGATTTTAGGGGTCTACATTTGGGTTATATATATGTATATATATATATATATATATACGCACATACGCACACTGGGGCTGTGACTACTTTTGGAGGTATGGAAAATATTGTAACATGGTAGGAAAACACCAGCACTTGTTTCAGCTCTACTCTGCCCCAGTGCTTTGTCTATTTATGTTAAGATTGTGCTGAAGTGCTTAAAGCTAATACATGACAGAAAGAAACAAGTAAGGGCAGGGAGGATACAGTAAGAATGCTGTTTATATCTTCATTTCCTGGCATTACTGATTGATTTTGTAGGTAGAAATTGCTGCAGCATGCAGGGGTGCAGCTGCATCTCTATCAGACTCAAGAAAAAAATTCCTTGCTACACCCAAATCAAAAAGCCACCATTTGCCACTGCTCAAAAAGCCATGAAGCTTTTGCTGTAGTTCAAGAACACAACTGTCACAATAGTAAAAACTGTTACAATAGTAAACACTTTCAGATTAAAAAAAAAAAAATCCAGCATACTGAGATATTTTACAACTCATGAGAGCCTTGCTGAGGAGGGTTGCAAGATAAATGTTTGTGGTTCAGCTCCATATTATTTTTTTCCGTTTAGTTTTTACAAAGAGAATTGATGAGGTGACCATAGCATGAGATGATTTAAAAACTCACTAAATCAGCTAGAGTCTCTTACTGAATTGTGTTGAGGGAATTTGGGTGGTGATGAATACTATTATCCTGACACTGAGGAGTTTGTCATGGATTGGGAACTCTTTGTAAGCCACCGACAGATCCCTTTTGAGAGGAATGTCAGTTGTCTTATAAACAGGCCTGAAATATGCAGAATATTTTAGGTTATTTACTAATAAATGCAAAATAATTTTCTGCAAACTAAGTCATGTAAGTGATATAGTCAAGCTAATTCTTGATTTAGCTTCTTGGGTTAGTTTTTAAAGTGCTAGGAGTCTTCATGGGAAGAAAACTATTTCCACCTGTACTACCTGATTTTATTTAACTGAGCTGTTATTTAGCCTGTTAATTTGAAGTATTACAAAGTGGTTCATTGTGAAAAAGCAGTGAAACTCCAGGCCACCTAGAGGGACTGGTGAAAAGATACCTATTTTTGTAAAAGGTCATTCTGAACTTTTGACTCTGAAAGTGGGGCTTGTTCTTGACCTGGGGATTTCTGGTCCCTGGACTGATGGGGATTGAGAATATTGAAAACAGAGCTATAGAAAACTGCCAATTTTCACTTAATATGAAAACTGATAGTTTTGCAAGTATGTGAAAATTTAATCCAGTGTACAGTTTGCTCTTTCTGCCAGCCAGCACTCCTATTCATGGTGTAAATGACTGAACTTTTCCCTCAGGGCAAAATGCTGAATTTGTTCAGGCACAAATAGGTCTTTTCATGATGAAATTTTATCCCCTACTATCAAAACCAGCTTTTCATCCAGAAACATGATTTTCCCACTGTTTTTCTAGCCATAAGAATTTCTGTGCAGAAACACTGGTATGGTCTTATGGGAACTGCATGCCAACTAAAGCAATTCCATTCATTGTCCTCCAAGCAGCATTTCCACCCCTCCATGCAACACCACTTAAACTTTTCCAGGTTACTAGGAAGTCAGTAAGACAGAATTAATGGAGGCAAAATTACATTAATGTCTAAAAGATTAATTTACTCTGATTCTTTCCTTGTTTATAGACTATCAAATATCTCCTAATGTGAAATAGCTTAACAGGATGAAAAGTCCAAGACTGTCTAAGACAGCACTTAGAAAGTGAAAGACAAAGGTAATACCATCTTATAGTCAAAATTATATGCAGCACAGGTAGGGTCACCAAGCAGTAAATCATGAATGTGTTGTAACACAGAAATACCACATTTACATTCATAAGCATCTTTCCTGTCCCACCGAACTGAAAGAAGTATGCTTGAGATTTCTCATGTTTTCCCCTAGTATGTGAAACATTACAGGAATTACTTTATTCATAGGGTCACTGAGTGTTGAGATGTACTTATAAATCAGTGAGTTCAAGTTCTTTGGGTTGGATTCTAGCTTTTATTGGGCTTTTTATGATGGAGGGTTCATTCTGTATTTGAAGATTTTTTCTTTTTTCTTTGATTTGCAGATTCTGATTGGGTTAAAATAATAAAAGAAATTAAAAAAACCCTCACTACTTAGGGAAAACAAAAAAGCATTGTAGGTACTTAGCACTGAACAGCAGGTTTTAGAATTAACAAATCAAGTGCACTAGGTCCTGATTAATCAGTTTGTAGAGCTATCTGTCTGAACTGTCCCTGCTCTCCAGAGATGAGAACATAAGACTTGAGAAAAGAGAAAGAGATGAAGTTGTTCAAGGTAACTATTCAATATGCAAGCATGGTTTAGACTGGGAATTCTAACAAAAGGCAACAAAGCCAAGACCCAGATCTCCGTGGAGCTGAGGTATCAACACAGTATATTATATACTGGCTTGGATAACCTGGATAGAGCTTGAATACATTATAAAGAATTTTGTACTTTTTTTTTATGTGACTGATAAACATTTGAAAGTGGATCTATGAGTTGAAAGAGAAAATCCCTATTAAGAACCTTGATATGAGTGCAAAGAGAAGAATTTGCAATTTTTTTCAGACTTTATTGAAGATATCTTGCTACAGGCTGTTAAGGATTTTTGTTCTTTTTAAACCTAGTAGATTCTACTAAGTTACTTATGAGATGAAACCATCTATCATCATGTCATACTGTCCTAGAGTTCTGCTGCTTACATGGATCATAATACATCTCCCAAGGATTTGTGAAACTTTTCTAAAAGGGATCTCAATGCGTAGGTGTAGTATTACTACCAAGAAACAGTGTGACTTGCAGGCCTTCTATGGTTTGAAAGCAGTCTGTGAATGGTGACAGCAGTAAAAGCTTCAAAAAGAACACTGAAAGGGCAAATAACTTGTGCAGTCCAGGACAATCCTCACCCAGCTTTCCAGAAGGGGCTTGCCACTCTGTTAGCCTGGTGTAAACCTGCATTATTCCTGTTTCCTGTGACTTTTGTGGAAGGGTGATGTAGCAGCTGTGGCACTCTACAGGTACAGAACAAGAAATTAGACTTGCAATCTCCACTTGCTTAGCAGTGCAGAACCAAAAGGGGATTGTTTTGTGATTAAATCCAGGTCCTTGTTATGGGAACTTGTAGCCTATAATACCATTCATAAATCTACCAAGCTTCATCTTTAAACTGATTAGGTTACTTGTTCTACTGGGAGGTTGCCCCAAAACCTGACTTCCATGTGCTGAAACTGTACTCTGATTTACTGTTCAAGCAACAGTCCATATAAATTGATATAACTGGTAATAGTACAGACAGCACTCTGAAAAGGGTCACTTTTGTCATATTCTTGTTTCTATTTGAGACAGTTTCGTTCACTTTCCTTTTTTTATTGGTTTTCCCTTGTTTTTGAGTAGTGTGGAGGAGTATCTTACATACGGAAAAGTGACTTAGATTGCCTCCTTCTTTGATTTGCATAGGGATAATTTTAGAATAATCTTATATCTATCAGTAGACTGAAAAATCAGTCAGCTATTGCATCTTGCAGTTAACAGGTAACACAGCTAGTTCAGCTGTTATGCATCCACAGCAGGTAACTCAGACTGACTCTCCTAGGTTGTTTTTGCTGTATCTTCTGTCTAAATTTCTAGTTTGCAGCAGTGATGCAAATATTTTGTAGAAGTTTTTATTGCTCTGTAGACACTAAATTTCATTTGGTTATACATGCAATTATAATACAGGTGAAATGCAACCTTGTAATAATGTTACTTGCATCCTTCTGTAGGCCTGATTCTGCTGTCTTAACTTGCCCAGGTAAATCTTACTCATCTGATCCCATTTGATTAAGGAGCAGCACTTGAGAGGTGCTCAGGCCAGCCTATCATTGCACAATATCATCTCTGGCTGTTCTAATAATACAGGATAAGGCTATCCTAAACTGAGTGCTAAATACTGCAGTGGTTTTCTACTCTCCTTCCTCATTGCTGTGTGCTTAGAAATGCGTCTCTTTTGCTGGGGAAAACTGTTGTTCTAATGTTATTGCATAGCATGTCTGACCTTCAAGACTGGAAAGTGCATTGGTGTTTTGGTTGTTTAAAAGCCATGAGAGAGTCAGCACTTCCATTCCTGACTGTGCAGCTGTGCCACATCCATCAGTGTGCCTAGTAAATCATGTTGCCATTTCTGTAGAAATTAGCACTATACTGACAGGCAACAGATATAAATAACAATATACGTGTAATGTAAGGTGGATTCAACCAATCTGTCTGATAATTAAAGAATTCAGTGACAGCCAGCCCATATTACAAATGTCATCACTGTTACTGAAAAAGCTGCCTTTTATCCTCCCATTTTTCCTGAGAAAGTTTTATTTTTCTCATTATTTGCTGCTGGGAACTATACCATTCATAAAATGGGTGGCTGCACTGTATTGATTGAGGTTAATGCCGATGGAAAAAAGAAGGGGAAGAAAGCACTTCCTGGAGAGAGTTTAATTACCAACATCTATTTTTAAAAGTAAAAATAGATGCACAATCTGTCTTGATTTGCACTAGTCTTGAATGAAGGAAAACAAATTTACAAGTATTTTAGTGAACTATGTAAAAAGCTGTCTCTTACTTTTCACTTTGACAGGAATATCTTAGTACTAATTTCAGAAGTGCCTTTTGTAGACATTATACTTCTGTTTCTAAACTTAGACTGTTTTCCTGAACTCACCTAGATGGAAATTTGTTTCTTTCAAAAGGGTTCATACATCTTGGGCTCTAAAAAACCCCTTTGTTTCACATAAGCATCTCTAATTTAATTTATGCCAGCTTCCTCTGTCTCTCAGGCTATCTTGTGACTTTGAGTGTCCTTCAGTGTGGCCAAGAGGAAAGCTGGTGTGCTCCACCTTTCAGGGACACAGAAAATGCTGTGGCTGCTCCTGAAGCTCTTCATGGCAGGAGGGCACTAAACAGAAGATGCATTGAAGGGTTGTGCTGTGGGTGCTCAGGCTGAACATGAACCCTTTGAGCAAGTGTCTTGAGCCAAGTCTGACCTTGTCCAGAACCTCTCTCTTTCTCTCCTTTCATCACACAACTGACGTTTTAGAACTCAGACACTATTCAACCTTTTCAGTATAAGCTTGTTTTTCCCTTATTTTTCATGTTAGTTTTTCTTATTTTGTTATGGAGGGCACGCTGCCTTTGATAAACCAGTAGTGAAATAGGCATGAAGGATGCAGAAACCCAGTTATAATCTCTGAAATCTCCAATTGATCTGCAAAAAAATAACTTGCATCTCTTCTATCCTGCATAAGTGAAACGATTAAACTAAGATGACCTGATGAGGAAAAATATTACAGAGTCATAGTGATCAAATTATTGACTTGGATGAAAATAATAGTTAATTTTCCTTTTTATTACTGCAGTTTTGTTTGGATTATCTTTGGGATTTGGGGAACCTTATGAAACTGAGGTGAAATATTTAATATCTAAAAGTTTATAAACATATTCACTCTGACATCTAATTGCCATACTTATGCTATAAGTTTATTTTTGTGTTCAGGATAAGAAGTTAGATCATAGAGTGATACCAAATGAGTACAAAATGATACATTTAGTACATGAGGAGTACAATGATAATTGAATGAGTACAAAACCCAAATGACAGATTTTGTGATTTGAGTCCTTGACTGCATTCAGTAAGAATTTTCCTTTTCTATAATTCAGTTGAGATTTTGCAGATGAAAACCGTTTGCATTTTTGCCCCTGTTCTGAGACAAAGGCAGAGGGATATTTTGATAGAATCAGTAATTGCCTCAGGATCTTTGATAAGTGAGTACAATGGAAAGTTATTACAATCATGTTTTCTCAAAGCAGTATATTTCAGAATAGGGCTGGCTTTTGTCTCGAGCAATACATGTCATCAGCTCTTGGTACAGTTCCCTGTTATATTTCTCTAAAACAGATGCTGGTTTAGGGACCTGTGCGGTGCAGGAAGATGGACTGGTTTGTGGTTGAGGTATTTGAGAGTGAGAAGCAATCAGAAATACTTGTAAGACATCATGTCTGGTCTTGAGATAGACAACTTCATGGTATGAATTTCCAGGGATAGGGGTAACAGATAAATTTACTTGTATTAAGACTAGTTATAGGCTTGCTTCCAAATCTTGTTTGGAAGACTGCCTTTTTTCCTTGAAACTTGATGAAGCTTTCTGCTCAGGTGTATTACTTGTAAGGATTTTTATTAATAGAACTTCTGGGAAAGCTTTTGGTTTCTTGTGTCAAAAGGTAAAGACCTATCACTAAAATGTAAAACAAAAACCAGGCTTTATTTAAAAATAACCACACAAAAATCAAATGGGTCTGAAATAAAAGTATAGGTAAACACAAGTACCAAACAAGTACAAAAGGGCATAAATTTTGTTGCATCAAGCATGCTGTTGTGAAGGAGGGTTGTGAAATTCAGCTTTTAATATTGTCTTGTCATTAGGGGTTGTTGTGTCTTTTACTGTAATGAAGAGGCAAGAACTGTAGATTGAGGGGAACAGGGATTTCTTTTAGTTGCACAAGTGTCTCAAGTTCTCCAGCTCTCTAGTTTTCAGCGTTGGAGCCTATGTTTGACCATTCTGCACACAGCTCTGACTGCTCCAGAAGTGATGTTCTTGAGCTGTCTCTTTCCCTGGCCTGGATGCAGCTGTATAGAAGAAGTAAAGATGTATTTGGGTGTGCTTCTTCCTGGGGCAGCTTAAAGAGATTATTTTCCAGTATGGTCCAGTCCCTGCTGTAGGCAACTTTCCTCTTTGGTGTGCTAGTGTGTGCATCTAGATGAAGGTGCTTTCTAACTAAATCATTCAGAATAATCCAAATTATGTTTTTACTATTATTTTGTAAGGAAAACATGAGATTCTTCTTATATGAAATGTCATGCTGCAGCTAAAGCAAGGGGTGGCGCAAGCTGAGAAGGAATTCAGAGTAATAATGTGCTTTAGTGGTCCAGCAGAACAGTCTGACCACCTCCTGAGATGTATGGCAAGAGCCTCTACTCCTGCAGGGAGGCATCTTTTAGTTGTGCTTTACTGTACATGGTACATTTTTTCTTGTACAAGAATAGTAGGTAAATAAATACACAATTCCCATTGAATGCTGTCCTGAAAGTCAGGAGCGGGATGATTAACATCTTTGAAAATCTCCCCTTTTATTTTGCCAGTGTGCAACTGTCTTCAAGCAGGCCCAGCTAATTTTCAGATATTTAACATAAGAAAAAAAAATCTAGGATGTGAAAACAGATTATACAAACCTGCTTTGCAAAGCAAAACTCATTCATAGCAAAGAAGTTGAATCAAAGGCTTGCCACTGCCAACTAGTTATTTAATGTTCTCTAGCTGAAGTTGTTATGCTGCCAAAAATGTGCATTCCCATCTCTTTTCTCATTAGGAGGATAAGTTGATAAATCATTTTTCTGCTTGAGTTGTTTTGATCTGCACTAAATTTTCTTTTGTGAAACGATATCGATATGTCCCTCTCTTCATCAGCAAATCGGGCAAAATGGTATATCATCTCTTTGCTGATTAATCTAGAAGTAAATAAATTTCTAATCAGGTTTTTATCACACTTTTCACACAAAAGATTAAAAAATTAATACAGCAGAATTCAGCAACCAAAAGTGATGTGTTTGATTCCTTGTCTCTGCAAGGCTTTTAATATAGTGATACAAAATGAGATGGATTTTAGATTGCTTGCCAAAGATTTGAGAAATTTGCCTTCAGTTCACTGCTGCTGCAAACCATTCCAGGTTCTGTATGATTGCTGGCAAGTAGTTTTATCTTGGACCATCTTCTTTAAAAAGGCTTTTCTTAATTCCAACAAGTGTCAAGAGGACAAAACCAACAGAATTCAGGTGCAGTTAAAAGGTGTTCAGATACCAGGGTAAAGCAGGAAGTTTAAAAACCTATCACAGAGCACCCCACCCACCTCCACGTGTCACTGCTGATTTCTCTAGACTGTTTCTGAAGACATTCTACCCATTTAAGGCAGTGGGAAATCTCCTGTTGTTGTGAGTACAGGCAGGATCCCCTGTATAATTCTTCAGTTTGATCAAAATATAAATTTGACATAATAGTTACATCTCATTCTTGCAATATCTGAAAATAACTATTTTTTTTTAGTACAGGTCTGTTTTTCAGATAGAGCAGCTCGTAGCTATCCCATCTGGAGCTCAACTCTTGCAAACAAAGCATGCTCCAGTCTGGTTCAGTGGCCGAAAAAAAAAATTCTCAAGATGTTAGTATTTTGATTTAGTAAACAAGGCTGTCCTTCTCTTTCAGTACTAAATTGTGCTTCCCTGAAAACGGACAGAATATTTGTTGGATTAAACAGCATTGAGACTTGGTTTCCTGATGGAATGTATTCCCACACAATCAATGGCTGGGTGGACCCATTGCTTGCTGGGACCCATTTCCATCAGATGCTCCATGAAGTGTTCTGGTGAAGCTGGCCAGCCAAGCCAGTTGGTGCAACAGCTCAGGAAACCCTTGCTGACCAGATTGACATCTTTCATTCTCACTGCACACTGGATTTGTGGACAAGTATAGCTAGCAGGAGGTCCCTTCAGGCTTAGAGTTAAGCTTTGAGCTCTTCAAACTGAGACCTTGTGCAAACACACTTCTAAAAATGTGTAAATAATCAGCCTGTCAGATTTTTTGCAGAGCTTTTGCTTGTCTCCATAGTGATGCTTACAGTCTCAGTGCTTGGAACTGGTCAGAGAAGTAATTGAGGTATTAAACTATTGTACCCCAAGATATCCTAGATTCTCATAGCTGCATTCTTACTGGCTCTATCAGAAAACAGGTTATGGATATAAATGTCTTTAAAACCATCCTGGAAAATGAAACCAAGAGAGAGGGAGAGTGGGAGGTTTTGGTGGTGAAAGAATTTGAAAGCAGAAGCTGGGAAAGCTGTATTAGAAGCTTGGATTTAGCAGATGTATTTTAGCAAATTGAGGTGTGAGACAGTCCTCTAAACACTAGAATTTCATCAGGGATAGGGGAGGAAAGACACTACTTAATGCTGGATTTCTGTAGAGAGAAACATGGGTTCAGGTCTCAGCTGACTTCACACATTGTAGTGATCCACTTGCAATCTAAAGTGTGACAGGGAGTATCAGATTAGGAGAGAAATTCCAGTCCTAATGAAGCCAAGATTCAGTTTTTTAGCTTGGTGTCAATGGGTCTTATTTTATGGCTTTTGAACAGTTGATTTATAGAATATGTTAGACCTCATACTATATAGAATTTGTAAATCATGTTCCTAACAGTCAATTAGGAAGTCAACACCTTCATTGTGAATGCTGTGTTTGGGCTTGTTGTAATAAGAATGGAGAAAACCAATGGCAGACATTTAAGTGACCTTTCTTTTGAAACTTTCATTGTATATCATGGATAACCTTAAAGGCCATATACACATGACCTGATTTTTGTACCTTACTGAAGCCTCAAAACTGTGTATCATGATGGTGATTTAGATAGCCTTTGCCCAAACCTGTTAAATTCTGGCTTTTTATAAAAGCAATCACAGCACCCAGCACAGGAACTTGTGTTGAGTAGCCTCAATACAGTCCTAAGTCATTAGACAAGCTTCCTGGCAGCACAGCACAGACTTGGGGTCTTGATCTCTTGTTCTCATGTGTCCATATTCAACATCCTGAGACATCATCTAGCTGGAACTACATAGGGGTCTTAATAGAGAAAAAAACAATAGAAAACACTCAAGAAGGCAAAAATCTTTAGCAGCTTTCAGAAACAGCTGAACTTCCATGTGTGTACGTGCCATCTTTAACCATGGTGCTGCAGACCGCTAAGTACAGCTGTCTGGTCATGAGGGATTGATCAGTGCCTCCACATGGACTTGCTTCTGCTTGTCTTCCTGGAATTATGAGGTTCTGTGGTAGTTGTGATCCTAATGAAGTTTGTGTAAGTTGAGGTGACTTTTAGGGTACAGAGATTGGGAAATTTGACTCAATGAAACAAGTGCATCCTCACCTACATTTGTTTTGGCATGGACGTGTAGATGTACTCACTAAAAACACTGAAAATGTAACCTGAGAAGAGAGAACAACAACCTAGCATGTGCAGAAGAAGAGACAAGTTCCCTTTGGGTCCTTTCAGGTCACTTGTCATAGTTTAAATGCCATCTTCTTACTCTTGATCTCCATGACAACCTTTCCATTGTAGTGATCATGTCAATACCTAACTAGCTGGTGAATTAATCAAAAGGTCTCTGTTCAGTGGATATTGTACAGTCTATGCAGCATTTAACTACTCTTCAGAGGCCTCAAGTAAGTCTAAAAATAATTTTTAGAGAAGTTGATGCAAAATCATTTTCAAGTCAGAGCTGTTATATTTGCTGTGCAAAGGGTCTCCTGCTGCAGCTGGGATATTTCACTTGCTCTAGGAAGAAGTAACTCAGACCAGTCAAGAAGCCAAGATAAAGATGCAGAAATGTTCCTATGAGTTGTGGTGTCTCTTCTGGTGACCTACACGGTGCCTGGCATTGCTTGCTCTCTACTGTTCCAGCTTGTAGCATCTGTTTCCCAGAGCTGGATGGTGACTAACAAAATAATATTCTGAGCGGTATCTCCATGTAGCTGCCTTTGTTCTAGAACCCATAATCTGGGACAGTGACTGTTCAAAAGTAGCTATAGCTGTAACAAAAGGCATTGCCTAACAGCCTGAGCTGTACTCACACAACTGTATCCTTGGTAAGCCGCTGTGAACATGTTCCCCATTCTGAGTTGTGATTTAAACTGACAGAAACATCTAAATTTGTAATGAAGAATGACTATCTTCCATTCATTTTACTGCATAACTGTGTCCCATCTGTCTGTCTCCCAGCTGCAAGCTCAGCACAATTCCTTGATTGTTTCCATGCATGCTATTTCTTAAGGGCAAAAATCCCCACTGTTAAAGATGGCTAATGTAAAATTCAGACAGGCACAGCACAGAGCAATCTTCCAGGTCAGACTTGAACACTTGTGGCACTTTGAAATCTTTTCTTTTCTCCCAGTTGAGAACTGGGTTAGTGGATGAAAATATCAAGTTACTCTGTCAATTCAATTCCCGCGTTTGTTTGCTGTAGCTGATAAATAGGCCTGTGGAGTTTATTGCTGGTCTTTGCTTGCAGATGTCATCTGTATAGAAGAAGCTAGTTTGAAAACGCAGAATAAAAAACATACTTTAAAAAGAAGTTCAGAAATCATTGCAGAGATTACAAAATAAAATTATTGTAGTTAACTGCGTGTTTTATTCTAAAGTGCAGCCAAGTATTGATTACGGCTTTAAAAAATCTGAAGGGTAGAGAACCTGAGTCAGGGACAGGATATTAATAGATACATGACCAGGTAAATATAACAGCTCATGTCTGGGGAGGCAGTGCAGGCATTTTCCTGTTCTCTAAATAAGAAATCAGACTCATCTCTTCTGTTGTCATGGCTTTGTTTTGCCAAGTGTCTCCCTAGTATAGACTTGGAAGACAGAGTAAGGCAGAAATACCAGCTGGTTTCTGATCACAAAATGGGAGCTGCTGCTATGATTATTATGGTAATGTATCAAATATGTGCAGGTACAGATCTTTCCATGGTAGCTTTTCTAACATGTTTAGGCATTAGTCTTGTGAAGTTATACACTATAGCTTTGTTCTACAAACCTATGCAAAGGTTTGTAAGGAAGCAGTGCTCCTCCAAAAGAGCTATGTGGACAGTTTGGTCTCTTAATTAGTCCTTTCTTCAGGCAGCCTTGCTTTCTTGGAGGTGTTTGCTTGTGCCAAGCAGATATTGTTATGGAGGAACTGATACTGTAAGGCACTGAAGCACAATCACTTTAAATGTTAACACACTTGAGTTTTTATTTAACTTAATGCAATTTGAAGCATAATCCAAAACTGACATGAGGCAAGTTTCAGATGGTGGCCTTGCCAGAAGTGTCAAGGTCAAGAGCAGAGTGGGTCTGCTGAAAAAACTTACAAATAGCTTTTTCCCTGCTGATAACACAGGTAGTGCTGTTTTAAAACTATGCTGTTTGACAATACAGCAGAGGGTGGTGATGAAAGAGGATTATGCTAAAACTAAGGACATAAGTTATCAAATTAAAATAATATATATTTTTATTTTCTAGATTTCCAGTGATTGAGACTTTTGGCACTGTTTTCAAGTTCTTGTAATGTTAAATTAACTGCAGCTATCTTTACTCTTGAGAATTATTTGCATTCATTTTCGCTTACAGAGCTTCTGCATTCTCGTAAACAAGAAAATTTCATTTGTACAGATTGAAAACTCCCTTCTGAACCGAATGGGAGTTTTATCTTGGAACGACAGTGCATAAGACAGAGCATTTTTGCAGGGAATATGTCAGAAAGTTTCAATTTTTTGTGCACCTTTTTATGAAAAGGTATTCTGGATAATATCTGCTTAGATTAAAAGCTGCAACTTATAATTGCTTTCAGAAACTCTACAGTCTATGTTGTATTCTCTGTATCTTAGACTTTTAACTTGTTTGTATCAGCATGCACCCATAACTTGCACTTTACACCTGGAATCAGCTGGCTTTTTATTACTGTAGTTGCAGTTTCACAGCATAGTGATACAGGACACAGGATTCTGGCTACATTGAGTGCAGAGTTTTGTCCTATGATCAGTAGATGGTATCATGAGAGGTCCTACTTTGCAGTTAAATTTGTCTGGTATGTGGTTAGAGATGTCTGGGGTTTTTTTCTTTTGTTTTTTTGTTTGTTTGTTCTTTTGTTTTCTTTTGTTTGGTTGGTTTGGTTTTGGGTTGGGTTTTTTTTTCTGTTATTTGTTCATTTTTAAGTACCTCAGTTTTACTGGATTGTACCCTCCTCTATATTTAGGAGGTTGTGCCAAGTCTACCAGGATTTTCGGGAGGTATTTGCTGTCGGGGTAGTTGCTAGGTATTGTAAGGGTTAGTATCGAGGAAGAAAAAAGTAGAATCTCCAGGGCTGCAGCTGAATCTTTTGTCTTCCTGTAGTGTAGTATAATCCAGGGTATTAAGTCTTTGCCTCGTGTCATGGTCTCACTGTAGGTATTGATCACCTGGGAATGTGGTTTGGGTTTTTAAAATGAGGGAATAATTATCTTAGTCTCACCTGGGCTTGCAGACCCAGGATGAAGCTGATGTCAGCACAGTTCATTTTTGAAAGGGGTGGCTATATGCTTTCATTTTCAATTAAGACCCATTGAAAGTTCTTTTCAAAAAAGGACTAAAAACTCTTGCTACTTGCACAGTTCTATGTGTTTCAGAGATTAAGAGCAACAGCTGGAGTCAGGAGGTTTCCTCTCCTTGGTTTCCTTCCATAGAGGTGACATGGCTTTATCAGTGGCTGGTGTTAGTTTTGAGCAAGGTTTAGGACTTTAAGGCACAAGTATCTGTAGGGATTAAGATTTTTCTTGATTTCATATGATCTTTGCAAACTAGGATGGCATCTCTGGTCTCTATTGGCTGATGACTAACATTAAGTTTAAGTATTAAACTACATATTAAAGAACACTAAAAGCTGTCTGCTTTTTTCCTAGGCCCACCTTAGATGGTAAGCAGGGAGTGATACAGCAATACTATGTAGTACATGAAATGTATGCTTCTTTCAGAGGATATTTTCACCTTTTTTTTTTTTTTTTATCATTGCAGCTGACAAATGGGAAGCACATCCTGACCTCAGACAGGAGAGAAAACAAACCCTTAAGGGGTTTCATTTTGTTTCCTTCAAAACTTGCCAGTTGATATGTTAACCAGAGACATCCCTCCTGGGGATGACACCAATATTGTCTAAACAGAGGCAGACAATCCTTTACTCTGGCAAATAATTGGAAAAGAATGTGTGTGAATAGTAATTAACATTACAAGTGGTATTGTGAAATGCATGGGATTTTGTTGGATGGAGCCACTGACTACTTTCTGGATGCTGATGCTCATTTTGTTCAACTGGCTGATGCAGTCAAGCCAACAGTATTATGCTGAGAAAAAATTAAAAGAAACTGAACTAGTGTATGTTGGATATTGTTTGTTATGCTAGAGGAATTTTCCTGCTTTCCACTGCTTTTAGCCAGGCTTCTGAAGGAAAAGACTAGTGAATTCTCATTGTCCTTGATTGGGTCAATCCTGTGTCTCTCAGATAACATCTACCGATCTGTTCCTCTCCCTCTTGGCTAATTTCAGTCAAGCCTACATGAGGCAACAGTAAAAATTATAGTCTTACAAGTTTCTTCAAAATAGATGGTACCTGGACAAAGAATCTCAATACTGTGCCCTTATAGAGGGGAACACCACAGCTCAAGTTTGCACGTTACTATGCATGAAGGAAGCCACCTAGGAGTAAGATCTCAGCTAAAGTTTAGTTAAAGCTCTCAGTTAGTCATGGTAGATGAATATTTAGGAAAGCAAACTTCAGTAGCTCTGCTTGCTCACAAGGAAATCAAGGGGTTGGTTGGGATTTTTTGTCTTCCCCGGCCCCCCCCCCCCCTCCCCATTTATGCCCATCTTCATGGCGTTAGACTAGGGAAAATTTCTGTAAATCTTCATCTGGTTTAACAATGATTAATCTTGGGAGCAGCTGAAATAATCGAGAAACCACTTGTTATGCAAAAATCTGCAAGCAATGGCAAATACAGCTCTTTGCCTTTGTTCCCACAGTTGAAAATGAAAGCTTTTGCAAAGTCATGGAAACAAAATAGCTGTGCTAATCTGAAAACAGCAGCCCTGCATGTTTTCAAGGAGAAAAGGAGAAACCTGATGCCTGTGAATGGCTGAGTCTGTCATGGATCAGTCTTGGACTGGAAATTTAGCACTTTAGCTTGCCTGCAAGTTTTAAGAAAAGAGGTGCTAATATTCTGTCACAAGCAGTCTGCCTTACTGTCTGAAAGACAGCTACACTATGATTTGAGAGAAGGAGTTAAAACACATTTGTCTGTATGTTTTTATGCCTTTGAAAAATATTCCCAAATCAGGGTTGCTATTAAGAAAATCACCCTGTGTAGAAAGAGTACCACAGTGATCTTTCTTTCAGAAATACATACTTGCAGTACTCTGGTTTCCTCAATGACAGCTCATTATGGATGGCTTAATAGCTTTAAACTATTCATCAAAACATCAGGCAAACTTTCAGTATATATCTCCTGTTAGTCCTTTCACACCACAGAAAGGTACATATGGATAGAGATCACACAATTAACATGTAAATAGTATTGTGAGAACAAGTGGATATTGTTGTCACAAAACGAGTTCTGATTTTTCTGATTGCCCATGCAACTTAACTTCTAAAAACATCATTGGATTTATGCTAAAATGAAGGTGAAAATGTATCCCACCCATCTACAAATCATGGTTGGTAAGTTTGTCTATGCCAGTCATAGTAGATGTGGGCTCAGCTCTCTGCTTTTATGTAGAGATAGTGGTGGGTTAAAAAAATAAAAATTTCCCTGGTGAAAGAGGCATTCTTAACAATATGTAGTAAGATAAAACTTAGACCAGGGAATAAATATTATTTTATCTTTCTGTGATTTATATTATAATTTGAACTCTGGTAATGACCGAGTTCCTGTTTAGCTGGTTGCTGAAGGAATGAACAGAAAACCTGTCTCCTGAAGACCTCAGTTCTGTGGGTTTTGTAACTGTCTTCCCACTTCCTCCTTACATGGTTTTTAAAATTTGTCTAATGATAACGAGAGAATTTGTCTTGTAGATGAAACGTTTTTAATGGGGAAACTATTAATGTTGACTAACATTATTCCTTTCTTATGATGTAAAGGGAAATTTATAAGTATGTAATATGTATTATTTTACAACTCAACGACAACTCTGTATGTTGTTGTACATCTATATGTACATCCCTGTAAAAAGTCCCTGTTTTGTGTGAGAATTCTAAGTAAAGAAAAGTTGGAAGTATGCAAGAAGAGAAATGCTTGGTCCTTTGAAACTTCTAGTGTCAGTAATAGAATACATTAGGAGATTAAATCTGGGCACTGATGCAGTTATCAGAGAGAGATGCTTTGTCATCCTAGGGTAACATCCATAGACTGGCAAGTCTGATGCACCTCAGGATTTTTGCCTTTCATTATCTGGAATTCAGCGTTGCTCAAATACTGCCAGACAACTGCTGCTGTCAAATGACACCACAGAAAAGCAGAACAAACATAGGAAATAATGTTGCTATGTAATGTCCCTCTGCTTTTTCCCTTGTCTTTGATCAGTTAGAAAGTGACCTTGCCTCTGCAAGTGTTTGTATCTCCTATTCCCCTTTAAGAAGTAAATGGGTCAATTGCCTGCAACAAGCTGGGAAGAGCCTGCGATGTTCATGGTGTTGCCAACGGCATGTGGTTACCTAGCAAATGTGGTTATTTACCAGGTAATTTTGTGTTCCTCTGTCATAATTTTCCTGTCTCGGTTCTGTCCAATAGTCCACTAAAAATGTGCCTGGTTGCAAGATAAAAATGCATGGATAGGAAGGCTCCCTGCATAGCCCAGCAATTCCTTCCAGACTTCTTTGAGGTCACCTTCAGCTGCCTCTCTGTTCACGCTTCAGTTTCTTCCTGTTCTATTTCAGTGCTCTCTGCAATAACAGGTTGCAGACTTCAGTTTCTTAAATTGGCATCTTTAAGCAGGGCCACTTTGAAAAACTAATCACTTTAATGGTCATGTGTATCCACTCTGCAGGCTTTTATACAATAATTTTGGTTTTCTTCTTGTTAGCATTCAAGTGCCAAAGCAGTGTGCTGTGCTCTGAGAATCAAAAAAAAGCCAGCAGCAAATTCTTCTTGTTCTCAAAGCTCTTGTTCTGAACAGCTACTTCACTCTAGGAGCTTCCTTTTATGACATCCTCAGAGCACTGCCCAATTTTTTTTACATGGTATGTAAAATTCTATGATAAAATGCATTTAATGTGTCTCCCCATCTCTAGAGAAGTGAGTTCTATGAAGAGAGACAAGTTATCTGATACAAGGGGCTGAGTATTCCCTGCATGTTTCTTCAGGGAAAGTGTGCATTAAATCCAGTTGAAGGCAGCTGTTTTCACAATTGTACTTTCTTTTTAAGTAGTAAATATATTTTAGTAAAGATATAATATTTAGTATGATATATAAAATAAATTCTTATTTACTAAACATATAATCTATACATTAATTTCTATCCTAAATGCTTTTAGGGTAAATAGTAAAGGCAGGAAAGAAACAGGGAAATAACTGTGTCAAGACTGTTGGTATTGATTAAAATTGCAGGGTTTATGTACACTCCAATTTGGGCAGTTGGGCAGCTGCTTGGTTAACTGCTCATAACTGAACAGCTTTTGATAATCCCAAGAGAGCATGCCTAGACCCCATCTTTCCTCATATCTGTATGGTCTAGACAGATGCTGATGCATAGATATACATTAGGGCTTAGTTCTGCTGCTTGTGAACCAGATATTAAAAGTGTGTGCCATCCTTCCTCTTATCCCCTGTGTGAGTGGAGTGGGTAAATCACAGATGCACTCCATGTGGAAGGCCATTTATATATGATCATATAAAGACACTTAACTGTTAATATTCACTAAAAGATTCACCAGGGGTGACATTTAAAAATTACTCTATAAACAACTTCGTACACCTTTGTGTACTTTATGTGTAGAAATCATGCTTGGAGAGACAGATTTGACTGTGGCAGTGGGCCATGTACTTATTAAAATGTAAGAGCCCGAAGCCAGCCCTAGGCTTTATGGTTTATCTGCAAATATGATAGTAAATTTGGAGTTATTCTGAAACAATAGCTACTCTTTGAGATATTTATAGTAAGCCTACTTAAATGGTTTTCTGCTTGCTTACGTGGGTACTATGTCTTTGCAGCTTTTGATGTCTTTTCTTGGGGCTGTACTTATCCCCTCTGCACAAGGCTTTGATGTCATTATATCACTGTTGTTTTTTTCTGGTCAAAGTTCTACAGTATTTTGGGTGTCTCACACCAGATTAAAAAAAACTGTAGGGGGGAAATAAAAAACCCAGCAACTCTATTTGAGTAAGCATGTTCATGGGTTTAAAATACATAATTCTTGCATTTCTGCATGAATTTTTACCATGGGATTGGACAGGGACAATTACCTAGGCAATCCAGCAGAGCAAATACATCCTTTTAGCCTCTCTTTCTCAAACAAAAGCACGAAAAAAAGTCTTTGCAATTCCAATTTTCCAGCACAGCACAAGCATGTTTTGTCCTCATCTCTCAATTCAGTTAACAGCATTGTATCCCTGCCTCGCAGATGCATTTGCCAGGAAGCTTTAAGTTGCTTTGTGTGGGTTTTTTGGGAGCTCAAGGAAACGCATCACAGAGTCACATTATTGTAGTCGTTTACTGGGCTGGTGTAATTTCCCTGCTTCACGTGGTGTCTGGTATGCACCAGGAGGTTACCAATGAGTGTTTGCATTGAAAAAGAGCAAAACAAATGCTGTGTTTGATCTGACTGCTTGCGGAGTGTCCATGTATGTAATTTTGGGTGGGTGAAGGGTGTACAGGAGCTCTCGGCTGAGCTGCCACTCTCCAAGAGGTTAAAATTCTGTCACTCTAAAATCGTGGGTACTGCTCAGCCAGAGTCAGGTCAGCTGTGGTGGTGTGAGGGGGGCAAGGCTAGTGTCATGGGACCAACATGAGGACCTAGAGAAGAGGATCTTTAGGATCCTGAGAGACCCCAGGTCAGAACAGAGAGGGGTCAGGGACTTTCAGACACTTCTATCAGCCATCATAGAGACAGAATTCTATATAAATTTTCTTCTCCTCATCCCATGTGTTGCTTCTTCCAGCTTCTGTTGTTGTTCCAGAAGACTTGTTCCAGTTTTACCCTCCAGCCCTGAAGTGTCTCTTCCTTGTTCCCCTTTTACCTTCCCTGGAGGGAGAGGTGTGGGTAATTAACAGAGAACAATTCTCTTCTCTGGATTCTGGTTCATTCTGCCCACCAAACTGAGACACCAGAATACATTCAGGTTTTCCTCATGCTTTTTAATCAACTGAAGTTGGTAGGAGAGCTAATTAAAGATGTACAAAGCTTTAGGCCTATCTTTATTAACACTGCAACTGTGACACTATTTTTCAAGTGAGACCTACAGTGGAAGGGAAGGAAACATGCTTTTCAAATTAAGTAGCTTTGCACTCAAGATGAAAAGCAGATGAGATCTTGACTAGGCAAATTAACCTACCTAGCCATCTATTGTGGGCTGAGAAATTATTTTTAGCATGCCTGTGATAATTACTTTTCTATATAATCAAAGGCAGTATTTAACAAAACAGGGAGCTGAGCATGAAAGATGTCTATGTAATGATTTTATCTAGACCATATTAATAACTTGAGAAAGCACTGCAAAAGAACCTATATTTACCTTTTGAAAGCAGAACAGAAATAATTTCCTGTATTGAGGGCTTGTTAATATCCAACGTATTTCATGTTTAAATCGCTTGTGAAGGATCTGGTCACAACAGGTGCTTACTGGGCAGCAGAATCATAAAAATGGGATGTCAACCAGACAGACAT
This sequence comes from Florisuga fusca, assembly GCA_038090715.1. Taxonomy (NCBI): domain Eukaryota; kingdom Metazoa; phylum Chordata; class Aves; order Apodiformes; family Trochilidae; genus Florisuga; species Florisuga fusca. The sequence goes on along the minus strand of JAAWXA010000015.1, from coordinate 5,746,919 downwards.
CATCTAATATGAAGATGTCATGGAATTTCAGGAACTGAGTCAGTTGCTCTGTGGTCTGTGCCTGCTGGGCAGTTCAGCCTGGATTGGTCCCAGAACCCCAGGGGTAAGATTTGCAAGAGCATTGTTGAAATATCTGCCCATATGGAAGGCAGTTCCTGTGTTAAGCCAGCACTGTGCTGAATGCCATTACAATAACTGAGTGCCATTCAGTGCACTTCACATTCAGATGCTTTCAAAAGAAAAAATCAGCTTGGAGGGG
>JAAWXA010000015.1:5660109-5746640 GCA_038090715.1 Florisuga fusca | reverse complement strand
GGGGGGGAGGGGGAAACAAACGAAACTCAAAACAGGATAAAACCCAGTAATTCACAGAAAACTATTAAATTAATGGAACCTCATTTAAAAGTCAGCATTAACTTTTTACTATTCCATATGACTTATCCATTTCATCTTTTTAAAATAACACTTTCAAATAAAGTACTGAAAAGTACTTTATCATTGGAGGATTTTGGAATTAATTGACAAATTTTTTTGTCTAGTTTGCCAGCAACTGAGAATAGAATTTCTCCATCCCCATTTTGCTCAGGGTATTTGCTCTGTTGTTGGTCTCTTTCAGTTCACCTGTATTGCCTCAGAAAGAAAAAGATCTCTTTCATTAGCTTCACTGAAGAATTTGAATGAGAGGATTTTTTCCATGACTGATTGCTGGAAAAAAAAAATGTTATGGTGAGGCTATCATTATTTTCTCTTGCTGTGAGAAAGATTAGAGAAAGATTAGAGAAAGTCCAAGTCAGTACCTGATTGTGGATAGCCATCAATAATGATGATATTCAGTGAAAATGCAACCTGGTATTTCATTAACAATTCAAGCAGCAGCTCAGTTTCTGTGCTTGCATCATTAAGAAACTTTTCTTTAAAGAACCATCATTACAATATGTTTCCCTACTTCTAAAGATGATGTGTACTTCCTAACTTAGCAGTTACACAGTAGGAAAGAAAAAAATAATTTTGAACTTTTCAGTTCTCTCCGTTGACTTGCAAGAGGAAAAAATTAAGGGAGCAATTCTTTTCAGGTCCAAAAAGAGGATGAGATGTATATTTACTCATCAATATACATAGACTGCCTCTTGATACACCAAGATCATCATCTGTGCTTTTCAAAAATTTGCCAGAAACTGAATTAGTTAAGAGCCAAAATATTCCTCACATCTTCACCTTTTTTGTGGACTCAACTTGCTAGGTTTGGAATGATCTGGGAGTGGATTTCTCTTGAAAAGTAAGTGTAGATATTAAATTTTAAGAGAAAAGTTTTGGAAGGCACTGGACTCCAGTAAATTCCCTCCATTGCATTTAAACCTCTTTACTTTTCATGGGGGAGGTATATTTTTTCAGAACTATTAAAAAGTTGCACCTATATTACAAGGCTTTACAAGACAAACTGCAGCTTCAGATGAAATTTTATAATTGCATTCTAATTTTCTAAAAACAAACATAATTTGAGCATGACACCTCACTGGACATGGATGCCTGTTGCTGCATGTAGCTACCTGTACTGATCCAGGCTCTTGAAACCATATGGTTCAAATGTTGTAAGATGGTAAAGAAAGCATAACCATGAGCTAAACATTCTATTTTTAATATTAAATACTGAGTTTTCCACAAGCTATTCAAAAGATGTACTGTTATTTTATCTTGATTTCAAGGTAATGTTTAATGTTTGATTTTAAGGTAATGTATCTGAATTATCCTCTTTCCTAGAGGAAAATGGAAGTTAGCTAATACCGTTACCCTGTGAAGAATTTAGTGGAAAGGTTTCACATAGAGGCATAAGGTATTTTATTAACTATGCATTTGAGCAAATTAATTTTCTTAATTGTACTTGTTGAGAATGGCACCTGAACTGCAGAGGTTGTGCTGGTGCTACTGCTTCATAATTCACACATTTCCCTGGTGTGTACTTCCCAGCCTACAGATTTGTCATTAAACTATTCTGTTCTACTCCACTGTATTTCCTAATTACAGTATATATTCTGCTTCTCATAGCTTCTATCCCATGTAAATAATATTTTTTTATCATTTCAGAGAACATAATGTCAATAACTTATTTGTAAATTCTGGCTTTCCAGTATTGTACCACAGCCCAAAGTCAGTTTAAAGTTACATGCTTCAACTTTGAGTAGTTGTGCTTTTCTTAGTTGCACAAAAGACAGTTGATATATTTCAGCCGGGCTTCCTATTATGGTATGTGGAAATCTAGAGTAAACCAAATATGATTGTGACAAGCTAAATTTCTGGTAATTACATCAAAACTCGGATGTTGTGTTGGAGTTTGGTTGCTGTTTATTCATGGTAATTGTCCATGTTTTCCTCAGCAGTTGTAGTGCATTTCATGCCAATTAGAGTTTTACCCTGATTCAGACTGCTCTACAATTTGTGTTGTTTTATGTTCTCCTTATTATGTATATGGTAAGCACTGGGATTTGGGGGGAAAAGAAGTATAGGTCAAGAAAGGAGACACAGAAGAAAATGCACTTGTTGAATTAGAGGGCTCAGTTGTTTGATGTGAATTGAAAAATTGCAAAGTGTTACATAGTAACCTAGTTGTTATCCATCAGTATTAATGTCCAGATAGAAATAAGCCAACTTTTGTGAGGAGAGCAATTAACAAGTGAGATAATATACCCCAAAATCTGAATGTTTAGGCCATTTAATTATGAGCGAGGCAGGGTTACCAAATAGACTTTACTTTCTATTCAGATAATCTACTTTACAAGATGTCTGGAATTTCATCTTCAGTTTATACCTGATTATTCCATATTTGAACAACATTATTTTGCTATTTTCAGATTGGGCTTCATGTATGATTGTGTTACATAATGACATCAAGATAATTAAATCACTCTCCATGACTGGATCTCTTTCAAATTCCCTAGTGAAACATCTCAACATGAGTCCTCTACCTGTTACTCCCTGCGGGTGAAGTCTCACTCTACCTTCAGTTTTTTCCTCATTAAAAAAAAAAGAAAAGAAAAGCAATTTTGTCTGAAGACCTCATGATGTTAGAAGCAACAAATTACATATCTTGCATTCTCTTAGTTTCTCAGGGAGTTGGAGTGGATGAACTTGTTGATCCATCAACATCCCAAAGTCATCCCAGGCCTCAGACAGATATAGGGAAAATCAACAAGGAAGCCAATGAAGGGTTTAATTAAGTGCCAAAATCTTTCCAGGTTTAAGTGTATTGGTGTCTGTAGATGGCATTCAGGAGTGTGCACAGGTTTGTAGTTTGGGCTAGACCAGCGTTACTAAATCCCACATGGTTTACTGGGATGCACTGGTGGGTCCCTGGTTTTGGTGTTTGGCTGAAGGACTTTCATGCTTTTCTTGAAATCTTTTCTGATACAGATGCAGCCAAGCCTGCAGTGGTCCTACAGGCTGGGTATAAGGTATGCCTTTGTCAAGCCCTCACTCTTACAGCTTCACACCCAAGAGATCTCTGAACCCATAAAATGTTCTCAGTGGAAGAATACAGAAGAAGAGTTTTCCATATAGAGCCAGGACATGGAGATTGTCTTATCTCATAGATAAAGGAATGCCTGCAGATAAGGTGTGCTGGGAGCTATGCTCTCTAAAGAGGAAGCAAACAGAATATTTCCATCTCTCCTTTCTAAGTGAATTTACAGGTGGCTGGCTCCTGCCTCTATTTTCAGTAATTTATTCCTTTACTTAAACCAGCAAATGAAAATATGAATTATCTTCCTCACTCACATTTGCATATTCATTACACATTTCATTAAATTATTTCACAACGCTTTTAATAAGTGCTCACTGACAACTCAGGATGTGCCTATCTTGGGGCAATCTAAATTGGCAGAACTGTACCATGGAGGACTTGAAAGGCTACAATCATTCTTTCCCACTGGTAAAATGCAGCAGTGTCAAAGAGGCTGAACTATTAATAGGCAATTTACCATTGCAGTCTGGCTCCCCTTCATTTCCAAATTCCTTTAAAATATATGCATGTTCAGATGCACATGAATTATAGAATCATAGAATCATAGAATTAGCCGGGTTGGAAGGGACCTCAGAGATCATCTGGTCCAACCCTTGACCCACCGGAGCAGTTGCTAGACCATGGCACTGAGTGCCACATCCAGTCTTTTTTTAAATGTCTCCAGGGACGGAGAATCTACCACCTCACCGGGCAGTCCATTCCATAGCCTAATCACCCTCTCCATGAAGAAATTCTTTCTAATATCTAACCTAAACCTCCCCTGGCACAACTTAAGACTGTGTCCTCTTGTCTTGTTGAAGGTCGTCTGTGAAAAGAGTCCAGCTCCCACCTCGCTACAGCCTCCTTTCAGGTAGTTGTAGACGGCAATGAGGTCTCCCCTGAGCCTCCTCTTCTTCAGGCTGAACAGCCCCAGCTCCCTCAGCCTCTCCTCATAGGGCCTGTGCTCGAGTCCCTTCAATCTCCACCAGCATACAAGGAGAATAAATAGGAACACTCATAGGTCCTGACGTTTCATATTCAGATTTTGAATTTGTGCTTTTGACATGAACATTTATTTTGTATTTGTATCCAAAGGCAGCATGAACAGAAAATAAGCACAAAATAAAGTGAAACAATAGGAAGAATATAAACTCTTGGATTAATTTTCATTTTGAAATCTGACTCGAACCCCTTTGCTGAAATAAACTTCTTTTTTTTTTTTTTTTTTTTTTTTAAATAGCCCTGTTGAATACACTGGATCATATTAGCAATCTGGGACTTCTAAGAACTTCTGTGATAGCTGAAAGATTAATTCATTCGAACAACAAAGCATGAATTGTCCCCACTAGGGAACTAACACTAGTAATTTATTGGTTTTGGCAACTATGCAAAAGACTGTCTTCTGCCTTTTCTTGGATGTTACGTAGAAATACAAGTTGGTTGTGGGCAAGTCAAGAACTGCAAGGTGAGCTTTGTGCAATTACAATGTCAATTAGAAAAGGAGCATAGTGATAAAGCTTTATTCATTCAAACAAATGCTTATTGGCTGATGTTTATATTCTCGTTTCAGCTCAATACACATTTTATGAAAAAGTGAACTGCTCATCACCAGATACTGGGACAGGAATTCACAGTAAATTAAAATCTGTTTGGCACCAATTGGAAGCCTGGCACTGAACTGAACTTAACTCTTCATGCTTAGCTCTGACACAAAGGAGTGTAGGACAAGCGGCTGCCTAACAATTCTATACCTCCAGCTCTATGCCAGGACCACTGCACTGACTGCAGATGGTTCTTGGTGCTGCTGCTTCCCACTGGGACTCTCCCTGTATGCAGCGAGCTCTGCAAAGAGCTTGAGCATCAGTGGGAGCTCTGCACATCCCCATGGTAAGGCCTAAGTGCCTAGCAGTGAGTGGTCTCTCAGGGGAGGAGAGGGGGAACATCCAGGGAACTCGTTCCTGCCTGTAGTAGACATTCTATGGGCTAGGAGGGAGAGGGAGAAGACAGCCTCCTGAGCACTGCCCAGTAGGAGAGCCTCCTGGTTTGTTGACTTGTTTCATTTTGTTTCACAGCTCTCACTTGGTTAAAATGCTTTAAAGAAACACTGCAGGAAGTAGCTTCTAGTGCTATAAAACAAAACCAAAACCAACTTAGTTTTGAAAATATTGTAATTGATCGGCAACAATGTTATTTTGATTGGAAACAGATTTCGGGGTTTTATCTCTAACATTAATCACATGCATAAACTTGATTTTTAGTGGTGATCATGATAATACAAATCAAGACAAACAGAAGCACTATCAAAGTTGACTGTATAGCTTTTAATAACTTGAACAAAATCATGTGCTACTGGGGATGATCTGGTCTCCTAATACCTTTTATATTTTAGCAAGTGAGTAGTGGAGAAGTTGTAATAGATTCATTATGCAAAATCAATAATGAGCTATAGTATGATTTGCAAGAAGGCTAATCAGTACTGTGAAGTTTAGTACTAACCACATTTTGCTCAGTTGCAAGAAAACTTATTTGTATCTTCAATGGGGCAATGGAATATTTTGCTAAACTGACAATTGTATTTTTTATTATGTGCAGGAACTACAGTGACATGAGAATTTTCTAGAGTTGGGAAATTAATCAGGTTATTACTATATATTTGAAGAAAATTATTACTGTGATTGCTAGGTTATTATTTCTATTTCTTTTCGGTGCAAGAAATTGGTTTTGCAAGATTGCACCCCCCAAAGCTGCCTTGTCTGCTGCCTTACTTAGGTTAATGAAGGGCAAAATAAATTCTACCTCTGTAGAAAATATACAGGTCTCTTTTTATTTTATTATTTGCTTACAAAGCATATTGATTATGCTATTAATCACACAATCTTTATAACTTTTATGTGCTATGTAATTTTTTGTGATTACTCTTATGCTGCTATGCCTAGTTATTCTTTGGATAACAGGCAAAATTATGCCTAAATGTACTCACTCATGATATCTGAAGTCGTTTCCCAAGGCAGGTATACATGATTACTTTTAAAAATACTTCTATAATTTTTTTTTCATTTTTCTCAGTGAATGGTGTAATAATTATTTTTAAGTAACAGGCAAAAAGCCCCACAGTAATAAGGTTTTCCTGCAGATGAGCCTCTTCTATTCTGTGAATCTGTGTTGAAAAACAGAACATTAATTTGCTCCCATAAATGCATGGAGTCACTGAAAAAGTGAATATGAAAATAAACTGGCATGCATCCTTAGTAATGATGGAAGGGTTTCTTACTGGCTTCATTTCTGTTTTCTATTGTCCTTTCGAACATCACCTGGGTATTTTCCTTTAACCAGGGAGATGGTTGAGTCCTGCTCCCAGTTACCTGAAAGGGGTCTACAGGAAAGCTGGGAAGGACTTTTTGCAAGGGTATGTAGTGATACAAGAAGTAATGGTTTTAAGCTGGAAGAGGAGAAATTTAGGTTAGACATTTAGGAAGAAATTATTTAGTGTGGAGGTGGTGAGAAACTGGGACAGGTTGTCCAGGAAGGTTGTGGATGCCCCTTCCCCAGAAGTGTTGAAGGCCAGGTTGGATGGGGCTTGGAGAAACCTGGTCTAGTAAGAGGTGTCACTGCGCATGCAGGGGGGTTGGAACTGGATGGTCTTTAAGGTTTCTTCCAATCCAAACCTCTCTACGATTTTTAAAAATTGTTCATTAAAACTCTCTATGATCCATTATTAGAAACTTCACAAACTTTTTTTTTTAAAAACTGTAAAATAATTTTAAGTGTCACCTTATGCTATTCCCTGTTCTATAAAATGGGAAACTTTAGCAAGGAGAAATACGGAGAAGCAGAAAAATTAGTGCATGATCCGAGTGGAAAAATACCTATTTGGGATTAAATGGTCCCTGTCAGGATGCGTTCAGCCCTGACACCTCCGAGGAGGAGATGGTGAGCAACAGCATTAACACTGCTCCACCCTTGGGTCTCACCCTCATCACCCAAGGCAGTTCGATGCTTTCGTACTCCCGTTTCTGAAGGCCCCCGCCCCTCGCAGCCTGCCTGGGGCCTCAGGGGGCCCCTCAGCTCCCTCAGCCGCTAACGCTCAGCACCTGCGGCCGGGGCCAGACGGCGCCTCCCAAGGCACCCCCTGGCACGGGGCCTTGCCCATACCCCCGGCCCGGGGCCCTGCCGACACCCCCGAGCCGGGACAGTGCCCATACCCCCTGGCCAGGGAACGCTCGGACGCGAGACAGCTCTTTCGGCCCGGCCAGGAGCCCAGACCAGCGGCTATCACCACCCGCGGTTGGTGAGTGCGTCCTCCCCGGCTGGAAGGGGCGTGGACCCGCGGTAACGGACGAGGTCCGCGGCCCGGAAAAAGGCGGGAGAGGGGGGCTGCCGGGGCTCCGCCTCTCCCCTCGCTTCAGGCAGCTCCGTGGCAGCCGCCCCGCGCTATCCCGGGACTGAGAAGGGTGCGCCCGTGGCCCCTGCACCCGGCGGGAGGGGAAGAGAAGGGCCCCGCTGCCTCTCAGGGCGTTCAGCGTCGGTCCCCTCAGACACGGCCGCTCCTCCAGGGCAGCCCGCGCCGCCTCTGCCTTCCCCGCAGGTTTGGTGGCTTCCTCCGCCGCGTCCCCTCTCAGCGCCCCGGCGGAAGGGGCAGGAGCTGACCTGGGCGCCCTGTCGTAAATGAATTTAAAAGTGTAAGCTGGCTTAGTTCCAAATGGGAGCATCCATGTTAGGATTTACCAAGCTCACCGTAAAGTGGTTTCACATAGGCAGAGATATTGCAAGTTTGTCAATGTAGACAAATCTGCAGGTTCTGCCGGTGAAGAGACCGACTCCTGCTAAAACCACTGATAAAGCTTTTAGCGACTTCACCAAAGTCTCCATCTCAAAGCCTGTTCATTGGCCATGTATTAAGCACTCACAAGACAGAATTACGCGGGCAATAGTGAGTGTAAAGAACAGTGAATTTTACTTGGTAACAGCAGCAATGAAACAGTGCAAGTACTCCAATGATGTACGGGGGGTTTGCTTCCTGAGGTAAGTATTGCTTGTATTCAGGGCCCTGATTTTGAATACTGAGGATGGTTTCTTGATACTTGTCTTGTAATAGTCATATTGTGTGCTTCCAGTGAAGTTACTCCTGATCTTTCAAGTGAATTCTCAGGAGAATTTCCATCTTAAGGACCCTTTTCTTACAAGCAGGCATAGATCTAATTGTGTCTGCAGTACCATTTGAGTGCGGTGCATGCCTGCACTTGAGTCTTGTCTCAGTTGCTTTGTGAAAAGAAGGTGAGTTGACTTCCCTCACTTGGTTTGTGAAGTCTTGGGTGTGCTTTCCTGTCAGGCACAGCTTCTTGTATATGTGATCTGACTACTAAAGTAACAGCAAATACTCTGCTCTTCATAAGCATACAGTGAGTGTACCAAGCATGAATTAATACCCAACAATGCGAACAACAATCACGGTCATCTCTGGGCTTGCAATCTTCATCACTCTGCAGTGGCAAAGAGATTACTTCAGAGATGCTCCAGTGATGGATCTGAATGGACTTTTTTGTTACGTGGGATTATAGGAAAAATTAGGCCTGTTCTAGCTTAGTTAAAACATTCCTTCCTCTCAAAACAGCATAAAAACCAGTAAGCTGGTAGGTCCTCATTTGATTTTTTTTTTTTTTTTTTTTACCTTTCAAAGGGAAGTATTACATTAAGCTATAGCACAAAACAAAGATTACATCAGACATGGCCTGCCTTACTCTAGACACATGTTCTGGTGTGTTCCAATCATCTTGTAGTGTGAGTTCAATGTCTTTTGACTTTCTTGATATGCTTTATTCTATCTCTCTTAAAAGTGCAATTTCTTGGGAAGCATCTTTTGTTGTCTATTTATAAAACCACTTTTTAAAACTCTGCTGAAAAAAATAGTCTGTTCAAAAATTGCTAGTGAATAATCAGCTTTATAGCCTTTATGCATTTGAAACATATTGGACAAAGTAAGTGTGGAATTTATCAGTTATAGCCAAATACACTCCTAGGTGTTTCCCTTTTGCCCTTGAAAGGAGATAGGTTTTTTTAGTCTTTTGGCTTTGAGAGTTAAGGAACAAAATCACTTTATTGGTTTACAGTTGTATTTTATTTTAGCAAATAATTAGGAGTTCCTGAAAACCCAATTAACCTTAATATGAATGGCTGAGCTGTGTTGCATATTGCTTTCTGGAAGCTCTGTTGAACTTTGCTGGTGCTTACAGTGGCTGCTCACTATGATAATTAGATGCTAAAGTGATGATCCTTGGATAGCTAAGAAGCTGTAAAGCATTCTCAAGGGATCAAGGCCCCGTGGAAGGAAAGATGATAACCTTCAATCTGAAGATGAGGTACAGCAGTGCTTAACTGATACGCTTCATTTTTGTTTTGTTGGCTGAGCTTTAGAATTAGCTGAGTGCTTCCTGATAAGTAGAGAGTGCATTTTTAAAAGGTAGTTAATTTATCATAGGCTGTTTCTTTTTAGATAATTGTATCTCCTGGAGGAAAGAGGGCTGGGAAAAAATCAGGGATTTCCAGAAAGATTTCTTAAATCCTAACCGAAACAAAGATTATCTAAAATCTGTATAAACTGCCCTTACAGAGCAAAATCCCTGCTAATTAACAACTTTTATAACTTTCCAGAGCTGTTCTACCAGCCTGCCTTTGTTGTCAACCCTGAGTTGCAAACATGGTAGAAAGTGCCCTTTTTAAAATTTTATTTTCTTAAATGAAAGCCATATCAATAATTCTGTTTCACTAACAGTTAAAAAATTTATGGTAGATAATATTAAGACTACCAGGAATGAAATAATTTATATTAGGTCTGTGAAGATGTTGTCATAAAATGGATATAAATGAAAGTGAAGTAATAATTAGCAAGGAATGGAGCTGGAGTGAAGGGCTGTTGATTCTCATTCTTCAGGGCAGGATTCTATGTGGCCTGCTGGCAGCCGACAAATCCTTTGTTCTGGAGTTATCCTCCTCCTGCACAGCTCCAGCTTGCAGTGAGCTGACTGTTGAGATGTCTTTGGAAGGGTGAGCTGATGGGTGCCCCGGGCACGCACAGGAGGCCCTTAATGTGGTTTGAAATAGCTCATCCGCTGTGTCAGCTGTGGAAGAGCAGTAAACACAAAGAAGACATGGGTGTGTCTCCATGAGGACTCCCAGGTCTTTCGGGGCACTGAGTGATCAAATGTATTTCAGGTACAGAGCTCTCCATTTTGTCTAGTCACATTTTTACATAAGTAATAACTAGTGTCAGAAATCAGATGCTACAGATATGAAGCAGCTATGTGTTTTTCATATATTTTAATCTCCTTCTCGTTCATTTCCCTGTTTGTTTTGTGTACTCATAGTGTTAGCATGTTTTGTTCCTCAGACCTTAACTGTTACTTGTCTTTTGTCAATCCTCATGACAAGTCTTTCTGCTACTTAACTGTCCTACTTTTGTCAGTGCATATTTCTTCTCCCTTTTGAACAAATAGCATAGATAACTTTGCCCTTACTTTAAGAACTGTTGTAATGTTTTGGTGTATACAGACCTTGGTGTCCAGAAAATATGAGTGAAAGTAAATGGGATGAGGAGTGGGATTGTGCAGGGAGCTTGGTCAGCAGTTCAAAAATACAGTGAAGTGAGATGGGATTTCTGCAACAGCAAATCCCATGCAAATTGAGTTTACACAAAATGATGCATTAATTTAATTACAGTTTGAATGATGTTTACTTCAGCTTGCAAAGCCTCGTAACATGTTATTGACTCTTCCTGGGTAATTTCATAGTTTCTTCTTCTTTCCCCATGTGTAACCTGGACAGCTGAAAGAGGTTTGACACTTAATCTGACTATTTGTTCTGCTGAAAACAGAGCTGATACTTGCAGAAGAAAATCAGCTGTGTGCATTCTCATCCCAGAGTAATACCAGCCCTTCTTTTCCTTCCTCTTTTTAGGCAAGTGGCTGGTTTTTTAGGTTTTGTAGGTGTTTTCTTTATTTGTGGTTTTTGTTCTTTGTCAGCTTGTTGTCAGACTTTTTTTTTCAATAGAGTGCTGGTAATTTATGACAATGTGAGCAAGTGTGATTTTTTTTTTTTCCTCTCAGCTACTTGTGCTGTCAGTGAACTGCATGTACAACTTTCAACATGTAATTTCCTTTTTTTTTTTTTTTTTTAATGTTGTACTTTGTTAATGAAGTGTTCTTTGAACTGCCATTTTAATTAGACATGAACATGCCCATCTATGCAACCTTTTCGATACAAATCTGCCTGCTATGTATACACACAACATGTATGCCATATTTATTACAGCAGCTTTTAAAATTTGTCTTGTTCTTCCATGGTATGTCTGTAAAATGTGTTTTGGTGAAATCACTCAATTTTCGATGCCCTAACTTCCTCTTAAAACTTAGATTCTTCAAAATGTGTATGTGCTTGCAGTTCTGCACAATGGGGTGCCCTTGCTGGCTCTGATGTCTTTATCCACAAGTGATTGCTCAGAGCATGTGGGTGTGGACTTAAGCACATAAATTTTGTGGTAATCAAGACAGTAGTAATATCATGTATGCATTAATGTAAGGGGGACTACCTACACAAGAGGTTATTTGTCCACCAAGTTATTAGTGTGTGTGAATAAAACTACTAAAGTCCTGTCTATTAAGTACAAGAAATGTAAGAATCATGAGCTAATATTCACAGATCAAAATATGTGAAGGTTTGGGATTGAAATATATTACTTTCTGGTGTATGTAGATTATTACAATGCATTTACTTACTCCAGAAATACTGGAGTCTTCAGAATTAAAAGATCCTTGGAAAGTAGAATATAGGAAAAAGTTAATTAAAAGAAAGCATTCACTTCTGAAAACTGTCATGAAATATTCATAGCTCTATAGATAGAATATAGCTTGTGGAGAGGAATAAAATATTTTGTTGCATACTTTGCAGCTTGATATCTGCTGATTAAATTTGGAATGTAATTATTTGACATAATCAGATGGAATATCTTAGGATAGCAGATATGTATGGTTTTGCCTGAAAAGATTATTTCATACAGATGAGGATGTCCTGCCAGCATCCTGTGGGGTCTCTGCTGGTGGCCTAGGACAAGGGTTGGCAAAGCACATTACTGTTTCATTTATTTTACAGGTATTTTCATCATGAGAAACATGTGCTACTTTAAATACTCTTAATATGCTCAGTACCCACTCTGGTTTTGATGCTGTTCCCTACCACCACCATTAAAATGAATTTTAGTAAGGTGAATTTTCATGTTGAAAAAATAAAAGAAATTGTCTTTATTTTTTTCCTGGAAAGAGCACCCAACTTCAGATGCAAATGCTACTTTAGACAGCTGTTAAATGGAGCCATTAGTCTTACCTGACTTATTTCTCTGCTTGTCAGCTGAGTTACAGGTTGCCAGTGCGAAAGAGTCTACTCTTGTCAGTGAAGTGGAATAGAGGGACATGTCAGCACCTGCTCTGAATAAAGTTCCTGAGCCCTCCTTACTGCTGCACCATACCACCTGGTTTTAGAGGAGAGGCTGATGTACATCAAGGATGCTTTATCCCCACTTTTTAAAAATACAGTTCAATCTATGTTAGACTAGACTGCTTTGTAAGTTCAGGTGGGGATATAAGATGCTTAATCACATTTTCATGCAGATTGCATGGTTGCCGAGTGATGTCATTTTTTCCTTCTCATACCATCTAGTTTGGCAACAAAATATACAGCCACATAAATGTTCTAAGAATGCATTTATTTACCTCCAAAGGAAGTTGTGGTATAGCTAATTTGCACTTGAATATATTAAAAAATTCTTCAGCTCACATCTTGCAGTACTGATCTTGCAAGTCAGTCTGAGAGCCAAGTCTTTGCTTAAGGCATACTTTTGAACAAGGAGGGAAAGGGAAGAGGCAGTAATGGCAACAGGGATTATTTGTGGTTAATTTGAAACACTTCCAGGAATGCCTTAAAAGGCTTCTCAAAATCAGGGGGACTTAGCGATAAAGTACCAAAGTTACTTGTGAAAATGATATTTAGGAACATGGAACATCTGGAATACAGGCTTCTGGATGTGCTTGTATTACTTTCAAAAAGCTTTTGGAATGGAGTTGTAAAAACAGAATTCATTTCCTCAACTGTTGATTCTAAAATCATTAGTATATACATAGAAAAAACTATAAAATGGACAATGTTAACTCATCTTTCTGTCCTTTGTTTTAGAGCTGCCTAGGGTCTGATCATGGATGCATTCAGAGTTACCAGAGTTCAGTGGACTGCAGGGTTTTTCCAGCAGAAGGGAAAGAGAAGGGACTGGGTATTTTTTTTTTCCTTACTAAGCTTCCTTTTCTCCATGTCTTCATATAAGCATCTAAAACCGAACATTCCTAATGAACTGCCTGAGCCTCAGGCACTAGGTGTTCCTATGGTTGCTGGTGAGCTGGGTTCCTTTAAGTAGGCTGACAGAGATAAGTAATTCAGTATGCTTAGACTGCTGTGTAGATTCCTGTGACATCTATGCAGTTCAATGTTTTGTTCATTCAACAGAAGTTAGGGTACTAATTCCAAGCTGTCTGTGGCCCAGCACTGCAGAAAAGTGTCCTATTTGTAAAATACATATCAAACTTATTTTATCAGAATCAAATATATATTATTTTATCAGATAAACAACAACGTCCTTAGTAAAACGAGTGTATGTTCACTGGAAATCCGTACAGATGAGAAAGCAGAGCTAGGTTTGTTCAGGATTGTTAATCTTGCAGTTTTTTAGTTCCTGTGTATGTACCCTGCAGTAGAAAGGAAAGGAGTGTATATGGCAAGTTCCTGTTACCTTGAGGTGTATTTTAAAAATAATGGTTGTTTTCAAAGATGTATAAAGCTTTATAAACTCTCTATTTGGTCATTTACTTTTGATAAAGCAGATGTGCTGTTAGTGTTTTGCTGTGAATGTGCTGATGGTAAAACCAATAATCATAGTGAGTTACATGTGTGTTTGTGCATGTAGTGGGGTAGAAAATACATTCAGAGTATGTTGTATTAGCTCTTGCTCCTTGGTTATCTGCCTCAGATTAATATTTAAATGTTCCTTTGTTCAGTCAGTACAAAATTATATTCTGTATTCTTCTTGCTGTTTTGCATTGTATCATTCCTGTTAATCTGTTGATTGTGAAGAACAGGAGGAGACCTGGGTCAGAGCATTAAAAAGTAACTGATGGTTTTGATCTTGCCTTTTTTAGTACGCAAGTGATACCTTCTGTAGAACCTGCCTTGTTTCTGTCTTCTGGTACTCTTTTTGTTAGTTTTAAAAACTTAACTGGGAGTTGGAGGTGATCCCAGACACATGGGGAAGGACTTGAGGATGTGTATACTCAGGGGTGGAAAGACTACTTATCCAGTGGGACAATCTCGCCTCAGTTATTACAGATTTTATAAAATTATGTCAATAATATTAATTTTTAAAAATATGTATTTTTTACTTTAGTCTTGTCCATCAAATCTCCTGGCTTTGTTTTTAAGTCCTGTGAAAACTTACCAGAATTGTTCAATTACTACATCTGTATCTTTTTCTGCTTTGCTTAGTGCATATACAATTTTTACACTGAAGCAAGAAAAATACCCTGTTGTAAATATACAGTGGCATGAAATAGATCTAGTAAAATCGGTCATCAAGTTATGTCCTTAGTCATAGTATTCAAGTGCTTGTTTGATAAACTTCAGAAATTTCCCTGATGAAAAGTAGTTATTTCACTTTTCAATTGAGTATTTTGTTACTCAGCTTCAGCATAAGCAGAAGCTATTAGTTTACTTAATCATCACTGTTGTGCATTTATTTGCTTTTTAAAATACTGTTATACAGAAAAAAAAAATCAAAACGCCTAATCTAGTTCCTTGAAAATTCAAGTGAACCAGGCTAAAATGTGAATATTTATTGCTATTAACTGTCACTTCCATTTAGGAAAGAAATAAAGGTATCTTTGTTTCGCATCAAGAAGGTAAGAGATAGTGAGCTGCCCTTAGCTGCTAACTCAAGTCCATGACTGTGTGTGAAACTAGGTGGGAGTGTGCCACAAAAATTTACTGTATGTCCAGTAAAATAAATGCATTCCAGGTGCCCACTGCACACATCATGAAGTCATGAAATACCCATCATCTCTCATCTCCACTCCTTTTGCTGAAGCTATTTATATGCAGTCGTAAAGCCTGAGTAAATTGCAAAATGATTATAAATAATTATGTAAGTTTCTTCCACAATAGTAATAAAGTGCTGTCAGCCCAATGGGTTGACAGCTATTGATCCTGACTTCTTGATGTAGCACAATTCGCCTCATGTTGATGACTTGAAATTGTATCTAAAATTATTTGCTTAGCTGAGAAAATAGTATTTTTTTTCCCAGGCTTTATTTTAACCCTGCTGAAATTGATAGACTCTTTTTCTGTTGACTTCTGTAAGTGTTGTATTGCCCCCATAATTTACATTTGCAAATAATTATGGGCATAAAATTATAACTGCAGAAATAGAGGCAAACCTCAAGACCAGACTGGTTTCTGCTTGTGAGATTTTTTGGAAGGGCATTCAGCAATTGGCTGTGTTTTTTCCTGTATCCTCTGGGGCTACCAAAGACAGTAATTTTTAGACATTGTCAGATCACAATGACATGAGGTATTGTTGCCTTCTTCAAAGGAAGGCTTTCTCTACATTTTGGAGGAGTTATGCTCCATTGCTTTTGCTGTGATGAATCACAGGGACCTTCCTTCACCAGAGAGAAACTTCTGTTTTAGGGCAGGGCTGAGTGTTGCCCAGGTCCTGCTTAGGATTTTTGTTAAAATATCTATACGTACACAAAGCATTTGGTTCTCTGTAGCAAACAGCAGTATAATTAGCTCGGGTATGATAAAAGGTGTAGGGCTAAATTGCCTGCTGCTTGTCACAGAAACAAGGCAGGTTATGGGCTTTCAACCCTCTCTCCACAGATTCAGTTGTGAAGCAGTAAGGATGTCTGCAGTAGGTTCAGCTGGCAGACACCAAATATTGACAAAAACAGAAGCAAAGGTTCAATGTGCTGATTTAAAAGTTTGCAAGGCTAAAATCCAGTCTTTTTCCAATAGATTGTTTGCCTCAGCTGAATTGGAAAATGACTGAACACTTGAAGTCATACTCCAGAAAATACTTGAAGTACTTCTTAATTCTCAAGTAGAACTTTATTTAGAAATACATTATTTAGAAACATGTACTGGTTTAGAAACTACAAAATTTATAGATGACCTTTAAAGAAAGAATACAGTATCAATGTAAGAGATGAAAAATTTAATTTTTTCTAGATAGAATTATAGTTAGATAAGATTCACCTCCTCTGTACAACACCAGCAGGCCTGAGACAGGAAGGCAGAATTATGAAATGCACTAGGCCAGGTGCTTTTCAATGTACTGAATCCTCGCTTGTGACCTTCATAGAATTGTTTTGATTAGAAAAGACCTTTAAGATCAAGTCCAACCATTAACCTGATACTGAAAGTCCACCATTAAACCATGTCCCTCAGCACCACATCTACCTGTCTTCCAAGTCCCTCCAAGGATGGTGACTCCACCACTGCCTGGGCCAGGGTCTGAAAACCCTTTTGGGGAGGGCATTGTTTCTAGTATCTAATCTAAACCTTCCCTGGTACAACTTGAAGCCATATCCTCTTGTCCTGTTGCTTGCGACTTAAGAGACTGACCCCCACCTCATTCCAACCTCCTCTCAGGTAGTTAGGAGGTCTCTCCTCAGCACCCCTTTCTCCAGGCTAAACACCCTCAGTTCCTTCAGCCTCTCCTCAGAGGAGTTGTTCTCCATACTTTTCACCATCTTCCTTGACCTTCTGTGAACCTCAGTGTCCTTCTTGTAGTGAGGGGCCCAAAACTGAACACAGGATTTGAGGTATGGCAGCACGAGTGCTAAATACAGAGAGACAATAATTTTCCTAGTCCTGATGGCCACCCTGTTGCTGGTACAAGCCAGGATGCTGTTGGCCTTCTTGGCACTGCTGGCTCATAGTCAGTACATGTCAATCAACACCTCCAGGTCCTTCTCTTGTAGAAAGCTTTCCAAACACTTCCCCAAGCCTGTAGCATTGCAATATATAGTTCAGAAGGAATTAATAATGAAATGTTTATCCTATAGAATGGACTATGAATGTGTTATTAAAAAAAAATAAAATTCTATTGCAAGTAATGGAAAGGAACTTAAAATATTCTAAAAAGCATAAACATGTGAAGTTTTTTTTGTCCTGTTGTTTGCCTGCATTAATTCCAATCATGTATGAAAAAGCCGTGCTGCCTAAGCAGCAGAAAATGTAGAGAATAAATAATTCTGTCAGTGTTGTGACTTTCTGAAGATTTTTTTTCTTTGCCAATACTCAATGTTAATGAGCATGTAGCTGGAATGACTTTCATCATATTTGGTGTCTATATGCTTATTTGTAATTATTAATGTCAAGCCTGAAGATAACATTTGTTTTGTACCGTGGTTGATGCAAATCAAATTCTGCTTTTCTGTGTGGGTTTTTTGTGTATTTTCATATTACTTTTTGGCTGTTTTACAGCTCTGAAGGATATAACCTTGGAAGTAGTTCAGTGATTGTTTGCATAATGATCTGGTATGGTTTTCACCCAGAACACGTAGGTGAAGAAGTTAATACCTATAATGTGTTTGGTCTATGGCTTCTGTTGCCTCAGTTTCCCAAGAATCAATTAAAATTTGAACTACCTTTAGTTGTGGTAATTAGAGTGATAAATGTATGATTTTTAATTATTCCTTATTTGTCTGAAAATGTGACTCTTGAAAATAAACTAGTTAGCAATACCAGTCTATTGAAATGTTATCTATAGGTGAGGCATCAATTAAAGATGGCTTCTTCCCTACCTAAAGTGCAAAAGAAGGAAACAAGGAAAGACTTGTTAGATTGAAAAGGCTATCAGGGAATTTAACTGAGTTTGACAGATCAAAAATGATTTACATCTTGCACTTTTTAGAGTTAAATGTGATAAAGAAGCTATATTTTGAGTCAAAGTGCTGTGCCAATTTCATCTTCAAATATGGCATAGCAAGATACTGACTGTTTGAATGTCTTTAGTGTACTCACTGGTTTTATCTCCCACCCAGCTTGGAAGAAGACACCCAAGAGAGAGGAAAATCCTGTGAGACTACTTAATAGTTCAAGAAAACTAAACAGAGAACTTTTGGGTTGTCTCCTGTTCTACATGGAGAAGATGACCCTTGGCTGTCTTTGGAATGGAGCAAAAAGTTTTAGGGAAGAGATGGAGTGCAGCTGTGTTGAGATGCTCTGATGTCTGATGAGGGAGAATAAATCCTTGAAGGTGTGTGCCAGTGGGGAGCACTACACTCTGAGGAGTCAAATTCTGCTCAAGTAAGGGTAGTTGCTCTTCCTGCCTGCATAGGTGCTCACTCTCAGCTCTCTCCTTATCCTCAGGTGCTGGGGGAAGAGCCCCAGTGTGTTCAGTGCTGCAGGTTGGGACCAAATTCCCATGCTGTGTTGGGTCAGGATCAGTGGCAGCACAGTACAACAGTAGCAAATGATCTCTTAGCTCTGCATTGCATCCTTTGTGACATCTGGTGCTTGCAATTTACAGATTCTCAGTTCTAGAGTCTGACTCCCACATCCCATGGGCCTGCAGATGCAGTGGCAAAATCCCTCACATCACATAACTTGATGCTTACTGGACTCCCCTTGTCTGGAGGCACAGGGTCTAGGGCTACATGGCCTGCCTCCCTTTTGTTTTTTTCTCTTTATGGTTTTTTTTTTATTTATTTATTTTTGGTTTTGTTTTGGGGTTTTTGTTTTTGTTTTTGTTTTCCTCACAGTTTTGTGTATGTTCAGGCTGGGCAGGAAGGGATACAGTCAGGAGTGGTATTACCAAGTTCAGGTTTTCCACATACAAGAAACCAGGAATGGAAATTCAGGTGATTACTCAAAACTCTTTGGAGTCTTTGGTTCCCAAGTTGTTTTTTTTAAATTTGCCTCCAAAAATGTAAAAAGCCTGGTTAAGCAGTCCCAGTTACAGTACAGGTCAGAGCAAGAATTCAATGATTTGGCTTTGAGTAGATTTTTATTGGGGTTTTTTTGGTTTTTGGTTGGTTGGGGGTGGGTTTTTTTGGTTGTTGTTGTTGTTGTGTTATGTTTTTTGGGGGTTGGAGAGTTGTTTGCCACAGACTGGCTTAATGAAGTTTTGAAAAAGTGATTAGTGGTATATGAACCAGTTTGGTTAAAAATACACACAAAATGGATGAACCATTTCAGCTGTCACTTTGAACTATCTCTGCAAGCTGTCCTTACAGTTTGTGCTTTTAACTGTTTCAGAGAAGTGTGGTGTCAAATGCAAGCTGTGCTGTAGTTTGTGGAAGGAACCTGCTTTAGGCATTTGAGCATGGTTTTATTCTCCCCCTTTTGTTTCTAATGAGAAGTTGATTAAGCACAACTTTTTCTATTTCTTACTGCACACAGTTAAAGTGGTCTGTAGAGGGTATGTATACCAGGCTGGCTTGCTGGGGCAGAACTAATCCAATGATGTGTGACTTCAGCAGATGTTTTTGCTTTCCAGGCCAGGTGTAATCTCCTGCACTGTTGTTTTGTTTTGTTTTGTTTTTCTAATCTTCCCTGGAGTAAATGCTAACTGGGCTAAAGGCCAAAAATTTCATTACCTTTTCTTGTGTATTGATTTACTTATGTGTTTATTTTATTGTTTCCATCTAGATGTTCATAGCGTCACTTTATATCAGGTTTACCCTCTTTTAGGAAGAGTAGGATGATGCATATGGTCATACTTCCAGCAGAAAATTAACTCTGGTTTCTTTACCTTTACAATAGCATTTACCAGGTTGTATGAATGTGTTTGGCCAAAGAGGAACAGCTGAACTGGCTGGGTTTTGGTCATAGAGAAAGATTTGTGTATCGTAATGAAAAAGCTTTTGTTGTAGTTATATTATTTTCTGCTTCATCCCCCCAAGGGCTTAATTCTTAATTTCTTTACCCTGGTTTAACTCTGAAGTCCATGTAAACTCTGATCAGAACTGGGCTAGGAAACACCAGGGCTACAGACACTGAAGAAATACTTGGGAGATGTCTCTGATTGCTCTCTTTGGGGGTCTGCAGTCCTCTAAGAGCCATTTGGTAATCCCTGGCAGGGTAATGTGGCTGTATTGCTGCTGATTGACTGTACCACTAATTTGACCAGTAAAAGAAGAGTAATGATAGCAAGGAAGTAGGGAGCTGCAAAGAGGATACCTGAGGGATCACTGTTAGGTCTGGATTGATAAACTATTTCACAACTTACCTGGAAGGAGGAACTAGCATTCTGGTAAAACTTACAGAAATCATTAAACTGGGGGGAAAAAAAAAAAAAGGTCCTTAATTTCATCAAAAACAAAAACCTTTCTTGAGGATGTAAATGCTGACTGTTGCAAATAATTTATTTGTTTAAACTTATTTTTTACATGAAGGTGAAAAATACTAAGTTGTGTTGTGGAGAGTCCAAGATCTTTTTACTTGTAATTTAAAATAGAGTCTGATTTGCTGGCAGTATCTGGTCTGTCATGCTCACAATATACAGAGGACCTGCTTGTCATGAGGCCTGACACATGGTTTTTAGAGCTGAGAACACCCCAGCTATGTGAGCATGAGCAGCAACAAGGGAGCCTGGGGCTCTCAAAATTTTCCTCACACTCCGTGTCAGTAAATACTGGGCCCTACACCACATGCTGCTTTCATGAAAAGTAAAGATGCAAATGTGGGTTTTGTCTCACTGATAGCTGCCAAGTGTTACAGAAAACACATTTCTGAAAAGTAAAAACTTTGACATTTGTTTGAAAGAGAATGAAGATGATATGGGCATGCAGTCCAGAAAATGCTGCCTTTATTTCACGACAACAGATGAAGGAGGAGGCTAAAGTATGTCAGATGTGGTGGTTTCCATTAAATCTCTATATTCCGCATTATCAGCTAATTAATGATGCTGTGAGAGTCCCCACACCAAGTATAATTTGCTAAGAACAGTTAGGTAAGGAGTTAAATTGTTCAGTTTTGTTGGCAGCACTATAAAATGGCATAATTATAAGTTTAGTGTGCGAAACTAGTAAATTGTCTGGTGTTAAACAGCATGACTGACTTCTTAGTGGGGTATATAAAGTAGTGTCCAACTTGGTGTACATATACCAATTGCAGTATAATTTCAGCAGCTCTGGCCTTGGGAAAGGCAGGCATTAAAGATCAGTGATGTTATCCTCTGTGACATCTCCAGTGCAGAGTTCAAGGCATGACACATTAATGTTGAAATTCAATGATTTGATCGTGCCAGTTATGAAATACTGGGTTGTTAAGAAGCTTGCTTGCTAATGTGTCATGTTTATGTAGTAGGACAAGGTTCTCAATCAGCAACAAACTTGCTCATTTTCTGGAGTTGTAGTAGTAACTTATTTAAAATCAGTGCTTTAATAGCAAGATGTTTTAAATCGTGCATATATATGGTTTTGCTTTTCTGTCTGCTTTGATTCAGCTGTTTCTAACTGAACAAGCAGTTTTAAGTTTATTGGTGATAACAGCTAATGGCTTAAATACTTTCCCTCCCTGAATAACAAAATGACAATTGTATAAATACATTGCTTTGATGCCTTGATCTGGTTGTGTCTTAAAATAAATTCATTTTCTAGTAAGAAAAAAAAACAAACCACTGATAGTTATTTTGACAGTTGTGTTTCATTTAGTTAGTACTTCAAATGAGTATGTTAACTGTATTTTAATGTTTTCTGATTCTTCATTTTTCTATTTTATTTTTGGGGTTTTTTTGTTAGGCATTAGATCTAAAAATTGTCTGCTATGACCAGATGGCTTTTGCCTACCTATGATGTACTGATTTTAGTTATTTTTGTAGATTTTTGAAATATTCATGCTGTGTTGTTCACAAAAACATATGTGGATGCTTATTTTTTCTGCTATAAATTGTATTAATCACTGTTAGTGGAGCAAACTGCAGTAGGCGAGTTGAGAGATATGCCTCTTCATTTAGGATTGTTATAAATTTTGTCCAATAATTAATCAGGACACACCAATTAACTCACCAATTAGCATTTATTGAAGCAAGCAACAACAAGCAAACAGCGCTGGGTGCCTGGGAATCTCCGCTCTTACCAAGGCAGCAAACTTGACAGGGCAAAGTCAGTTCTTTTATACTTTGTAACCCCCTTGCCTCAGTCTTCTACTGGCTTTCATTCCGCGGGCTCTGTGGGAATTGACCAATGGGGTGATCAAGTTCGATCAGTTCACAGTCCCAAAGTTTACTATGTTGCAAATCTCTGGTGGAGGTGTGGTCAGTCCCCTCTTCTTGCTTTTCTGCAATTAATCCTAAACAAAGCTTTCACCATTTCATTACAAACTTCATTAAATAACACTTAATTTGAAATTATTTTAACTACTAAAACCACTTTAGGTTAATGAACAAAAACATTTTACACGACCCATTACACGGATCAAGCTTAAAATTAAAGTTTTAACTTCCATTTTAAGAAGACTTGTTTATGGTGATTTTTGTCTATACAGGGTAAGTGCAAGAGCAATGTGTGGGAACTGGGAAATGGTCTCAGTTTCTCATTAAACCTAGTGCTTGAGGTGAAGTTGTTCTGTAAAATTTTGTGTTGAGCTGAAATTCCTTATAGAAATGATTGCTGTAAGCTTATCAGAGCCTAGTATTTTACCTCAATTCCTTTTTTTTTTTTTTTTTTTTTTAAATACAGTGACCAAAAAAACCCCCAAGAATTACTTGACTAGGGTCAGTTAATGAAGTTCATTGGTGGAGAAAAGGTTCTGGTTGCTATAGTGGTTCCTGAAACTTCCCTTCATTCTTTTCACCCTTTAGAGCTGCTTTACTAAGTACTTTTTGTCTTGACTGGAAGTTTCATTTGGCTATTTCAAGTGAACTTTTTTTTACCAAGTCAGAGAGAAGAAAAAAATATTTTCATTCTGAGAAGGTAGCTGCTTGTAAATAAATCAGTATCAGTGTCTGTGAATGAGCTGTTGGCCAATGGCCAATGTAATAGCTGAGTTCTAGAGAAAGCAGGAAAAATACAAAATAGAAATAAGTGATCTTGAAGAAGAGGAGTTAGGCTTAGGATAAACAAAATTGTTTTGAAACCTGAGCTACCAATCTGATGGTTTTTCCTATCATAATCTGTCGTTAAAAATTTAGTCTTAACTATCTCAGTGGCTTGCCATTTAGAATTTTGATCTGTATGAATTCTCAAAATTCTACTTGTAGTTAACCTCTCTTTTCCATGTGCTTGACTTGTTGGAAAAACCACCAAGTTAGCCAAAACTTGTTAGTTGTAGGCTTTTAGTATTAATCTTAGGAAACAGTATTATACTAATTATTCTATGTTAAATTCTCTAGCACTTATTCAGGCAAAATACCAGTTTGAAAATGAACAAACAGGGTTGTAACATAGCATGATAAAGCAAGGAAAAATAATTTTGGGAGTGTGTGAATCCCTTTTCTTTGCCATTGGCTCCAGGAAACTGCAGCTGATGTAGGCTTTTCTGTGTGTATATGATTGACATAATGTTTTATTCCCCCTGCACCCCTGGGCCCATGCTGAATTCTGTGCCTGCATCAGTTGGCTTGGGGAAAACCAAGGGTGGTCAGAGCCTTAGGGTCTGCTTTAATTTACTGAGTAGTATTGAAAAAATATATGCAGCCAGCACGTATCTTGTATAAGTTATAGTTTGCCAAAGACAAATGTCTGCTACTTCATTTTATCTGTGTAGCAATTATATTATTTACAATCAGGTGCAAGTCATAAATGTGCATCATATATACTGTGCTTCAGTATAGCTTTATACTGCTAATGCTACAAGAGAAGTTCATTAAGTGTCAGAACTCAGCCATGGGGGACCTGTTTGCAGGGTTCCATGACTACAGACCTGTATATTGTCGTGCAGAATAAAATTTGCGTTCTTTCTCCTGTAAGTTTAAAGGAAACCTTATTTCTTATTTCTTTTTTCTTTTTCTTTTTTTTTTTTTTTTTTCCTTTTTCTTTTTTCTTTTTCTCTTTCCTTCTGTAAATCTGGAAGATGCATTTAATAACAACAAAGTTTAAAACGAACCTCATGTAGTCAATAGATTAATTCCTAGAAGTCTTGCTGCATTTTTACACAATATGGAACTGGAGAGTGGTTATTCATTAGTCCTCTTCAGTGAAGAGGAAGCAGATTACTGTGGAAGAGAAATTCAACCTAAAATGTTTCTCGCTTGTTTGTTTTAATTCAACTTGATGCATTAGCAGTTGGTTTACCTTGAAGAGATACACTGAGACTGCTGTTACAATCTAATCTTTGAAAAGTTTGGGGAATAAAAGGGTTTGGGTCCACAGTATGTGTACGTGTAATGGTATTGTTCCCTGAGAAATTATCGTTTGTTTTAAAGAGAAGGAACTAGTGCATGATGAACAAAAGTGAAGATGTCTCACAACTGAAGGATTCAGCACTGGAGAAATGAGACTTTGAGCTCAATTTTTGTGAACATCTTGTGGCACTGGCTGTTTGCTTTATCTGCAGCCAACTGAATCCATTTCCACATTTCCAGCAATTAAATCTCTCTGTTTAGGCCTTTAAATCCAATTTGGTCTGGTTTTCAAAGAACATGGCTCCTTTGTCTGACATCAGGCTATTTAGTTTATCTGAGCTCTAAGTTGGTCATGTCAATTGTCTGTCTCTGGTTTGGATCTGCTTTTTGATGGATGAATACATCCTTGCAAATGAAGAGCAGATCCATGGGTTGAGTGCTGTGCCAGGTTTATTTGCTTGGTGGTGTTGTTTTCATAGTGAGTTTTGCCTTTTGTGGTGGTAAGGAGAAAAAAGGGGGGAAATGCATGGAGGGCAAACAGCTGAAGAAGTGGTACTGGGGTGTGGAATGTGTATCCTAAGGTGTTAACAGCTTTGATGTGGATCTGCAGCATGCAAGTCAGTAAATGCATTTTTGCTACCTGCACAGAGTAATGTCACTGCTCTTTATGGTAGTTGAGTTTCTGCCAGTGTTTCCATTATTAGTTTCTGGTTTTGGGGATTTATAATACAGACTGAGTCTATATTTGGGTAATTTTATTAAAGCAGTTTTCAACAATCTCTTTGGCTGTGCAAGCATGGAAAGAATATTAAATAAACTCTGAAACCAATGTTCTGATATGCGATGTTAAACTATCTCATCACCAACACATTGTATTTCTGTTTTTCCACTTGCTACATCTAAAGTCAATGATTTTTCAGCATCAGTAGCTGCAAATCCAAGCATTTTAACTATTGCAAGATCAGCCTGAAAATCACAAATAATGAGTTTTGACATTAATTTTTATATAAAACAAAGCAGCACTACATCATTCACTAAGCTGACACTTTATTTTTATTTCTTTTAATGGTACATACTGAACATAGTATAAAGCATAAGTAGAATTACCTGCTTGTTACTGGTGCTTCAGACCACAAATTGGCTGCATCTAGGTACTGAAAAGGAATGGACAGGGAAATGCTTTCACTGGCATGAGCCATAGTGTGTTACTGTAAACTCTGGTATCCCAACAGCACTTCATCGTCAACACTGTCCTGCCAAGATATTTATCCACACAGAATCACAGAATAGTTTGGATTAGAAGGGGCCTTGAAGATGATCTAGTTCCAAACTCCTGCCATGGGTATGGACACTTCCCACTAGACCAGGTTGCTCCAAGCCCCATCCAACCTGGCCTTGAACGCTTCTGGGGAGCCACAGCTTCTCTGGGCAACCTGTGCCAGTCTCTCTTCTCTCCTCTCCCGTCCTCAGGCTGTCAGTAGTACATGTAAAGGCATAAAATTATAATTAACCAGCTAAGAATGTGCACATTGCATTAAACTTTCATCATCCTGTATGCAGCCACTATACTTCCAGTATCCTGTACGCACGGAAATGTATGAAATGAGTGAAAGGGAAAAAGAGAAAAGAAGGTGGTGAGTGCCTGCGGAGGTCCTGCACTGCAGTTGCTGCTGGGGGAAACGGGGAAAGCTCCAGCAGCCCACACTGGCAAAGGGGTTTTGCTGTCCTCTCTTGCCTGGCAGTTCCAGGTGCACCTTTTAATCTGTTTTTACCATTACAAACCAAATCAAAACAAACCCTATAGGATCCATATTTCAAATGCAATGGTTTTATCTGATTCTGGGGGTATGTTAATGTGTATAAGAGGTCTTTATTTTTCACTTCCTGTCGGTTGACAGGAATTTAATATAAAGTCCTCTCTTTCTCTATTCTGTTAGCTATTTAAAAAAAAAAAAAAAAAAAAGCAAGCTTTGTGATGTGCTGTGAACCTCTCACACCTTGTAGGAAAAGGCTTTGGGGAACTTTTCCTGTCATGAGGAAAACAGTAAAAACAGTATACCCCAGCTGTGCTTCCCAGGCTTGTTAATAGGTGTCTTTTATTGTCTTCTGTCCCAGTGCCAGAGAATTTTGTCAGGCCAATCCATAGTGATTGATTCTAGGGAAACTAAACACCATTTTTTCCTGTTTTTAGTCTAGAGTCACGTTGTAGCTCCCTCACCCAGAGGCACAAAGCAGCCAGCCAGTTTTTTTCCTAGCAATTCCAGAATTCCTGCACTTGTCTACAAACAGCTGTACAAAATCAATTGAAAATAACTTTCTGTTCAGGTCTTCATGCCTAAAAAAGATGGTAATAGGGTAATAGCAATAGCCTGCTATCCTTCTGGATTTCATATGGAACAGCCAATGGAGTTGCTATAACTTCTTGAGTTTCATGTTGTTTTTTCTTGATGTAAGGTGCTCTAATGTTATATGGAATTATTTCTTGTGATTACAACTGTTGGTCACCAGTAACAGAACTTGTGGATGAGTATTTGGTGCATCATTTAGAGTTTGATATCAGAAAATCTTGGAGAAAATTAATGTTGTCAACCTCTCTGTCTGTAAACTTGGAGAAAGCCCATGTGTTTTGTCACATAGTAGGAGCTCATACAGAAACATTTTCAATGGCAAAAACACTGCTTAATCATAGAGGCCAAGTGCATTCTGCTCAGTAACAGAATTACAGTGATGGCTGCAGAAGCTAGCATGATGTCTGGTAGGCAGCTTCTCCCTTAGTAATCTGTGCTGATGAATTAGTTATAATTAATGGTGAAGTGTCAGAATGCAGAAAATGGCACAGTTGGTAGAACATAGTCTTAAATAAAATCTTATTCCATAGATATTTTAAAAATATGGTGTTCCAGATTTTCATACCTTCATGGTGTGATGTAAATGCTCAGAGGCTATAGTCAAAGAATTTTAAATTTTTAAAACTGGTGTTCAGGCAGATTGACACCATCATTACCTTGTCTCAGTCTCTGTCTAGGGGTTCTGCTTTACTTTTCCAGGGGAAAGATGGTTTTGCTTTACTCCTTGTTCATTCTGTATGTGCTTCAGGTAATATTGCTTTGGAATAAAAAAACCTCTAATATCTTTCTGTTGAATTAATTGCACTAGGTCATTAAGAATCACTTCACAGACAAAATCCAAAGTGTAGGTGATGCACTGTAATGAAATCTACATAGCTATAGCAAGGGCTTATCTGGAAAATATCACATATTCATTGAACAAGAGGAGTACTGGGGAATGGGTCGATTTTATCCTAAATAGCTGGAAATACACTGCTGACTTAGACTCTCTGTGAAGTTCACTTCCCCTTAACAACAACCAAAAAATCTACAAAGAAACAGCAATAGTAGCTGTATTTCTAGAGCAGTTTTAATTCTATGGAAAATCAGACGT
This sequence comes from Florisuga fusca, assembly GCA_038090715.1. Taxonomy (NCBI): domain Eukaryota; kingdom Metazoa; phylum Chordata; class Aves; order Apodiformes; family Trochilidae; genus Florisuga; species Florisuga fusca. The sequence continues at coordinate 5,718,642 of JAAWXA010000015.1, read as the reverse complement.
ATTATTTGCCATGCACTGCATGTTCTGGTGTCTTTTGTGAAGGGTTTAAGCCTTCCATATTTCTCTCCATTTTGATTAGATCCCTGTTGATTCTTTTCCCAGTTCTCTGTGAATGAAAGGATAAAAATGTCCTAGATAAAAATGTGTTTCTTTTGGTAACCTTGCTATCATAATGTAATACAAAACTAATACTGCAAAATTAATTCCTTCATAAAATGCTAGAATATTTTGATCTTCTCAGAAATTTTGTCATTTGGTTTCTGTACCTGACAATTTTTTTTCCAAAACTGGTGTGTTTTTCCCAAAGTGCTCTGACCATTGCAGGTCAGCATCTTTTCACAGATTATGGTTCCATTGAAGACTTACTGGCTCTGCAGCTTTGGCTGGGTGCAGATAGCTGACCTTTGGGTGAACTTCTTGTAATTTGCTTTTCCTATTTATTAATGATTTGAGATTTTGTAGGGGATTTGTATGGCAGCAGAACAGGAGATGAACAACAACGTATGTCCTCATTAAATATCTTCGGTATTTCTTTTTCATTGGACTTTTCTTTGAGTAGAAAGAACTAAGCCCTTGTTCAACTTACTGGAATCAGAATTGTCCTTCTTAAGTAACCAATTGCCTACTGTACTACATAATTTGCTTCTAGTGAGAGGATTACACAATGGCATTATTTAGGAGTTTAACAGAGTTGCTAGCAAGCATATGTTTGATGGTATTTGTTTTGTTTTGTTTTCCCTGACATGACATTTTCCCCTTCCAGACTGATGGAAAGTCACTTAATTAGGTGCTATCCAAGCAGCCCAGGGGGAACCAGAGGTCTTTTTTATCAGTTTTCAGTCCATTACACTCCCACACCTCTTTTTCCAATTGCTTGCCCACTGTTTTGTCACTACCTTAGAATCTTGTTATGGAAATTGGTATCAAAGTTTTTTAAAATATTATATGAAGCTTCAGGCAATTCTGCTGTCTTCCACTTTTGAAGACTTCATGGGTTTTGCTGACATCTGCAGTTGTTTTTAATTTTTCTTGTTCTTTCCCCTTTACACTTTTCTGCCCTCCTTTTTTATCCTATAGCATGGAGTGTTGTTTTTGTTTTTGAGCTGGTACTGATGAGTACCAGCCTCTGTTGATCTTGCTTTTTAAAATAATCATGAATAAATTTATGTATATCACTTAGGTGTGGAGTCATTTGCTGAAAAATCATTGTTCAGATCTTCTGAAATTACTGAGACTGATACTGTCTTTTCCTGTCATCCCACACTTTTTAAAGTGAAACTGGAGACACTGGGGAGGCTGGAATTCAATTTTGAAGTGACATGTACCTATGTATTTAAAAAATGGCAGCAGCTTTGCTTTTTCTGGCTGTGATCCAAACACTGGAGTCTCCTTGCCTGTTTCTTTGCTCATTGAAACTTGCAGTCACCGTGGGTGGATTTAAGGAAAGGCTATTAGGAAACAAATGGCAAAATAATGGTTGATGTAATGAAAAATAGATGAAATGTCCTCTAAACTGGGTAGGTAACTGTTGTCTGGTGGTCTCTGTTACTGGATCATCAACGTTGTTCTAATAGAGATTTTGTTGTGGGTTTTTTTTGTTTGTTTGTTGTTTTTTTCCTTTTTTCCCCTTTTCTTTTTTCTCTTTTTTTCTTTCTTTTTTCTTCTTCCTTTCTTTTCTTTTTCTTTTTACTTTTTTCTTTTTTCCTTTCTTTTCTTTTTTTTTTGTTTTTTTTTCTCCTTTTGAAAATATAAGGAGACTTTGCTTTGTGTTTGGATTGTCTTTTTTCCATTGCAAATAAAACATACTTATTTTTAAGGTCTTTGTCATTGGTATCTTAAGGAATTAATGAAATGTCCCTATGAATACCTTGTGCTCAATTACTATGTTACATCCCTTTATAATAAGTAAAAGAATCTAATAGTTTGCTACATTTAGGTGACTTCTAGGATTATGCTAATGAGTATCTCTATTTGCTTATAAGTTTTTACATGATCAGAACAGCATGACTGATCATTAAAAAAATTAATGTCTTTATGAAACTCTTTTTCTCTGTAGAAAAAAAAAGTACTGTACAAAACAGACTTATTTTTGCCATTCAGAGACAGAAATCAGGGAGAGAGGCTTATGGGTTGGAAACTAAACTACACAACTTTAATGAAACAGTAATGATAAATAGGAAAATTTACTAAATATACACAAATATACAAACATACAGGAAAAATTGATACCATGTTCCCCCCCCTCCTTCCCCCCAGTAACTCTCACATCACCACCGAGGCTGCAGGGCAGCCCTGGGAAAGTCCAGGCTGGACCCCTGGGGTCAGGAACAGTTGGGAGCTGGAGGCAGGAACACACAGATTCAGGCTGGCACGGATCAGGACCACAGGCAGATGAACGGATGGAATCCTCCCAGGATGCTGAAGCAAACAGGGAACAGGTGAAGGAAGGGCAGGAAGAGCAGGAAGAAGGGTCAGGAAGGAAGGTTCTTTGACCCTTGTGATCCCTCAAATTTATACTGAATATGACGTGTATGGGATGGAATACTCTGTTTGGTTAGTTCTGGCATCTATCTTGTCCAGCCCTCCCCAAAGGAGGGGTTCAGGTGGGACCTCTTTACTCCTTCTGCAGGGTAAAATGTTCCTCAGAGCTGAACAGTGTCCTTGGCTCTGCATACCAGTCTCTAGCAGTAACTATAAACATCCAGTGTTATCAGTCCTAGAAGCAGACACTGTCTGAGAAACTTGCTGTTAATTTCAGCAAGTGCAACTACTTAACAAGAAACTTAGCTGAAAGCAAAAGTACAAACCAGAAAATCACCTTTATCCTGGCCCAAACCAGGACATTCCACCCCTTACTCCGTACCATCATGCTCCAATTTGCGTCATGCTCCAATCATTACTATCTCTTATTCCTAAAAACATCTTGTTTTTACACAAATTATTGCTACCTCTCTGTACTAAAATTCACTAGGTAATTCAGTCTATGATTGCAGATGTTCATTTATTGTAGCAGATTCTTAAAACAAGGAGCAATTGTCACAGTTCGTCCATGGTCCACAAGTTGCAGGTTGCAGATGTTAACTTCAAGGAAGTTACTGAATGCCAGTCAATGAATCTAGTTCTGGTTTCATCACCACAAAATCATCCTGAAGAACACTCACAGAACACTATTAGTTTATGCAATAATTCACATAACAGTAGTTAATGTGGGATACAAGTTCATGACTCTCAAAGATTCCATGCACTACTGATTAAGCCAGACAAGCAAAAATTAGGTATTCTCACCTAGTGTTAGATTCCCTTGTGGTACACGTTGTACTCCTCCATCTTTCATCATCACCCACCAAGTGTGTCCAGGCCCTTGAGCGAAAGCAACCCCACGAATGGGTTTGTCTTTGCCTGAGGCAGGATAAACCCAAACTGTTTTCCCCAGCAGATTCTTTTCATGCACCACAGGCACTTTGTCCCCATCTACTGTGTGTAGAAGATCTGACTGAGCAGGACCAGCTCGATTGATGGAACCCTTGGTGTTAACTAACCAGGTAGCTTTTGCCAGGTGCTTGTCCCAGTTTTTAAAAGTTCCACCACCCATTGCCTTTAAGGTAGTTTTTAATAGTCCATTGTACCTTTCAATTTTGCCTGAGGCTGGTGCGTGATAAGGGATATGGTATATCCACTCAATACCATGTTTTTTGGCCCAGTTATTTTTAAGACTGTTCTTGAAATGAGTTCCATTGTCTGACTCAATTCTTTCTGGTGTACCATGTCTCCACAAGACTTGTTTCTCTAGGCCCAGAATGGTGTTCCGGGCTGTGGCATGAGGCACAGGATATGTTTCCAGCCATCCTGTACTTGCTTCCACCATTGTAAGCACATAGCGCTTACACTGGCGGGTTTGAGGCAGTGTGATGTAGTCAATTTGCCAGGCCTCCCCATACCTATATTTTGACCATCTCCCTTCATACCACAGAGGTTTCAACCTTTTAGCTTGATTAATTATAGCACATATGTCACAATCGTGGATAACCTGCACAATAGTGTCCAAAGTTAAATCCACCCCTCGGTCAGGAGCCCATCGATATGTTCCATCCCCGCCTTGATGACCTGAAGTGTTGTGAGCCCATCTAGCTAAAAACAGTTCACCTTTATGATCCCAGTCCAGGTCTATTTGGAATACTTGAGCAATCTGCTCGTTGGTTGTTTCGATGTTTCTCAGTAGCTCGATATGAAGGTACGTGGGCATCTACGTGACGCACTTTCACATCAAGTTTCTCTAACCTAGCAGCAATGTCTTTCCACAGTTCAGCAGCCCAGATAGGTTTATCTCTGTGTTGCCAGTTGTTTTGCTTCCACTGCTTTAACCAGCCCCATAAGGCATTTGCTACCATCCATGAGTCAGTATAGAGATAAAGTCTCGGCCACTTTTCTTGTTCAGCAATGTCCAAAGCCAATTGGATGGCTTTTACCTCTGCAAATTGACTTGATTCACCATCTCCTTCATCTGTTTTTGCAACTAGTCTTGTAGGATTCCATACAGCAGCTTTCCACCTTCGATGGCCTCCTACCAGACGACAGGATCCATCAGTGAAAAGAGCATATTTTTTCTCTTTCACGGGTAGTTGGTCGTATGGTGGGGCTTCTTCAGCCCGTTTTGCCACTTTTTCTGGTGGCATTCCAAAGTGTGTGCCTTGTGGCCAGTCTGTTACTACTTCTACAATTCCTGGATGATCAAGTCTTCCTATCCTAGCTCTCTGTGAGAGTAAAGCAATCCATTTACTCCATATAGCATCGGTAGCATGATGGGAATTTTCTCTACCTGTGTACATAAAACCCAGTACAGGTAATCATGGCACCAGGAGGAGCTGTGCTTCAGTACCCATCACTTCTAAAGCAGCTCTTAACTCCTCTGTATGCGGCCAGTATTTCTTTTTCAGTGGATGTGTAGTTGGCTTCGGAGCCTTTGTAGTTTCAACCCCAAAATCCTAGAGGTCTACCTTCAGTCTCTCCTGGAGCTTTCTGCCAGAGGCTCCATGTAGGACCATCACCTCCGTCTCCGGTGTAGAGCACATTTTTAATGTCTGGCCCTGTTTGAATTGGTCCCAGGGCCATTGCCTGCACAATCTCCTGTTTAATACTTTCAAAAGCAGCTTGTTGTTCTGAGCCCCGTTTAAAGTCTTTCTTTTTTAGGGTAACCTCATAGAGAGGTTTCACAGTCTGATTATAAGCAGGAATATGCATCCTCCAGAAACCAACAGTTCCTAAGAAGGACTGAGTTTCCTTTTTGGTAGTTGGTGGGGCCATAGTTGTTATTTTGTTAATCACGCCCATTGGGGTGTGGCGATGTCCATCTTGCCACTTAACCCCCAGAAACTGTATATCTTGCACAGGCCCCTTGACCTTGCTTCTTTTAATAGCAAAACCAGCTTCTAGAAGGATTTCAGTTATCTTCTTACCTTTCTTGTAGACTTCTTTTGATGTGTCACCCCACACAATGATGTCATCGATGTACTGTAGATGTTCTGGAGCTCCACCCTTTTCCAAGGTATCATGGATCAGTCCATGGCAGATGGTAGGACTGTGTTTCCACCCCTGGGGCAGTCGATTCCAAGTGTACTGGACACCTCTCCAGGTGAAAGCAAACTGTGGCCTGCATTCTGGTGCTATAGGAATAGCAAAAAATGCATTAGCAATGTCAATAGTAGCATACCACCTGGCTGCCTTTGACTCCAGCTCACACTGAAGTTCTAACATGTCTGGCACAGCAGCACTTAGTGGTGGTGTAACCTCATTTAGGGCACAATAATCCACTGTCAGTCTCCATTCTCCATTAGGCTTTCACACTGGCCATACAGCACTATTGAAGGGTGAGTGAGTCTTGCTGATCACTCCTTGGCTCTCTAGTTGCTGGATCAGTTTGTGAATGGGGATCACAGCATCTCTGTTGATGCGGTATTGTCTTCGATGCACTATAGAACTAGCAATTGGCACCAGCTGTTTTATAGTTTTTAGCAATCCTACTACAAAGGATATATCTGAAAGGCCAACCAAAGCATGCAGCCATCCTTCATTCTCAGTCTTTATGGCTGCAATACCAAAGGACCACCAGTGCCCTTTCGTGTCCTTGAAGTCACCTCCCTTGAGGTAGTCTATGCCAAGGATGCACGGAGCATCAGGAGCAGTCACTATAGGGTGTTTATGCCATTTTATTCCAGTTATGCTGACATCAGCCTTCGTAATACTCAATTCTTTAGATCCCCCCGTCACTCCAGAAATAGTGACGGATTCTGTCCCTTTCTGATTCGATGGCATTAGGGTGCACTATGCACCAGTGTCCACCAAGGCTTTATACTTTTGTGGCTCTAACATGCCAGGCCATCGAATCCACACAATCCAATAAATTCGGTTGTCCCTCTCCTCCACCTGGCTGGAGGCAGGGCACCTCTAAGCTTGAGCACTTACAACATTGTCAGGATGTGCATTACTGGGGTTTGCATTTCCAGTACTCACACCTGATGTACAGGGATCTTGAGTCACCAGCACATTTGGATCAGGTAACTGCACACTGGAGACTTGAGCAGACTTCTTTTTAAAAGGACCTCCTTTTGTATTCATCTTACTCAGCAACTTAAATACTTGGTCCAGTAGGACAGCATTAAGTTTCTGATCCCACTTTTTCATGTCCTCTCCACACTCACACAGGATTGCCCATAGGATTCCTCTTGCTGAATTCGGTTTCTCTCAATTCTGTCTCGTAGGAGGGCGTCGCCTCTTAATGGCTGCAATGTGGCGTCCTCCTCCTATCTAAGGAAGATAGGGTGAATGCAGTTTCTCAGCTGTTCTCTTTACAGCTGAGACCCATGCCCAACGAGGGGCCGTGACAGCATCTTCATATTCTCGTGCTGTTTTAATCATCTCACCCACAGTTCCTTCCAAATCTCCAGGAGCAAATAGCATTACTGATAGTGTATAGTTAAAAGGTGGTGATGCAGCATGCACAAACCTTCGCAACATAGGTTCAGGGCATGGCATGTGATAAGGATCTTCAATGTTTTCATCAGTATAGATCATATCTCATACAGCCACTTCTTCCAGATACCTGATAGCTTTTTCAAGTGTGGCTGCTTTAATCTTTGGGCAGTCTATTTTGTCTTTGTAGGGATGTCTCTCCCTTACAGCTGACAAGAGTCGTCTCCAAGAGTGGTTCTCTTGTTTTCCCCAAATGCCCGATCAATACCTGCATCTTTGGACAGGGATCCTAACTGCCTGGCTTCATTCTGAGTAAATGTTATGGTAGCAGCCCCATCAATCCAGCATCGGAGTAACCAAGTGAGAAGTGGTTCACCTGGAAAACGGCTGAAGTCTTTTCTCAGAGTACGCAAATCCCTCATGGAATAGGACTGATCAAATTCTGATTCTGAGTCATCGTCATCTGACTCTGCTTTAGATGCTCTAGGTGCTCTAGAAGGAGAGGCAGTATCCTCTTTTTCCTCTATCACCTGGTCGTCTTGTTCAGACTTTGAAGGGTTAAGGCTAGTTTCTGATTTCCCTTGTTTTCCTTTTCTTCTAGTCACAGGGTCAACAAGTGACTGTGTGGGCTGAGGGGGAGAGGCTGTGGTGTCTGCAGCAGTACCAGCAGCAGTGCTGGCTTTCTTAACAGCAGCAGTGTCTGTGGGGGTGGAAGCAGCAGCTGCAGCTGTAGCAGATACGCTGGCAATGCTTGCCAGCCGTATCTGAGTTGTGCCCTTGCATGAGGGGGGGCAAGAAGCAGCTGCGGAGGCAGAAGTGGGGGGACTCTCTTTATGAGGTGAGCTGATTCCCCTAACTGTAGGTGTCTTACTTCTCACCAACATATGATAACAGATGAGACTATTCACACACACCTGATAAACATTGACTACAACAAGCAGGAGAATCAAAACTATAATAAGCATAATGCCATTTTGGATAAAAACTGGTGAATTCAGCCCAAGAGTGGTATATTTCCTTAAAAGAAGGCTGAAATTGTAATTACCAACAAAGTTTTTAATCCTTGTATGAAACACCACTGCACCATGTGCTGCACTGTATACTAATATTGCAGACCATATCACAACTACTTTTCTCAAGCTGCGCTTACCAAGAATAAGCCACATATTAACACTCATTCCAGCTGAAAAAATACATATCACATACCCTGAATACCAAAGGTATGGCACAATTGGTCTGATTCCCACTCAGCAAAGCCATATGGGTACTGGAGTTGGAATTCAAGCTATTCAGGTAAATTAGTCAAAATTTAAATTGGACTCGAGCCAATTAGCTCGGGCCCCACATTGGGCGCCAATAAATCTGTCACAGTTTAACACTGGCCAGAAAGAAGCTGGCCAGGTTGAGCTGTCAACTGCCTATTTTGAATGGATTGTGTGCTTAGATTTATTTTTCTTCCAGCTCTGCTATGAAATGAAGAGTAAATTTTGAGTATTGATTTTGTAGTAGTACTGAAGTAATTCTTCATGCTATACATATTCTACTGTTAAAAGGTTTTGAGGTAGCTATAGTGTTACAGACAGGGTGTGCAGAGGAAGGCAATGTGCACTCTTGGAAGCTGCTAAACTTGACATGGTCAATACTGAAATCACCAAGTACCCAGAGAATGTAAGGCTCACTTTCAAACATAAGATAAGAAACTGTTATTTTTAGTTGCCCTCTATTTTGTGAGCCATTATGACTTTTGAAGCCTATCTTGGCAGTCATGACAGCTAGAGGCTCTACTTCCAAAGCTGGGCTTGTCATGTAGGTGCTTCACTCTGCAGTTTACCCTTCAAGAAGGTTATCAAACCTGGGAGCCCCTGTTGTTATTGGGAGCTGGTGACATTTTTGTTTCTAACCATTTGAGGAGGAAAGGTGTATTTGTGCTGAGCTAAACTTTCTGTCTGTGCCAATACAGTTTGGTGCCTGCGTTTTTGGTACCTACTTAGAAACAGGTGAAGAAAGTAATGTCAACATTGAACTCCTAGTTTTAAAGACTACGCCACAAGCTAAAGAATGATTTCCTTATCTGCACTATGATGTGATCTAACTCTTTAATGGCTGGCAAAGAAGTACCTGTGTCTTCTACATAACCCAAACCAGAGCTTGTAAGCAAGCACACGGGCAGTGTGGCCAAAGCACTCTGATGCATCCCTGTTAACACATAGTGGTGGGAGGAGAGGTACTGCAAATTCATAATGATGCCATGGGAAGCAGTCTGAGAAAAAAATCATACTGTTCCGGAAGTAAGCTACCTCCTTCCTCCAACAGAGAGAAGAGCTCAAGATTATGAGCTTGATAGTTTTATCCCCAAATTCACTTTACTTTTGTGATAGGAAGAAACTGTGGGCCAAGTTTCAATGATCGTTTTTGTGTTTATTCCTCAATTAAATTCACTGCTTTGTCTTACAGGGTTCTTTAAGCTTAAAGGATCACTGCATTGGTGGCAAAGTCAATCAAAAGTGTTTATTTTAGTTGTAATTACTTCTGTCTGGCTTCAATTAGGAAACCAGAGAGTCTCAAACAGTTTGTAAGTAGCAGTAAGGCTACATTTATTGAGAGTTTTGATTTGTCATACACTTTGAAATCAGTTCTTCAAAAGAAATTTACTAGGGGTAAGTCTTTAAGAGGAAAGATAAAGAAATTATGAGAACTAAACTCTGAGTGGAATCCAGTTAAATGACCAAGGTGAACTTATGGCTTTTAAAAACCAAATAACCTACCATCTTTTGTTTAATGGTAAAACCCTGCAGCATATTAGTTTACAATGTTATTTCAGTAGTCTCTCTAAAAATAATTAAGAGGAAAAAATGTAAGAAGTATTGTATGATGTAGTTGATCTTAGTTTGGTATAAGAGAGTAAAAGAGATGGGTGGCTCTATTTTATGGGTCCTTAGTAGAACTACAGCAGGTTGCTGCTCAGGAAGCTGAAAGGGCAAAGCTGCCATTTCATGGTGCTGTGTCATAGCTCATTTTGTTCTGTTCTCTTTCTTTGGCCACCTAATTACTGTTTGTCTGCTGAAGGGAACTGACTGATCTGTGATGAGTGGTGTGCCTTTAGCAGATGGGCATTGCTGTCATATTCTTGGGCTTTAATTTGCATGTTTCTTACATATTCTTGCTGAGGAAGATTCTTGGAATACATGGAATACATTTCAATTATTCTTTTCATAACTAGTAATTTTTAAGACATTCCTATTATTTTTACCATTTGGTCAACATTCAGCTGGTTTTTGAAGGACGTTTGTTACTGCAGTGCATAGTGGAATTGTCCTCAGACTCTCTTTTAACAGACACTACATCCCAGTAACTCATGCTTCTCAGCTACGGATGCCTTCACTGCCTCATTGGAAACAGGATGGAGCATTCCCATCTGTGTGAAAATATTCCCAGTGCAGGCTCATGCTGGAAGGTGTGAATTTTTCTCTGTTAAGACCAGCATGTACCTTTTTAGAGTGTGTATAACTCCGGTGCCATCCACCTACTTGTCCTGCAGTCTCTCAGGGTGTTCCTGCTGTTGATGGTTTGTGTTCTGTGGGGCTGCTCTGAGGAATTCTGATGTCAGCTTGATGCTATCCTGCACACTATCCAAACTTGCACTTACCTGTCTGTAATTTTTTTCAACATAAAAAGCTTATTGCATGCAGTGTAGAGTAACATTGCAGCCAATGTTACTACAGAAACCCACTGTATCTTGAACAGAGAAGGATAAATCTGCCATGGAAGTGTGTTAAGCCTTAATGTTAGATTTGAAAAAAATTGCTGATGTGGCTGTAGAAGGTTAGTTGAGGAAAGACTGGGATTACTGCACAATTGGTAAATGATACTTAGATCATGCATACGTATCTTAGACCTCTTAAGTTACTTATGAAAAATAACCCAAGTGTTTATTCATGGGTATTAATAATTTCCCTAATGAGAAGTTCTGAAAAGGATTTAATCAAAGGAGATACTAGGCTGTTAGTTAGCATTGCTTCCCAAAACAGCAAAAGCCAGATCACATTTGAGTGACTTCCTGAACAAGGGTACACTTAAGCACATTCAGAAATGGCTTAAGAACTAAATAAACAAGTTTAAATCATCTGTGATGTAAATCATCTTTGAAATAAATAGAAAAATCTCCGAGTTTGGAATGACATAAAAGTAGAACCTACCCTTGAATGGTTTGAGTATGCACTCATGGATTATAAAAAGGTGAAGAAGATCACCTTGCAAACCTTGATTGAGTGTGGAATATTTCTGAGACAGGTGAGCAGGGAAAGGGAAGGGGACAGGCAGTCAGGACACTCAAAAACAGTCCAAAATGAAGTTCTGTGTGTCAGGTTTTCTACACAGAGGCTACCAACATTTCCAGTGCAATGAGCATTTTTTTTCTCTACCCCACAACTGTTACAATAAGGCTGAACATTTCACAAGAAAAAATGTCTCTGAACTGAAGCCATATATGCTACTTGTTTTAAGAATGGAAATGGTGTGCAACAGGAGGGGAGTAAAGGATGAAATGACCCTTGAATTTAGTGATCAATGTTAGAATTAAATATAAAGGAAAACAACCATCTTACAGTGTTGGTGTAGTTATGGACGTAGAAGAAGTTTATTTTAGGAGTTGTTTTGTTTTTATCTTTAATCCAGTGGTAAGAAGTTAAAGGTTATTTGTTCCCATTTCCCTTTGTTTCCCTTTGCACCCTTTGTTTCTGTTAAGCCTTGTAAGTCCATAATATGTTGTGGTTTTACATCTGTCTAAACATAAATGGTGTTTCTGTTTTTTTTTAATACCCTGAAAGAATTTATAAACTCTGACCCCCTAGTTGATACCAGTGTTTCTGACCAGTGATTTGTTTTGGCCTGCCTGGCCTTTGAGTGGCTGGTTACAGGAGCACTGATGTGGGGGTCTAAGACACTGATTTCATTGCGGGATTTAAGAAATAATCAGTTTAAAGATAAATTTGCTTTGAAGTTAGCAATGAAATGGGCTGGCAAGCGGAGTGCTTCTGTGCTTGTGCCTATGAACAGCACAAATCTGCTTTTTAAACTTTGATTGAGCCTTGAACCAGTTGAAATGCTTTCTCATGTTCCAGCCACTAGCAGTGAAATGGCTTTAATATTTAGTTGTTTTTATTCGAATCTCTTAGGCTTTAATAGGTGTTCCTGGAGTGCTATTGACTTGTGTTTTATTGGTTAGCTGAGAGAAAAAAAGCTTTTATTATTTTCCAGCAGGACCCCCAGGGTATAATTCAACACCCTGGGGCAAGGTGCTGAGTCGAGTTCAGCAATAGGAGGCAACAATAAATCTGGATTTGAAAGAAATACATCAGGTTAGATCTCAACTGCACTCTCAGTTTGTCTAGTTCTGCTTTTTATATATCCTAAACATAATCATCAAGTGCTGTTTCCTACTGATTACCTTCAGAATTTTTTTATTCACACAAAATAATTTCTGTCGGTACATTGAGCTGGAATAACTTCTGTGTGCAAGGTGATTCTGATAAATTGTCTTCTTGGCCATAAAAGATAAATTTGTCACTTTCTTGTTAGTCTGGAAAAACAAAACAAATGTCACTTCCACTAGTGTAATGTTGAGCCCTTTGCAGTCTTCGGTGGCATCCTCTATTTGTTGGTAGGGCAGGGAAAGAATAAGAAACTTAAGGCTTGTTCAAAAATGACAACAGAAAAGCAGAAATAATTTTTGCTAGTTGGGGTGTTGAATCTTCTTTTTTTTATTTGGCCTGGTCATTTGAATTTAGGAAGGAACACAGATCTAGACTCTTTCCTGAGCTGTAGGATCCCTGTTTGCTAGATAAATATTGCATTATAGTAAGGAATGCTGAGGCATCATTTGTTCCCAATAGACTTTAAAACTCTGAAGAGGTGTGCTGTGCACCTGGGGCTCAGGCTAAAGTTAGGTTAGTGATGTCTGCAGAATATAGACTTTGCAGAAGTACACGTATCAAATGAGTTGTTTGTACCATAGAGATGCAATAATGTGAGGCTAGAAAAAAAATAATGTTTCACCTAAGATCTGGGAGCAGAAATACCATTTGAATTTTTATTGTTGTTTTTGGGTTTTTTAATAGATTTAGACATAGACATCTAGGTTATAATAAAGTAACTGCAGTATTTGTGTCAAATTCAGATTCTGGGCTATTAAACATTCAGAACTGAAATCTGTATGAGTGTTTTTCAGAGTTTTCACTTTTTTTTTTCTGCTACTGCTTTCAGCAACAACTGTTGTCAGATGGGCACTCATGATATTTTTTCTTTTGCACAGAAGTGTTGATGGGCTGTGAACACTGCTTTAGGATTCATTTGCTGAAGAGAAGTTTTGAAGTGCAGTTATTTTTGCAAGTCACTAGTCAAAGGCAAAGTAACAAAATGCGAAATATGAGGGCTGCTGGGAATGGATTGAAGTCTAAATATAATTAAATTGAACCAACAGGATGAATGATGTCAAAATCAAAATAGAACATGTAATTTACAGTCCAACTTGATGTACTCAGTCTTTCTTACTCTAGCAGGCCTAGGACATTGAGCAATACATATAGTACATATAGTGTTTACTAAACTATTATTTCTAATAATATTTAAAATACTAACAGAATTCATTGTTTAATGTAAAGGATATGATTTGATATCAAGTGAATGCTAAATAATGTGAAGAACTACTTTCTAAACACACACACAAAAATAATATCTAAATATACTTATATATATAGATATTTAGAATCAAAGAACATAGGTGGAAATAGATTGTTCCTTTTGGTCAAAATGTCTTTAGGATGAGATTGGAGAAGCAGAATCCTGATTTCTGATTCTGATTTTCTCCTAAACACTTCCTAATCTCCAAATCATAAATACTAGTGGCATAGTGGGACTTGATCTTCTAAGGCAAAGCATCTGGTATGACTCCCCATGGTCAGATTCTGGCTGCCTCCCCTCCATTCTCAGCTGTTTTCTCTGCAGTGGCTGCCTGCCTGTAGTTACAGGGTCTCAGTAGAGACGACAGTAGAGATCATGGTGTCTGGATCCAGCTGCTCTCTACCAGTCAAATATATGAGAAGATGTTTGCTCATTCACACATTAGGACAGCTTGTGTCCTTCAGTCCCAGTTCTGTCATCCTCACAGAGGTGCATTCTTGTGTCCTGGATGGGGCGCTTTACTGCTAGACAGCCACAAAATCAAGCTACTGTAATGCAGCTTCATGTGAGCTGCACACCCTCCAGGACAGTTGGAGAGAAAAGTCTTCTGTAGTGCCTTAGTTGCTACTCCTAAGAAAATCTTAATGTTTTTTTCTCTCAGAAGCCAACTGACTTTCATTTCACTCTTGCATATATATTAGAACGCGTCATGTGCTTCTGTAAGCACCATTTGTAATGCACATGGGACATTTTGTCATGACTCCTTTTGCTTCACTTTCCTTCCAGGTACCTGCTGACTCTTCTAATACAGGAACAAGGCAACATTTGAAAGCAAAAAGCAATTTATTCTGCCCTGAGTCTGAGGTAGGATGGTGACCATTGTCGAGTTGTATCAGTGTTGCAGTGTAAATCAGGGATGAGCACAGCAGCCCTGGAATGGCTCCCCAGGTCCTGGATGGATCCTGATTGCATCTCTATGGGGATTTGCTTTTCCTTCTTGTCACGATTTAACACTGGCCCAGCAAGGAAAGGAGAGAGAATAAGGGAGAGAGGCTTATGGGTTGGAAACTAAACTACACAACTTTAATGAAACAGTAATGATAAATAGGAAAATTTACTAAATATACACAAATATACAAACATACAGGAAAAATTGATACCATGTTCCTCCCCTCTTTCCCCCAGTAACTCTCATGTCACCACCGAGGCTGCAGGGCAGCCCTGGGAAAGTCCAGGCTGGACCCCTGGGGTCAGCAGTTGTCAGGAGCTGGAGGCAGGAACACACAGATTCAGGCTGGCATGGATTAGGACCACAGGCAGACGAACAGACGGAATCCTCCCAGGATGCCAAAGCACACAGGGAACAGGCAAAGGAAGGGCAGGAAGAGCAGGAAGAAGGGTCAGGAAGGAAGGTTCTTTGACCCTTGTGATTCCTCAAATTTATACTGAATATGATGTGTATGGGATGGAATACTCTGTTTGGTCAGTTCTGGCATCTATCTTGTCCAGCCCTCCCCAAAGGGGGGGTTCAGGTGGGACCTCTTTACTCCTTCTGCAGGGTAAAATGTTCCTCAGAGCTGAGCAGTGTCCTTGGCTCTGCATACCAGTCTCTAGCAGTAACTATAAACATCCAGTGTTATCAGTCCTAGAAGCAGACACTGTCTGAGAAACTTGCTGTTAATTTCAGCAAGTGCAACTACTTAACAAGAAACTTAGCTGAAAGCAAAAGTACAAACCAGAAAATCACCTTTATCCTGGCCCAAACCAGGACACTTCTCTAACAGGGTGTGGGTGCAGCGCAATGTGGCTGCATATCCCTGGGTTGAAAGGATGTCCTCTGTGCCAGCTTCAGCTTCTTGAAACACCATTTCTGTCTGGTCTCTTCCCCCTCTTGTCTGTTCCTTTTCTATCTGTGAGGACAGTGCAGAAGCCTGCTGAGCCCTTTAGACTGAGTCCATTGGTATTTACTACACTGGACTGACTTTTGCATAGCTTTAAGAGGATTTCATTATCATCTTTAATAATGCAAAATACATTAACCTATGAGAATCAAAGGTAACCAGTATAGATTATCTATAGATAAGCATGTTACACTTTGACAGTTCAGGCCACAATTGCAAATAGTGAGAAATGTCAGTTTTTATATGTATATAAAGTAACATATGATAATTGTATTTTATGGACATTTGCACGCATACATTTTTAATTTTGCTCCGTTGTTATTGTAGAATTGCTGGAAAATTAGTTTTATTAGCTCTCTGAAAAAATAAAATGAATGAATTGTTGGAAAAGTTGGAAAGATTTGCTGGGTTTTCAGCTAGAATAAACATGTCAAGTTAAACATCCTGATGTAGGCAATTTAGTTCAGCTCTGACATTGTTGCCTTAGGCAGTGATTGGGAAATTGTGGTTTATGTCACAACCAATCAGCTAAGACGCCTCATATTTATCATGCAATTTCCATGATCAACATATTCTGCTTTGTTTTGTCCCCCAAATTGAAACCTCTTTACTCTGCCTGGTTTTTAGCTAATTAATATTTTCCATTCTTCCAAAATGTTTATACTCACTATGAAGTAATGAGGAATTGGCCCTTCTCTAAGGCAAATGTAGTTCACAGTGAACTCTTTGAGATATTTTTACAAATTCTGTAGGCTTTATTCTGTGTTCTTCTGTGAAAAGATGAGACAACAGACCTACATTGAAACAAAACAGACTCCAATTGGATAAAATGGTTGTTTTATTTGGGTTTTTGTTGGTTGGGGTTTTTTATAAATATATGAGCCCAGTGGAATGCCTTGCTTGGAGACATTATGCAGTCTCCGTCCTTTGAAGGTTTCAGAATTGTGTAAACTTGAGCAACCTCACTTCATAGCTGACTCTTCTTTGGTAGGAGTTTGGACTAGAGAACTCTAAGGTCCCTCAGATCTTTTCCAGGGTGATCATTTTGACAAGTCACCCAATAGCTCTGACAAACATGGAAACCCAACCTTTTTTTAAATGCAAGGAATAGGTATGAAACATTTGATATAGAAATTAAAATCTCTGAAAACAAAGCTTTGTCTCAAACACTTCAATCGAATGAGCAGTGCCTAATTTACAAATACATCTAGTAGGCACTTTGTTCCTTCTACTGCTGTCCAATCTTGGGAGCTTTTCTTCTTTTTCTGGCCTTAAAGACCACTTGTCTTCATCCTTTCTTGCTTGCTTAGTGAGATGTGGAAGCACCTGTCTCAGAATTGGTTGCTATTTGACGCAGCATTATGAATTCAGGCTTCTTTTTCATTGTAATGAAATTTTCATTGTCACTGAAATAGTTAAAATTTAAATTCTGGGACCTGCCTGAGAAATTACATTTATGCAATGAAGCTGGGTTTTTGTGAGGTTTTTTGTTGTTTTTTTTTCCCCCCTCTTTTTTTCTTTTTTCTTTTCTTTTTTTTTCTTTCTTTTTTTTCCTTTCTTTTTCTTTTTTTTTTCTTTTTTTCTTTTCCCTGTGAATGTATGTAAAGGCCTATTCAAGAGTAAAGGATACAGAATCTTGATAGAAGGGAGATTTGACAGTTGTTTGTAGAATGCATGGCAGCATTTATTGATATAGGCGCTACTGAAACATGCATATGTATGTCCTTTAGTCCCATTTAGGGTTAAAAGTGCTGTGTGAGGCTGGATTTAGCTGTGTTCAGCCCACTTCTCTTGCCATACATTGGCCATACTGTACATACAACTACTCAACACTTTGGGGCTTCTTGTTAGTGTAAATTTGTGGGAGGCAGTAGCAAAAGTACAGCCAAGAGTAACCTCATGTGTTGAGTGGTATCCTGCAGGGTAGAACTGCTGCTGTTTTCTCCTTTTCCTTTCTTACTTCTTCTCTTCACCAGATCATTGGCACTAATCTGCTGCTTCTGGTACGAGGGGGTCTTGGTCACAAGGAAGTCAGCTGGGTCATGCTGCAGGCACACGTGGTGTAGGCACCAGCATGTGGGAGTCTGAAGTGGGGACCAAGAAAGTGAGTCTCAATGTGTGAAAGCTAACAAAATGCATACATTAGTGGGGCTCTGAGCAGACACCAATATGTTCAAAGGGGAGCACAGGGGAACTCTTCCTGGTAAGATGTCATATTACTTTCATAGCTGCATGTAATCCCTTAGCTTCATAAATCCAGACTGAGACTGTTTTTAGCTTTTATACATTTTACTTTCTACACAGGCCAGTTGATAACAAACCAGTAATTTGTTTGCCTCCCTTAATGAGCTGTGCAACCAGTAAGGAAAGAATTACCTGTCTCAAAGAGAATGATGAAAGATGATTGATTGATTGATTGATTGATAGGATGATTACAGAACAGGAAAGTAAGCAAAAAACTAAAGAAAGTGCATCTCTTTATTAGGAAGGATATGGAGTTGCTAGTGTGTAAAGGTATATTTCTAACTCTCAAAGCTTAGCACTTATTGGCTTGCCTGGAAAAGAATCCTGCTCTGTTCATACAGACTTTTTCTCCCCACTTAACTCTGTTCATTCCCTTTTCTGATGACTTTCTCTTCTCCATATTATTTTGCTTTGTAATGTAATTGCTGTATAACTTCTTTTTGAAGTCTGGCATGTGATGTAAATTGCACAAAGGAAGTTCAGAAAGATTTAATTGATCTTTAAACTTCAACCACATGACACAGAGTTTTAAATATATTTATTCTTACCTTATTTTTAACATTTAATTAAAAAAACCCGACAACATCTGTTACCCATTTTGCTCTAGGACCACTTGGAAAAGTGCAAAAGTCATGTTAAAACAGACTAAACTTAACCTGGAGTTTTCTCAGCTCTCAGTCTTGGTTGCAGGGATACAGAGTCTTTAGTTAATAAAACCAGACAGTTATTTATAGAGTTTTTTAAAAATTATTTTTTTAAAAGGACAGCATCAAAATGAAGTTCATGTTGTGAGCAGATTTTTCTTCACCAACCTTACTGTTGTTTTTATTTACTGAAGTAAAGAACTAAAATACATTGCAGTTCAATTATTGGTAACACTGATAGGGCTTCAGGTAACATGTTATTTTAGGCATTATGTGTCTCTGATTATTATTTAACATCAAGTTACTACTAACTCTTTGTGTAGTTTTCCCGATTCTGCTGCTGCTGGCCAGAGATTTAAGCTAAGGAGAAATGAGAAATCCTGTTTAAACCTTTCTTATCATGCATTTGGTAGTAGGAAAACGTGTAAGGGTATAACAAAACAGACAGGGTGGTTTCTACAGCCCAAGTTTCACTGTTTGCAGTACATACTTGACAACCTATTAGTCCACTACAAACAAACAAAGTTTGCAAACAATCAGTTCTCTCATCAGAGAACACAAAACCAAGTATCCAAACAAAAGTGACCCACTGAAAGCAAACACACATTTCTTGCTGCTAGTTTCACCCAGAGTAGCTGCTGTGGGAAGAGGAAGGCTCCGAGGAGCCTTGGCCTCTGGCACACAAATACCGCACTGCAGAGGGAGTAATGCTGGAGGAATCCTGTCTTCCCTTTCCTCTAGGAAATCTCCTGTTTAATTTATGCTAGAGTTACTTATTTAGATACATATAATCTCAAACTCAGTTCATCCCCCAAAACCAAATCTAGTTTCATATCGCTTCATGAAGACTCCCAAACAGTGTTGAGATTCCCGCATAAAGTCCCTTTTGCAAGCTATATATTATTATTTAGTCTTATGTGAAATAAACCTTTGATTAATAGTGATTCAGGAAAGTCTTGCCCCTCCTCTCATGTGCATGTATATATTGAGTTCTCCATAACGGCTCATCAGACTCAGATCCACATAGCTCAGGGTCAGTCCTGTTGCTCAAATCCAGCATAGATATTTCAGTACAGAAAATCCTTCTGAGACCACAGAAGCAAATCTGAAATCAGCTACACAACAGTTTGTCTCCCTGAGGAGGAAAAAGCCCAAAAAACAAAACCAAAAACTGTACTGGCACAACTGTTGTGACACAAATTGTTTTGGCCCATTTCCATGCTGACACACAGCAGAGTAACTCTTTCCAAATGAAAATTTACCTCTGTTTTCCCAGACTAAAATGCCTTTTCCCAAAACAAAGTCCTCACAGGAATAGTTGGGGGAGGGAATCTGTCCCCTGATCACCTATTGCAATCCAGTTCAGCAGTCCTCAGCATATTAAGGTCCTTCCTATTGGCTGGATCTGTAGCATCCCCCAAGTCCAGGCATCTAAAGCAGATTACTAACACTGCACATGAGAGTGAGCTCCAACCTGTAAGTTTAAGGAACCAGCTTGGAAAAAATCAGGCATTCAAAAGGATTAGAGCTCTATTGAAACATGTACCATAACACACCACAATTTAATTTTGAATAATGTAATATAAATAGTATGGAAAGAGAATGTATACCTTGGACAAAACTGAGTTCAGGTCCCTGTATCTGTAACAAATGCCCAAGCTATTATTCATATATAGCCATATTTGACATCTTTGAGCTGGGGTGGATATTATTCTTGCATTGCAAAGACGTGAAGGCTTTACTAGTGAAGATGTGAAGGCTTTACAGAACTCACATGTGTCTAATTTCTCTCCTTGTGTCTCAGAAGAATAGATCCTGTTCTTCAAACTGAAGTTGTTGCCCATGTTTACCTGAGCATGTTAGATCCTGTGCCTTGTGCTTAACTGTAGCTCTCAGGGATGAGAACCATGCTTCCCTTCTTGTTTCTCAGTTGTGAGTCCTTCTCTTGATTCTTTTATTTCTTGGTGCTTCTTTTTTGCCTTTCTTATGATAAAAGATTTATACTTTTAAAAAAGTCTCTAACTTAAAATAACATACTTCATAGACACTACATTACCTTAAGGCCAGCTGAAAAGATCTACAGGGGTCATATGGTTGCTACGTCACTTCTGCCTTACTTTACCTGCGATTCCTGTTTGGCCTCTAGGCAAAGATCAGCTCTTGTAATCCGCATTAGAAAAGCATCTGTGGGGTCTTAATATGTGACTGGGACTCCTAAATAATACGAAGTCTGGGCTGCTTATACCAAAGTTTTGTGCATAGAGGGAGGACTGATGGACCTTGTTTGTACCTTGGCTCCTAGTGGGAGAATATTCTTTCTGCTCACCTTTAACTTGTCAGCAGTGATCATGTATCTTGTGGGATCTGATCCACACCTTCTGTATTCCTGTCACTACTATGAATGTAACTACAGAGAAGTGTTAGAAAAAAAAATCTTGCTGTGTTTGAGTTGAGGATGACTTGATGAGTACTGATGAAAACATAGCTGATGCTTGGCTTTTGCTGTAAACTTCTGTGAGGTGCCCACAATGGTATTTGGAAAACAGAATGCAACACTGAGGGTTCCTGCACAACAAAAATCCCAACCAACCACCAAAAAAAAACAAAAAAAGGAAAAAAGCTGTTAGTCCTAGAAAACAGAGAGAAAAGGACACAAAAGAGACACTTTTTTCCATGCTGCTTCTTCGAAGTGATTCTTCTTTATGTCATCTGATGTAATTTTGGCACTGACTGAGGTGATGTTTCTAGCAAACCACTTTACTCTGTGTTTTGTTTTCCTCTTTTTCATCTCTGATTGACAGTCCCACCAAGAAATAATAATGAAAAATTCATGAGGTCAATTCCCAAATGATTCAGAAAGGACTTTCATGGGATTAGATAGATGCAGTTAAATTTCCTGGGGCACAAGTGTATTTTAAGGGAAGGGATAAAAGTGTATTATTCTCTGGATAATCCTGGCTGAAATATAAGGGACCACTTTGGTGAATAGTTAGAGAAAATGTGCCAAAATTGTCTTACACTAGTATAGAATAAAAACCAGTATTAACAGAGATAAGAAAAATATTTTTCCAGAAAAGTGAAAACCACATCATCTTTCACTTGCATTAGATTGTAACTTATATTATTGCTTCCCCTTAGTGGGAATGGTGACCCAGTAGCTAGGACTGAATGAGTCAGAAGAGTACAGAGCTATTGACTAAGGGTTAAGGTTCATTTCTAGTTTATGGCATTGCTGTTAATTCTTGTATTTTCCTTTGTTTTCTTTCTCTATAGGGAAGAGGGTTTTGGTTTATTTAATTTGTTTAACTGCTGACAAGGAAATATCAAAAATATATGTATGACTGACTTTGATTTGCATTTGTGGTCTGAATTGCTAGGAGATAAAAAGCTCTTTGTTCCTATCTGTTGGAAAGCATGCAGAAGTAGAGTTGCAAAGAGGGGAAGCAGCATTCACTTCCTTCAGACAGCCACTGCTGTGTGCTGGGTATCAGCCACAGGGCTTGAACCAAGGCAAGGTAAATACCGTTCAGGAAACCAAATACCTTTTTGTGATGATCTGCTGGTACTTGTAGAGAGACTTTCTGAGGAGAGTGGAGGTAAAGGAAGCTGAAATCTTGTGATCACATATACCCAGAGAAAAACTAGTCTGTGGGCTCTGGAAGTTACCACTCAGTGTTTCTGATGATGCAGGGGAGAACCAATCTGTTCTCAGCCCCTTTGGAGACTGGGCAAACCCCAGCACCGTAACAGAAGTGCCCAAGGGTCTGGCCAGGATCCTTTTCTGCCAGCCCTCTGGACAGGGCTGCTGGCTGTTGAATTCTCACTACATCTTTTGGGTTTCACTTGCACTGATGAGCTGAGTTTTGGACAGGTGTTCTGTGTCCTTCAGGTGTCAGCATGAGACTTGCCTCAGTCTTTCTTACTTTACCCTTACTTTACGTATCTCCAGCTGCCCATTTTCTTTGTTTCTCTGGTCTGGGGTATCTTCGTGGATGCTCTATGATCTTCTGTTGGGGTAGGAAGAAAAAAAAAGTCTGCCTGATCTTGATCGAAACAACATACTCCTGTGCTTACTGATTTGATTATTGTCAGTCATGTCATCAGCCCATGTCACTGTTCTGATTCCTGTTGTTTCTTCTGGAGGCTTCTACACACAGGTATTTCCATTCATGTTTCATTCAGACCTAATATCTCTGTTGTAGATCTTTACGTTACTATTTGTTGGTCACTGGTGCACATTCTACCTTCTGTGATAAAATTACCATTTTTCTCTCAGACACAGTCACTGGAAGCAGGTAAATTTACTGATTTAGGAGTGATTTAGTTAGAGTGTTAGCCTAAGGAGGCGTTTAACTCTTGGGCATGTTCCATGTCATTAGTACCTGTTAGCAAAATTTTATTCGTTATTAGTGTTGGTAGTTTTGGAGAAACATTTTTCAAACTTAGCTGTAATTATTTGTGCAACCTACTCCCTGTAGTCCCCAGGTCTCTTTGACCTGTTAGCAGTCAGCTTCCAGTGGTAGAAATGTTAGAAGAATGCATGAGCTGATGAGTTCTTTTTCATATTCCTGCCTTCATTTATCTCAGTGTTGTATTTCAATTTTTACAGCATGGATGAGGTCTTTTTAAACAAGATTGAATTTTTTCTTCAGAATCAATGTTCTTGGATAGTTTGTTACCATGATAGCTGTAAACACTTCACAAACTGCTTTGCTCAAGGAAAACATAACATTGCTATGGAGAATTAGTATGGGAAATTGGTTTGTTTGGATTTTTAAAAATCTCTGGTTTTCATGACAGATGTTGAAAGTAATTTTGGGCTGTCTAGACATGTTGTGGCAAAGTAATTACCTGTAGGTTACTGCTTTCTTTGTGGTGTACTTATGTATGTGGATATGGCTGAAATAGGTTTTGTGCCTTTAATGTTTTAGTTTTATTAAAGAAACAGTTTATGCCTCTGAAAAAAAATAGAAATATGCTACCTTCTCCTCATACCTTGGCAGTGCACATCCTCTATGCATCTTTTCACTGAAAATTGTCCCTGTTTTTCAGTGTGGCTATTTTGGTTCTGCTGACATTGCCTTATTTGAATGAATGATTTATAAATAATACAGAGCAAGTTTGCAGTTTCACTTTGCTTCCACTGTGCCTTAGTTTAATTAGGTCTAAAGACAACATATACAAAAGTTAATCTTTTTCTGCTCATCTCATGATTCATTAGTGCTCACGGAATGTTTGTATTGGCTGTTGCTCATTTAGTGCCTTTCAGCTCGTGCTTCATCTCATTCATGGCAGGGAAGAGCCAGATACATTTACTGTTCTCTAAAACTAAAGAAGCTGGGGCTGTGAGCACTCAGAGCATTAACTCAGCTATTTCACAGAAAACCTCTGGAGAGGTGTTGGAAGGACTCTGAGTCTGCAAGGTTCCACAGTTGGGTGGTCTGCAAAACAGCCCACCTAGAGCCTGGGTGAGGTAGGAAAGGAAAGAATGCAATTACAGCCTAATTAGAAATCCAGATTCTCTTCTGCAAAATGTGAAATTTCCTTTTCTGCCACAGAAGTGAAACAGACCTTTCAAGCACTTAAAAACAAACTTGCCAGCAAAGAAATTACATGGTCCAAAATAACCGGTAACCACTGGTTAGATTTTCTGCTCAATTCACATCTGCAATCTCTAACCACTTGCCTATTGGCTACTCTGATGGGAAAATAGAGCCCAGTCATGACAAATCTCTCCCACAAAACCTCTTTCAGATGGGTATTCTTCAAGAAAAAGGTTCTTTTTTTCTCCTTCTTCTTCCCCCCACCCCTCAAATGAGCATTTTCTAACATAAAGACACTCTTTGGAATATCCCTAACACCTATAACTAACACCTGCTGAGTATTTTTTTTGCTTTTTTTGCTGCACTACTGAGGAGTGAAATAGTATGCCCTGAGCAGGATGGGAATGAGCCTTTCTAGAGAAAAGGAAGTCGCTTGTGAACATGATTAATGACAAATCCCTGCTGTGATTCTGACTTGGTACTTGCTTTGGGTGGTGTTTAAGGAATTCATTAGTGGGTAAAAAGAAGTTTGTAGGAAGATCAGCTTACTAAATGGTTCTAGCAGAGGTTTCTTTTCAAATTTATTACATGTTTTAGGATTGTAGGAAAGCATCCCTCTTTAAATGTGTAATTAGATTACTAGTGGAAGTATTTATCAGATGTTCAGTCAGATTTCATACTCCATTTAATGCCTACATAAATATTAACTAAATGTTCTTGATTATCTATGTTAATTATACAATCAATAACCTTTTAAAATGTCAATTCCCTATCTGCACAGTTCTCAGATCATTTAGGAGCAATATTGTTGTCCCATTAATTTGAACATTTTCCCCTTGACTTAGTCATCTCTCTTGAATCTAACCAAGGAAAGCAGAAAGCAGCAGTCACATGCAGCTGTCTTAATCATGAACACCAACCAATATTTCACCTTGGGATAGCTTTCCTTCCCTTGAAATGTCTTTTTCAGTGTCAAGAGATGAATTATCTATGAGTCCTCTTAGAACTAAGCTGAGGATAATGAATCTCCAGAGCAGAGAATGACTCAGTGCTTCCCAATGGCTGATATGGGAAAGAGCAAAATAAATGAGAAAGAGCTGCTGTAAGGCTCAGTCTCTAAAATTTGAGTCAGGGGTTCAACCTATCTGTATTTCCCTACAGGAAGATTTTGCAAGGGATAACATGGGTATTTTGTCACCATGCTGATGGTGAGTGTACTCCATACTGGTAGATGATGGTTTATGAAAAAAAAAAATAATAATTGAACTTCTTAGAATATTTAAAGGTGGTTAACACACAAAGGTGAGGATGTAACCTGAATGTCACTGCGCAAGCTGGGAGCAGAGCAGGCAGCAATCCTGAGCAATAGCAGAGTCCAGGGAAACAGGGCTGTACAGGATTTGAAAGGTCATCTTATCTCCTTCCCTGGCCCTGGACAGGATTAATTTAACCTTGTAGAATGTCAGATGAAATGGTGTATACAATGTTCCTTTATACTGCTAGGCAGAACTTCAGTTTTCCTGAATTACTGAAGTAGTTGGTGAAGATTGCATGAAGGAATGAGTGGGTTGAACCTCTGCTCAGAGGGCCAGTCTGAGACTTGAGAGTTGCAGACCTAATTCTGTGATCTGTCAAATACTTTCAGTCATTCTTTATCGTACTGCATGCAGTATTTTAAAAAGGACTGAGCTAACTACAAGCACCTTTTAGATCCATCCAGATCAATGGCACCACATGAAAATAAAGTTTTCATTCTTTGGACAAACATGTAGCCTCCGTGGCAATGCATGTGACTTACTCAGCTTTGCTGGTGTGACTTAGCTACTTTGTTTTACATGTTACTTGTAGCTCAAGTACAGTTTTTACTGTTCTTTAGTACATGGTGCAGGTCTGTTCTGTGTGATGTTGGGAAAATCAGTAGAACAAGGTTTATAAAGAGTCTTTGCTCAGTACATTCATACAAGCACCTACGTGCACAACTACTTGCTCGTGTAGGTACCTCCAGCTCACAGATACCAACATGTTATAGAGGTCTCTGCCTCCCTGAAGGTGCCCATTTACCAGAACGTTTGTCGCTGTTCTGCTGGGGGTTTGTGTTTTATCCCAATAGATGTCCCAGTGGTGAAATAAAGATGGTGTAAAATGCCCACAGTTTGGAAAATTTCTGCCAGTGTAAGCAGTGCCTTGGATCACTTTTGCCTTTGCCTCTATGAAGTTACTCTTAATTTCTATCAATGGGATAGAGTAATCAAGTCTCAAATGAAAAGAATGCGTGAATCTAACATTGCTGAACAGGGAGGCTTGATAATTAAAGTTGTCTGAGCACAGACTCTGGGACAGTTGAATCACCAGCATAGCAGTACAGATTATGCACAATGGCGGTGCCCTGTTTCACTGGTATAGTTGTTTCTTCTAAACCACATCACTGCTTTAACATTTTGAAATCTCATTCTCAGCTTTGAGGAGCATTTTATCTTTTTTTTTTTTTTTTTTCTTTCACTGTGTGACACTTTCCCTAGGCCTATCACCAGAAATACATAAAGGCATCCCTAACAGGAGTCAGCATGGTGCCCTGCTAGTTAGCACCTGTTAACAAGGACAATGCTCATCTGCATTTCTAAGGATAAATGTGATGAGTTTTGGGTGGTTTGGTTTGAATTCTCTGCACATACTGGCCTGGTTTAACTTCTTTATGTTGCCTTTTCAGCCAGAAAACTAAACCAATATTGAAATATCAAGCAGGGTACTTAAACTACTAAGCATCTTGACTCCTTTTATCAAAGTCTGTTCAGTTTGACCTGAGTCGAAGGCTCTTCTGTGTCAATTCAAATTACTTTTAATGATTATGTTATATTTCTCCTGTATTTGGTTGTTCTAGTTTCTTGCTGTTAAAAAGTGTTTTTATATGTGCTATGTCAGATAAAAATCCCTCTCTTTTAGAGAATTTCAGAGATGAGAGTACAATATGAAACTGTTACCTATAGTATGGTTTAATCACATTTTTCATTTTTTTTTTCTTATTCAGCTGTTCTGAGTTCTGCCAAACAGTCAGCTTAGTGTCACCAGTCATCTAGAAATCTGCCAGTGGTGTTCTTTATCCTGTCTTCCTAAACCAGGGCACCCTAATGGAAGAGCTCCTCTTATAATTCATGTTTGTGTCGTGGTCAGCATTTAGAGGGCTTTCATTCTCCAGCATTGGTGGCTGTTTTAAAAACAAACAGGAAAAAAAAAAACAGCTGTGTTGGTGGTGGCCCATTTGCAATATGGACACCAGTAATGAGCATATGCCAGGAATTTGCTGCAGTTTGCTCATCCCGATTATATCCAAGCTGGCCTGGTCAATCAGTGCATTACAGAAACTCCTCCAGTTGCTCACTAGCATTCAGTCTTTGCTCTAAAGATGGATTTAGCTGAGTCCTTGTGTCTCCTCTTCTTTCATCCTTTTTAAACAGGCATCATAAGGTACAAGGCTCACTACCACTTCCAGCGTTAATGAGTACAGGGCAGATCCATGGGCCCCTTGAAAAGCTCTATGGTGAATAGATTTATTTCAATCCCTTTCAAAAGACAGCCTTTAGTTCCTGTGCTAACTGAGGCACCTCTTTCTGATGACTTAATGTAAGCATAGTGCTATTCATAAGCAACGCAGTTATATTAGTAGGTATATTTCAAGTGACACAGGTTCTGATCCTGTATACAAGTCCCTGTGAAAGAACAGATTTTGCAGTGGGCAGACCAGGATTATTTGTTGCAGCAGTAATTATTGTAGTCCTCTGGGTTTCAAGAAAATATCCATGGATGATGGGTATTGATTTTTATTTTTTTGTATATTTTTTTGAGAAGTCATTACTTATGCACACACATTTAGATATTCTTTAGTATAATTTCAGTCCCTCCCAAAAAACCCCAAACTCGACCCACAACAAAAAAACACCACGGAGGTACAAAAATCAAACTAATACAGAATTTCAAGGTATTTTGTAAGCTTACAAAAGGTGGGGAAGGTGGATTGTGGAGAGTTTTTATTGTTTTTTTCCTTTTGTTTTGTTTTAGTTTTTTTATAATCTGTTTAAAACCTGGGATGATAGTAGCACTTTAATTTTTTAACTCTACACCAGAAGGAAACCTTGAAAATTGAAATCAGACAGAATTCCCACTGATTTAGCTAACTGCCATGACATTCTAGGAGTTAAGCTAACCAGAATAAAGTAAGGAGACCTACATAGATAACTGTTCAAATCCTAGCTCTCAGTTTGTCTGAGTGATACATAAAATATTAAATCTGATTTTTTCTTTGAGTGACATTTCAAGATTAGTTTATAGAGGAGGAAGGATGAGTTGGGTTTTTTCCTATGCTTATAATATTTTTATTTCATATATTGGCACAATCTTGACAGTTCCTTCACTTCATTTGTTTCCCCGTAACTCTGTGTTGGCAATTCATATCTCATTTGTTTGCTTGCAGTCCTCAAGAATTTATGTACTTCTTTGGAAAACAAAAAAAAGTTCCAGGCTAATAAGAGTTTGTGGACCTTAGCATTAACTAAAAAACAGATAACAGAAAGTAAAAGTAAAGGCTGTTTCTCTGTAAGACATCATGGAGTTCCTGGCCTGACTCATCATCTTTGAATGCTCTGATTTGGTTGTACTGCATCATCCAAAATTTGGACGTACTGCATATCAGTGACTCAAAAGATTGCAGTGAAGAAAAACAAACCAAACCCCATAAAAACACCATAAATTTGAATCCATGCAAAGAAATAAAGCAGGTAAAAAAAGTTACTAAATGTTTTTTTCATGTGCTGGGTTTTTTTAATGTATAATTTTTCCTGTACAATTTTGGACGTATTTACATATTTTCGCTTTTTTTTTTTTTAAAGGAGAGCAAACGTAGAGTTTTACACCTTCCAGATTTCTACCCTTAAACATTTTGGTGTGCAGTTCATAAGTTAAAACACATTTGCTACTTCTTGTGTGAACTTTCAGTGGACTGAGATACAACCAAGAGTAACAAATTCCTGTATAGTACAGATTAATTCCTATTGATTGCTCTAGTTTGAGAGTCCCTAGGGAGTTGAAAGCAGTCTTCTTTCAGTCCTGTATCTGTGTACATCTTCACCTTCTCTGAGAAGTCATGTTATGCTGTGGCTGGAAGTGCCAAAGATGCTCCTCACCACACGTGGCCTTGGCCCCTGTGGCTTCACCTTCTCTGGACATTTGGCAGGGTGGAGGTTCTGCTTTCTGAACTGGCCAAGGAAGGGGGTAGGAATGAGTTAAGCAGTGAGCTTTAACCGGGCCACACACAAGCTACAGGCACTGGTACCTCCCTGCTCCAATGAATGGAGAAACAGAGAGAGGTGTCAGCCTCCTGCCTGGGTTAGACCACAAAACCCTCCCACCCTCTTCTTGACAGGCTTCAAGGGTAGCCCAGGTGCCCAAGCCAAGAAAACACAGAGGAGGGACAACCTACTGACCTAGACTGGCCAAGCTGAAGGGAATTTAAGCAGCAGTTTAGGCTAGACACACTTAGGTGAGATTTCTTGAGCAGAACAGGGTGTTATGGTTTTGCTGAGGTAGAGCTGGTTAGTTAGTATTTCTTTGTGTTCTTTGAGTGGTTCTAATATTGTAAGGTAATAGAGTAGCAAAAGTGTAACTACCAGAATTTAAGCAAATAGTCTTTAATTTGTTGTCCATTTTTCAGCATCATACACCTGCAGACTGCAGCAAGTGATGGCTGCACTGGGATTAGTTAGTGAATTGGCTGTCCCTGTGCTGCTGTGTTTGGCTGCATGCTGGGCACTGAAGAAATGCTACCATGGACTGCTCATGAGTCAGGGGAAAATACTTATGTTTAATGGAAGGTTTTCAGGGTTAAAGAATTTTTTCCCAGTAATATGTAAGGAGATTCTAATTCACTATGAGAGTGGTGAGATGCTGGCACAGGTTGACCAGAGAACTTACAGATTCTCCATCCCTGGGAATGTTCAGCAGAACTGAGATGCTCAAGCTGCCAGTAAGAATGAAGCACAATGCAGCCCTGCAGCTGAAATCTTACTGGCCAGGTGAAAAGTGAGCTGTAAGTAGCTGGGTATGTTCAGATGCTTTTCCTGGAGTGGCCAAGTGGGTGGTTTGGTGGTTATTAACACCGGCCTAGTGATCAGATAGGACGTACCACATGGCTTGTTGGTTATTTAGAATGCTTTTCTCCATCAAACAAAGTAGTGTCTGTAGTGGTGAATAATGACTTCCAAATCAATCTCACTGGCCAATTTGTCCAGATGTTTATCTGAAAAAAGAGCCAACACTTCAGTAATTTCTCTGTTACTAAAGCAGACTGTGGACTGGTTCCAGCTGAACCCCCTGATTTACTCAGCATTGAGCTGCTTGCAGAATTTTCCACACAGAAGGGACTCAAAGGAAGCAATCCTTTTTTTTTTTTTTCCTTTTTCTAACACCTGTCTTAGTAGACTTCTGTGCTTATGAACCACATATTGATTGGAAATAAATGCTAGGGACAAATCTAAGTTTGTGATTGTTTTCAATAATACTTTAGCAGCCATCTAGAATAAATATAAATTTTTCCTCTAAGAGTTTTAACTCTTCATGTTAAATTACTTGTGAAACCTAATTGCTGTGAATGCATAATTGCAGTTGGCAGTGCAATCTGCAACTGACTGACAGTGCATTTAAAGGGACTCTAAAACCACATGCTGTCTTTATACATGTAAAAGAGGTATATAATTATGAACAGTTAGTGTGAACACTGCATTTCTCGCTTTCTGAGTGGAGTTGGGCATGAATTTTATGGTAAACATATGATGTTACCATGAATTTTTCCATGAATTATCTGTTAACAGGATATACCACAAAATTAAAAAATGTTTGAAATATTAAAATTACTAATGTGTATGTCCTTCAATACATTTTTTTAGATTTCTAGTGTTTTTACTTAGGTGGTACATGTGTTCTCAGTTTCCTTCTAAATTCTTTAATCTTCATGGGCTGATTGATTATGTGTTGGATGCTGAGTTATGCCCCAGGAAACTAGTTCTTATGCAAGCTTCATTCAGAGAAGTCCTACAAAAATTGGCTTTTTTTTTTTTTTTTTTTTTTTTTGATGAAATCATTATAATGGGGTTGACATCTACTAAGGAATAGCTTCTGAATTGTGAGTAGTTTTTTCTTCTTGAAGTTTTGAACTTTTCTGAAGAAAATGCATTCATGCAACAAAATCTTAGAGTCTATAATTGTGAAGTAATGTTTAAAAGCTACTGTTATTACATAAAAGTTTAATATACAACCTTTTCGGGCTTTCTGCTGAAAAATTAAGAAAATACAAAATTAACCAGCTGTATAATTAGTGGCCTGCTTGTCTTTTGAATTAAAATCAGTATCTAACGTCTTTCTTTTCTTTTAGTGAAAGCAGCAGGACAAGAGCATGTTGCTTCAGCATTAACTTTAATATTAGTTAACTAATTAACTAATGAAAGATAATATTTAATAGTATATATTTTAAAATATATATTTTACAGGAATCTTGCAAATCTTTGTTTTATGCTGTGGAGATTTTAATTTGCTTGTACAAATGTTGAAAGTTTAAGCTCAGTTCAACTGAGTTCAGCTGAAGGTGATGGAAACTGTGAGTCTTTTGTAAAGTACTTCCTTAATGGCTGCTTTTTTTATATGAAGTGGATATCTTTAAATTATTTAAGAATTCAGTTTAAAATGTTTTCTTAAAAAATTGTGAATGATATACTGTGGCACCAGTTGTCTAACCTGGGATGCTATTGATTGTACCATGATGCTGACAGAACTGTTTTTCTTCCCCTTGTGGCTTTTTTCCACCTTCAGAACTTGCACAAGGTGACTGGTGCAGAAGGTCACATACAGTGATATATAAAATGGATTAATTAAAAATCTCCAAGCAGAATCTTCAGTTATAACTGAAAAGAAATGTTTTTTCACCCAAAATTTGTAGATACTCATAGGTAGCCAAACATTAGGTTATCTGTGGTTTACCATTCAAAACTCTGTCTGTGCTGTGGTTCAGTGTCTACAAAGTAGGAACTCTTCTTTTACTATTAAGATACAAAACAAGTATTTAAAAAATGCCATCACATTTTGCTTAGTCTTAATTGAATGCAATTTTCCCCTAGCTCCCTCTTCTTTTGTCCAAAATAACTACCTTAAATTGGCTCCTGATTTTATAGTAGGACCTTGCAGTTACCACCATTTTGATTTGACTAATCCTATGAGTTGTCTTGTGCTTAAAGAACAGGCAAGCAACAAGCAAGGAAGTAAGCAAATATTCAAATTTTTTCTTAGCCTGGGAGCAGGCAGAGATACTGTTTATAGACTCATAGAATGATTTCAGTTGGAAGGGTCCTTCAAGATCATCTAGTAATAACCCTCCTGCATGGGCAAGGAAACCTCCCATTAGACCAGGTTGCTCCAAGCATCATCCAGCCTTCCCTTGAACACTTCCAGGGAGGGGTCGTCCATATCTTGTCTGGGCAACCTGTGCCAGTGTCTCACCACCCTTACAGTGAAGAATTTCTTCTTCGTACCTCATCTAAACCTACTCTTCTTCAGTTTAAAACCACTTGGATTTTCTAATATGTCAAAAGCAAGG
Organism: Florisuga fusca; assembly: GCA_038090715.1. Taxonomy (NCBI): domain Eukaryota; kingdom Metazoa; phylum Chordata; class Aves; order Apodiformes; family Trochilidae; genus Florisuga; species Florisuga fusca. The sequence goes on along the minus strand of JAAWXA010000015.1, from coordinate 5,686,034 downwards.
AGTTATTTTTAGCATTCCTATGGAGCTGCATGTTCTCTGTTTGCATCATTGCTGCACTGTTACAGATACTGTTTGAGCAGGTGTTTTACCCATCAAAATGGTTCTGTCTGCCAGGACACTTCTGTGCCATCAACGTGGTGTCAGCAGCATCTCCCAACTCTTAGAATGGCCTCTTCAAAGAAAGGGGGAAGCAGGAGGAGCTTCTGGACTCACTGAACATCACTACCAGCCCTGGAGGAGCAGGGTACAGAGGTAGACCTAGCAGGCTCACTTTGGCCCTTGTGCGCTGGCTGGAGGTGCTGCTCCTCCAACACAGAAACAGGATCTGCTGCTGGCAATGTTGCTGCAGGTAAACAACCCTGCTGCCCAATTTGAGAACTTTATCTTGTGTAGAAAGGTTTTGCCACCAGTTTAGCTGTGTGTTGCCTTATTAACTGACCTTCAGGACACTAACTCTTCCCAAGATGGATTGTTTGGTGTTTTCCCCCTATTTTTCTGTCTGTATTACATTTTACAGGAACTTGCAGTTCAAAGAAATGGCAGGTATGGTGTAATATTGAGTATATAACATCTTTTTATAAGAAATGTTCTTATAATGTTATAAGAAATACCTTTGGAGTAAAAGTAATACTTTCTCTAAGTCTGTTGTGATATTATGTAAATTAGCTTACTTGGGGGTTTGCTTTGCTTCTAAAAAAACCCAAACTTTTAGTCTTCTAGAAATGCCTATTAGTTGCATATACTATTCATCTAAAATCTCTCAGTGGAGTTACATGAACAGATTCTTGAGGAAACACAAATGCCAGCATGCGACAAGTTTACAGAGTCACAATGGTGATGGTGAAACACTTGTCAGTGGTATCTGGAAAAGCTTCCCTCAGCTGCAGGTTGTGTTACTATCACCAGGTGTGGCCAAATCCCTTAACTTTGTTTTCACTTCACCTGGTGTCTCTATGGTATCAGTTACAGGGGTGAAGAGTTTCTGTCAGCAGTAAGTGTGGCACACATGGCCCTCATTTACTTCTCAAGTAAATTAGCTTGCCAGATCTAACCCACTTTTATTTGATGTGTCCGTTGTACATGTTATATTCTCAAAAACTCTTGTGTCATTCTGTGTTCTTGGGTGAAGGGTTAGATGAAGATTAGTGAGAACATCAAAGCTGCAGTTAAAAGTAAGAAAGATGAGTTAAAGCCAAGCCATTAGAGATCCCTTTGAAGTGTCTACAGATTAAGTCCTGTCTCATTTAAGAGGAATACTTATCTGCCTTTCAATATTTAAATAATAAGACATGACAGGCAGTGCTTTTCTGAAGGATCATTTTATGTCTATGCTGTGTTGTAAGACATCAGGCCAAAGGCAAGTGACTTTAGTTACGGAAAAACTGTAGTAATGCTTCAAATTCACTGCCAGAATATGTTTCTGCCAATGTTAAGCAGACATTTTAAAGGAGAGAAGACCACACAGAAGTGAGAAGAGTGAACTTTCAGATGAGTTTATTATAGATGATAAATTGACACTAGGATTGTCTAGAATTGGCCATGGCTGTGAATGTGGTGTATGTGTTTTAGGATAGATAATAATCTTCCTGTAAAGTGTTTTAATGACATTTTAAAAGAAGAAAATCTATTACCCCTTGATCAAATTGAAATGCTGCCTACTCCTGCTACCTGTGCTAATCCATTTTGGCCTGCCAAACTTAACACAAACATAAGAACAAGTAAAGGAGGCCTGGTGGACTGTAACCATGTATGTGTTGATGCAAACAAAGGCAAACAGAGTGCTTTTCTGCATAGAAAGTGACAGCTGGCTTTTTTTGTCTGTCTACATTTTCAAAACAACATTAACATTTCCACTAATAATTCTACATATTCAGAACTGTACCCAGAATTATAATTTTTATCATGTTAAAAAAAAAAGAGCTTTTGGTTTGATTTCCATACAAAGTGCTTTTTCCTCAGAGAAGCTGCAGTACAAAAGTTCATGGAATTGTAGAATAATTTGTGTTGGAAGTAACCTCTGCAGGTCATCTGGTCTAGCTTCCCAAGGTGAAATATAACAAGAGGGACAAATGGGAGGCAGGGATGGAATAATCAATCTAAAATCAAAAAGTGTGCAGTTTTCATCCAGGTCAAAGTAGATTGTAGTAGATTGTCACAGTAGATTCCCAGTCACGGCTAGTGGATGAAGTCTTCCATGTATTAACAAGTAGTGTTGAATTCTGACAAGTCCTCTGAAGGACTTGATGAATGGATGAATGGATGGCACTGATGGAGAAGGAGGAAGGTAAAGGTATGCCTGCTTCTGCTTTCCACAGTCAAAAAGCTCTCATGACATTTTATAAAATTAAATTCACATTCTCTCAAAAAGTTTATGTGCTTGGTTTTAAAAGCAAGATGCTACCTGTATGTACTGCAATGAGATATATAACTCTTGTAAAATAATTACATTTATTGGGGAAAACAAAACAAAACAAAAAATAATGGCTTTGCATAATTGAACTGCTTCTCATATAAATGTAGTACCCTAGACAAATATCTTCTGTGAAGTCTTATTACAGAGTGTACAGTCTTCCTTTACCTTGAGAGCTGTTGCTTATGACTTCTGTTGAGTTCCCTCAGAAAGTGTTGTAGATGGTCTGTCAGTAGGAGTTTGGCAAGAGATAATAGGTTGTCTTAATCTGGGGTTGGGGGAAACATCTCAAAAAATAGTAACTGTAAAGTAAAGCTTCCTTTGTCTGAAGGAATCATGACTAGGTACATTTACCTACGGGAGGTAAAAATACATCCTGGCTGCTTGTCAGCAAATATGTGATCTCATGAGAACCTCCTCTGCCTAAGGTTCAGAAGCTTTTTCCCAATGATGAGTTTCAGAAGAGGATTAATGCTACAGAATCATTGCCTGCAGGCCTTCAGGACTCATAATTTTGTCTGAGGTCTGCCAGTGTGAGCTTTCAGGTTGCATGTATCTTGTTTTTGCAGATCATTTCCCATAAAAAAAACCAGCATTCCATACACTGAATTTTCTGTCTCATTTTTTTTCGTGCCTTTTAAAGTACAAAAAGGAATTTTGTGCTTTGTTCTTTTTTCTTTTCTTTTTTTTTTTTTTTAATGGAAGGCAAATATTTCTATTTCACATGGTGCTGTTCAGTCATCATCTGATGCCTTTTTAGTTTTTCCATTAGAGCTACAGATCTGCATTGATTATGAGAGCACTATGGAACAACCTTTATTAAGGTGATCACTGTGGTAACTGGAGGTGTCTAATTGAAGTGCTTTTTGTGTGATGAAGCCTGGCTTCCCCCCTCCATGTGGTACCATTGCTGTTTCCTACAAAGGTACCTGTGGAGTTATTGTCAGGGCTTGTCAAGCAGCCTGCTAAGTTCTGACAAGCTGAATATTTTCCTTGCTCAGCATTTTGTTCCAATATAAAGAAAAACCTAACAAAGAGAGTTGCAAAGCAACAGGACTTGCAAAACCATGCTGGACATATTGGATCATGCTGGAACTTTCTAGGAAAAAGTGGTCTTGATATCCCAGACTTCACAGTTCAGTCAGAGGAGAAGCCCCAGTGACCTGGAGCAGTATCAGAATGTGCAGGCAGGGCCTGCAGCACATGCACTGGGTCATGGTGAAGCAGAGAGTGGTACCACTCTCATCCTGGCAATCTCACCCTAGGGATCCATCCATCTCCCTGTGCCTGTGGAAGCTGTTATCCAGCATGTGTGTGCATTTCCACTTGTGCTGGAGCTATAAACCTGAGGTGGGCTTAGCCATGGCAGTGTGGGTTTTTTTCCTTTTTTGGGGATATTTCACTTTTGATTAGAAGTATTATTTTCAGTTTAGCAAATACCCTTTGCTGACAAATACAAGTTAAATTCTAAACAAAATTGCTGTGTCATAATGAAATCCTCTGTGGCTTATCCTGACATAACAGTAGCTGTGCAAGTGGCAAATTCTTTGCTCTGTGCAGAAGGTCATTTTTAGTAATGTGCAAATGACACAGTTTTCAAGTTAATGCAGGGTTTTTTATTGCAACAATTAAACACAAAATATTTGACAATATTCCTGTGAAGAAATACAACCTTAGCAGATTGCTTCTTCATTGTTTGTCTAAAATTGAAGATGTATTTGGATCAAAAGTTAAACAAAATTATAACTTTATAGCATACCTTTGGAAACTATGCCTACACACAAACTTCTAGCTTCTCTCTTTCCAACCCAAAGTTGCCGTACAAGAGCTTCTGTTACATGGTAGAAATTTATACAAGGAATTATCACAGATTTTTAAAGGGGAATTATAAATTCTTTGCTGTTTCAAAGCCTCCTGGGTATCAGATGTTGTATTGTATCATGTGTAAAATGTTTTCCCCCAATGTGGAGATAACCGTCAGTACCACAGTATATCAAGTTTATTAATCATTCATGATTCTTGTATTGGCTGTTTCTAAATGTACATTAATATATTATCAACAAGACACAGGCAAAATAATTCTGAAGGAAAGTAGTAATTTATGATGCGAATTCCTATTTTTGTGTGCTGCAGCTTTTAAGATTGCTGTAAGCTCTGCTTGAGTAGGGGACAACTGAAGGTTTCTTAAGCAGCTTCCTGAGGAACAGCATTTTCACTTCCCATTCTATTTGCCACTTCTTTCCACAAACGGTCAATATGATAGTTTACTTTTTTATTTTTCAGTGGAAAGCAAGGGAATTCTTGTGTTTAATTGCTAGATTAGGTGGATTTTAGATGAATTGCTCATTGCATTTCTGATGGGAAAAATCTACACTATCTACCTGGGTGACAAACCTGGAGGAACCTTCTGCTCTCAAACTGGGGGACAGGAGAAGCTCAGGCCAAGAAGAGAAGGAAATAATTGCTTGATCACACCAGCTTTACTGCAGAGTGGGACAAGAGGAGCTTCCAAGTTGCTCTATCTGAGGTGTTTGGGTGGGAGACCACTTAGAACAGTTATTAAAAGCTGGAACTCTTGAGTTGGATTTAACACAAAGTTTCTATTTTAACTTGCTCTGTTTTACTGTTCAGCTGTATAACAGGATATAAGTGAGGAATGCTGTCTGTCTGAATTCCAGGTCATACTCTGGGATTTAGGTGTTTGGGGAACATACAGTAGATGATGTTATTTAAATATAAATTTTTCCTCTTTGGGTGCCTTGTGTTACTCTCGTTTTGGAGCTGATGGAGAACACCGCTTACCCATCTGGAGCTTTCTCTTCCAATTATTTTTTTTAAAATGAGTTTCACAAACACGTCAGGCTAACATACCCAGTAAAACTGTTGCCTCAAATTATAACTCATAGTATGAAAAATATGTGGCTCCCTCAGATATACTTTGTCTGCTTGCCCTTTTTATTTCACTTGGCAGATAGAAGATGGTATAAAAGTCTTCGGGATAAATCTTGAGATTGGAGTTGTCAGAGCAGCCTAAGGGAATTCAGGTGTCCAAATCCCTGCCCCAGCCAGAGGTTTTAAAACAGTATTTTATTCCCATGTACCAGCTCATCAGTGATGGGAGCCAGATTAAGGCTTTCCATTCAATCAGCTTTTGTGGGGTAATGTTTACTACGTGTTTGACACTGAGCCACTGGCTTTTTCCTACAGCACCTGCTGTAACACCCCAGGGATTCCTCTTTCAACCCAAACTGAAACTCAGGCCCATGTTGGTTTTGCATCTTTGCATAAAGCTGGGTACATGCAGCCCAGTATGAGACTGTGTCTGTGAAATATCTGTTGCGAAAAATACACTTTTTTTTTTTTCCACTATAGTGGAATATGTGGAATAGTTTATTGTAATGAGAGATGATAGTACCTAAACAAAAAATGGTGGTGGTTAAAATAAACTGATTGTCATCATCTTGCTTATATTGCTGAAGATTGTGCCTATAAAGATTTTTATTGACTACAGCATTGTGGATGTCTCATTAAAAACATTTGTCATTGCACACTGGCATCTTTTATTTTGTTGTAAAACTGCAATGCTAGATTATGTCCAATTTTGCACCCTACTTTAGTATTAGACTAAATCCTGCTTTCATTTCAAAGGGTAGAAAGCTAACTTTATACTAGCAAGATTAGTGCTAAATACTACCAACCCTTATCCATGTTCCTCAAGGGAAGCTGAAGCAAAATTCAGTGAGGTGGCTTTGAGGTGGAATTCTTTTTAATCACAGTCTCTGCCATCCAATAGGCAGTGTAAGGCAGGAAGTCTGTTAACTGACTTAGAGAAAAAGAGCTGCCTTATTTAAATTTAAATTGTATTGTTCAACAACGTTGTGTAATTAGATGGGAAAGCAGGAAAGTCCTTTTATTAGAGATGTCTTTGTAGACAGTAGCCATGAAAGCCACAGTGGTTGATGCTAATTACCATATTTTGTTTAAACTTCCATCTAAATGAAAGGATCATTCAATTCAGAAGCTGCAGCCATACAAAAACCACAAGTGCAGTTGAATTGCTGCTGCCAAGCAGATGGGGCTTTGATCAGAATAAGTTATTTGCAGCTTTATTGTCTGGCTGACAGGGTGGGGCTTGTATGAACCACCTCGCTCAGAAGAAGGGAAAGGGGAGAAATGGGTCTTGCTGGGCTGAGCTACTTTAGTGGAAGAATTCCCTCATTCCTAGATTACTTTTGCAGATAAAAATCCAGATTTGAGAAGAACAGCAGTAAGGTTCTTGATAGTTGCTTCCTCTGATGTGTAAGATGGTTTTAGCAGGAATATGTTGGTATGTTTATTTTAGTTTTAGCATAGGAAGGGGGGGGGGGAAGAGAATGTTGAGCCACGTATGCCTGCATATTTTTCCAATGTCAGTTCTGCCTAGAGCATGTGGGCTAAAACTTGCACTACTATTTTTTTTGCTAATGTTTTTTATTTTATATAGGATAGACAAAAACGTTAGCAGGTTCACACATCTGAGATGCTTTCTTCAATGATAATGTTGGAAACTGGTCAATTTACAAAGCCATCAGGAGAGTAGGATTGTGGTGAGAAAGAATGCAGAAGAAGGGAGAACAGCTTTCTACAAGTTTAGTGCCTTTGGGGGGGGATGGCTTTTTCTCAGTGATATAGCACTCCTGGGATTTATAGGGGGATCTTTGATTACAGCAGTTTACTGACACAAAACTCAGTTTCCAACAATTAGTGGACAAGGTAAGAAACATTACTTGGTATGATATGGATATGGATATGAGGTGGGACATCATTATAGATGTAATATACCAAAGTATATAAGTAAAAATGACCACTGTGAAACAGGACTAGCCTGAGCAATACATGGCAAGCTTATTTTCTATTTTTAACTTATATTGATTGTTCTCAGTCTTCTACTGAAAGTGAAAGCCTAAAAGTGAGAATTAATAATAGCTTCTATGATCTTGTTAGTAAAAAGGATAGCTATGAACATGGTCTTATTTTAACCTGTACCAGAACTATCTACATTCAGGTACTGGAGCTTTCTAAAGCATACAAAGTCTTTCACATGCAAAGGAAGGGGATGGGGGTGTGGCAGAAAAGTCAAACTCAGACCTTATAACTCTGAATTTCTTCAGTGTTGCACTACAAATGGCAGAACAGTGTCATTTCCTGGCAATCACAATTGGAAATATTTGGAGACCGCTTCAGAACTGTGGTATTTTTTCCTCTTTTCTGTGATGATAATGTTGTCTGTATCCATGTTAGTACATGGTGGTGCTCAGAGTGTTTAGGATTTGGCCTTCAGCATGTTGTATGATGATAGTGGTTTACCCCCTAACAATGGCACATGGTTTTAAATTGCTCTCGATTGAGATCTCTGTGATTAGTACAGTTGAAGTGGATTTGAGATAAAACCGTAAACTTGCTGAGACTGACTGCCATTTTCACTTAGTTGATACAAAATCAAGCCAAAAAAACCCCACAACCCCCCCAAAAAAAACAAAAAACCCCCAAAGCCCCTAAACCTTCAAACCAAATAATTTTGATGTATTTTGCTTTTTTTCTTGGACCTCCTTTCTCTTTGTTTTATAATTTCACTTCTTTTCATCTCTGAAAAAAAGATCTCCACAGTGCTTTACAAATAAGAGGGCTTCAAAAGAAAATGTTATAACAATCTACTCTTTGTGTCAGACTATCTTAAAAAAAAGGCATGAGAAAGTTTAAAGTCAAATGGTAGTTTTTAGCACTTAAAAATTTTAATCACATGTTATAAGTCAAGCTTTGTTTCAGAAGCACAGTAACACAGATGTCTTTGTTCTAAGGTAAATTGTGTGCTCCTCCTAAAATAAATAAAGATGACAAGTATTTTTGTAGTAAAAAAGAAACCCAGATTTAAGATGCTGTGTTAAATCAAGCATGTTTTGGATGCAAATTCCTAAGCTTGTTTCAGAATTTTTACCCCCAGCTTATCTCCCAAATGAAACCATAGTAGAGAGTGTACTTCAGTAGCTTTTGTGGTAGTGTTATCATTAATTTATCAATCTGCTTTCCTAAGTGTAGTGAACATAAAGTTAAAAGCATTTAAAAGGATGTCTGTCCCACTGTGATAAAAGATGCGTTAACACATGCCCACCAAATCTCCAGCTCTTCTGCAGAAGTGACATGCCATAACTATATACTTATGAGGAAGGCATTCAAATACATGTTTAAAGATTGTATTAATCTGATCTTCTAAGGGATCTTAGAGGAATTTGGAACCTCACAGGGCATAATTATTGGAAAGCTTGTTAAACTGTAGGAAAGGCTTAGTTATTTATTTTTCTTTAACCTTTCATGGGTGCTAGTGGGTATGTAAAATATTTGGGTCATATTTTTGGCAGCAATATAATGTGTGTTGTGTTTTTAAAAATAAAAATTGAGAGAAAGAGGGAAAGGCTTTAAAACCTACTTTCAGTAAGTTTTGATTTTTCTTTTCTAGGTACCAAAGACATCTCGGAGAGAGAAATGCACCAGAGGGAGGCAGAAAGCAGAGACTTTGGAGGTTTTGGTTGTTTTTTTTTTCATTGTGATGGGGGAGGTTTGATTTCACTCAGCTGTAGAATTTGGTCTAAGGAGGTGTGGCCTCATGGTTTGGTCATAAACAGGTGGAATTCACTGTGCTGCCAGCAAAATGGAAGAGTTGTGTTGTCTTGCTCTTGAGAAACCAATGGTGTGGTATGTGGATAAGCAGAGTCAAGAATCTGCTAAGCACTCATTGTCAGGGTTGGATACCAGGACACATTTGAATTGCTTTAAGGGACAAACCTGCTGCTTCTTTCTCTGCTACTGCCTCATACCAGTGAAATAATTGATGTAGATGGGAATGTATTTATGCAATCACGTCTGTTAGCTCTGGAGGGCTTCATCACAATATCAGAGAACTTTTTTCAGTAAAAACTTTTTGTCAATAAAATGTTCCTACCAGTCCTCAAACTGAATTTGCAAGTTCCGTGTTACTGAATAACTGAAATACTTCATTCTATTGAAATAATCCTTGACACACAGTAAGATGCAGTTCTGAACTCTGCAAAAATGAGATAAAAATTTTGCAATGTTGAACTTGTTGTGGCAAAGAATAATTTATCTCAATGTACTTTGTTTAAAGACCTGTGCAGATGGCTAGTCCTTCCACTGATCCTGTGTGAAGCTAAGGGCAGATGTTGCGATTTGTTATATTGACAGTGCAATGAGTGTTGCATCTAATTTGCAGTTTTAAGAATTAATGGTGAAGCGATAAGAGGTGATAAAAATCAGTGTATGTCAAGTAGCAAGGACCAGGACAGAATTGTGTAACTTTGATGCAAATAAGGTATTTGTTTGGCATTGCTCCAGTAGTTCGAATGAGCTGAAAGAAATGTAGAAAATCTGGGAAACCATGTTTATAACAAGACTATTTACCAAAGATGTCCATTCATCACCAAGTTCTGCTAGAGACCAGCTTACATCTCTTGGCTGGTTTGTATCTTTAGATATTTTTACAAGAATAAAATAAAAAATAGGAGCCAAAGAGCACTATATTTATGTAGCTTGTATACTTCTTGCTTTCTTTTTTGAAACTTCAAGATATTTCATGAACCATTTTCATAATGACCATTTGATTCACATGCTTCTGTTCTTAGTAGTGGTGAAATAAAAAATACAAGGTGACAGGATTGTGGCTGCTATAGTGATGGTTTGAAAGTAAGAAATGCAGCTCTTTTTTTTTTTTTTTTAACCAAGAAGTAAAAAGCAAGCCAAATTCCTGATCATGTGTAAATAATCTAAAACTGGCAGCAATTCATACAAGAACTTTCCCAAATTGTTAAGCATGGATTGCAGCCGTTTGGCATTTTTCTCAGTTGTGCAATGTCATGTAATACAGTAGCTGGATGATCTTACTATATTTTGGGACACCATGTAAGTACTTCAAAGCTTTCATGTAGTGACTTCAGTCTTTTCGGACTCTAAGGAAATAGTTCTATTTTTGAATATTGGAGTTTAATAGGTGTCTGTGAAAAGCATTAAGGATTCCCAAAGCACAGAGCTCTCTGGGCTATGGATTTTTGTTTCTTAGTATCTGCAACACTGGTGGTGAATTTTGAGACATTTTCTGATTAATTTGGAGAAATAAATCAGAAATGATTGTTCCATAGGTGGAAGGTAAAATTACAGTGTATTCATGCTGTTTTAACCAGCTTCTGTCATAAGACTCCTAATTGAGGCTCAGAGGATTCCTGTATAGCTAAAAGTAAGAGGTAGGTAACCCCAGTGAGTGATTTCTAACATAACTATAATTATAATATAACTATAATTATAACATAACTATAATTGCTCTTTAGAGGAGTATGTCCATATCCATAGGGCACCCTACTCCTGTCTCAGTATTTGGCCTGTGAGGAGAGAAGATTCTTAACTTAGATATGTAAGGTCAGACATCTGAAGTATACGCAATGTCCCCCTTTGTGTCTGGTGGGTATAGCAACACATGGGCACACACAACAAGTCCCACACAATCCATTGCCTGTTATGAGCTGTCTTGCATGGATAGCAATGCTGACTGTCCTGGCCTTGAGCTCACTCAGTTGTGGGCTCTGGATGTCCAACCACACCTTGGCAGTCATGCTTCTTCTGGCTCTTGGGGCTTTTGATGATCTAATTTTATAAACGTAGTTGTTCACGCCTCTGAATCACAACAACCTGAGAACCTGTTGACGTGCAGAGGTTGCTCCATACAAGATTTAAATCTCACTGACGTCCTTTAGTGTAGATTTTGTTTATTCAGTGGCTGTAGGTTGCCCCATGTGTGGTGAGTTAGGATTAACATCTTTTCTGCATAGTAGAATTTTTATTGCCTAGTATTTATAGCACAGTACTTGTGCAAATAAGCCTTCCTCATATACATGGCAAATCTGGCACTCATTTCAAAGTGAGCCAGGTTACAAAACAAGTCTAGGTGTAATCAAGAAAATTGTTTTTAAAACACCTGTCCCAACAGCTTGTAATAGCTTTGTAAACTTTCACCAAAACTTGGAAATTTTACTGGGAAAACTTTAGTAGGGCACGAGCAGAGCATTTAATCCGGATGTTTGGTTGTGTATTAGATGTGTGAAAATGCATGTTAAACTCTTTGTTTAAAAAAGCAGTAAGTCCTCATAGATCCTAATAAGATTTTCCTGCCTATTGCTGAAGTTAATCTATTTTAGAGCAGGTTCACTAGAACACCAAGAAGTTTTAGTAAATTGATACTTTTTGTTCTGCTTTAACAAGATCGACCTGGTGAGTTGCTTAAACTTGGTATTTGAGAATTACTTTCTTCAGAGAGAATATAATTGTGCATTTAACCAATTTCAGGACAATTCCCTCATTTAGAGCAGAACTTTACTTTTGCAGAAGAGGCCTGGAGGGACAGACTGCAAAGGAAATGGGGAGAGCTTCCTCCGGGTTGTTTTGTTAAGATGGTCTTTCCCTTACAAGAATTTCTCCTCTTTGTTGGCTCAAGGTCAGCAGTGACTTTCCTGGCTGGCTTGAAGCACAGCAGTAATGAGAACACACTTCTGGAAATGTCTTTATCTGTTGTCCATGGAGGTATTCCTTAAAAAAAGGTTTTTTCCTTAGAAGTGTGGAGGAGGAACCATCAGCCTTAGCTAAATTACACTGTTAGATTCATAGTTGGTAGGATGGCAGACAACAAACGTTGCTTATGTTCCCTGAAAACTTTTTCCTCCCCTGCCACTCCAGTGCTGACCTTGTGGAGGGGTTTGGTCAGCACTGGAACCTCAGCTGCCACCCAGCAATGGAAGGGGAGGAGGTGCCAGCCTGAGCTGCACAACTTCAAGCTGCTCCTCAATACTTGTAATTCCACTGGAGATTTACATTAATTAAGCCTTTGGTACATTGTCTTGAGGATCAGTTAATCCTGTCATTGTTTAGTGCTGCTTGCTAATGCAGTTAACAGGTATTAATCCCTATGTTTTTTTAAAAATTAACAATAATAATCGAATTTTCATACCAGCTCACTTTTTCCAAGCATCTTGCCTGAGCTGTATCTTTATGGCAAGATAATACTAAATATCACTATCTGCTGTTCTGCTGTGTTTAAAAAGTCCACCATTTAATTTGAAATGGCTTAAGGGACCCTTAAAGTATATTTGAGGTGTAGTCAGCTTCATAACATATTTAAGGTACCTGTACCAAATCTTGATTTTTAATTTTTTATTTTTTTCCATATTCACCAAGTAATAATGGTTCAAATTATAAGTTCAATTATCAGTAGCATGAATTAATGGTATCAGTTTGTCTTGCATCCTCCCGACAATATTTTCTATATTAATGTTTGTAATTATAAACAAATTCTCTTTTACTGATAAAGCAAATATTTCTGTTATTTTGTTGGTAAATTTCTATAGATTTGAATTTAAGCTTTTACTTAGCTGGAATTTTTAGGGCTGTAATTTTTCGTTCTTAGGAATTTTTTTTTTTTTTTTGAGGAGTAATATAAACCCTTTCTGTATAGTGAGCAAACTTATTTTGTGTAAGGAGAATTTATAAATATATATAGTTGAACTAATATTTTGAAATGTTTATTGAATTTTATGTAATTTTTTCAGCTATCTGTATCCACTTTCAGGAAAAAAATTGACAATGTTCTCATAAGTTCCTATTTAAAGTCAAGTTGGAACTATCTAGTTGTCCAGAGAAAGCAGCACATTCACATGGAGCCATGTTTCTATAGTGATTTCAAATGTTTCAAAAGCAAACAAGCAATTATTTAAATAATAAAACAAACACCTGCTCCTTAAAGCCAAAAGCAAAGAAAATCCAGCCCCCCTGCAACAAAACTCCCAATCCAGAAGCATACTCCTTGGAAGAAAATGAGCTACTGTCTTAGGAGTTTTTTGACTTGAAAGATGATTCCAAGCTCACCAATAGAACACTAAAGTCATGTTCATAGAGTTCACTTTAAATAAATGTTCTTTAGTGAGTGCCTCTTTTACTGAACATACTTTTGGTTGTTTTTAGGTTTTCTATAGCATCCTCCTCCTGTATTTTTAATACATTTTTGACAAAGTGTGATTTATTTAAGGAAAAAAAAAAGGTTTATGCATCTTGTATGTGGGCCTTTTTTTTTTTTTAACCTAAGAAAATTGTAAAGGATCTTGTCAAAGTTGATTTCTTTGTGTTTGATCTAAAGAATTTGAGTTAAAAGCTTTTTTGAAGTGTGTAGCAACTGCAGAAGCAATTTGTTTGGACTGAAGATTACAGCTATATAACAAATAGCTAGCTGCATATATGTAACTTCTAAAAGCCTGATATCTTGTCCATTAAATAACTTTTTTTTTTTTTAATTGAAAAGCCCTCTAATTAACCATGTAGTAATATTGTATGATTAAGTGAAGCTTCATTTGAACTAGAATTCATTTATTTGCCAATGTGAACATAGTTTGGAACATACTATTTTACTCCCTCTGAATTGAGCTTTCTGCATCATGGTGATTTTATTACAATTTAATGATGGAGCTGCTGACTTGCAATTTAACTGGCATGCAATGACAAAGGCTCTTCAGCAGCCTGTGCCATCCCCTGCTCTGGGTTACAGACTGACTGTCCTGGGGACAGCTGACACACTGTGGCTGTGGCTGCCTTCAGCATCCCACAACAAAATATTTGGAGGAGAGAGGCCAGTGTTCCTGAATTGTTACTGGGGAGAAGGATTGAATATCTCACCCCTGTTCTGGTGTATAAAGTTTAATCAGGGAAGATGAATGTTCTGACACTAGCAGGCAACAGGGAATGTTCCTCCATGCCCTCTGCAGTTGCCTCTTGTGACTTGGCGCTGGAGCTTTGCTTTCCTCCTGCCTTGCTTAGGGAAAAGGTGTCCAGGTAAGGGCATTCCCCATCTCAGAGCAGGTGGGTGGTGAATGCAGTTTTCAAGCTCCTCTGACCTGCCTCGGGGTTGTCTTGAATGCCAACCCCCCCAGTGAGGTGCTTGTACTGAGGATGACAGGGTTGGTTTTCCTTCCTGCTATGCTTTCTCTGGGATGGTGGAATGGAGGAGTTGCACTGACGTGCTAAAGCCCACTGGAGGTTAATGTCTCATCAGAACCAGGTCTCCAGTTCTGCCTCCTCCTGCTGGAGGTACCTGGATGTTCTAGGGAGCTCATAGCCAGTCAGGACCAAAAATATTGAAGCTGTGCTGCTAGAACCATCCCTGATATAGTCTCTGTCTAATGTTATGCTGCTGAACATGATTGTATCAAGCCATATTGAAACATGAGCTGATTTTGTGATAAAATACCTGATTTTATGATAAAATACCAGTAGACCTCTGAAATTTGGAAATCACAGGAATTCTCTAATCATGTGTTTTGCAACTGAACTGATTGCTGCAGAATATGATAAAGATTTGAACCCTCCTTCCAGAGGATGTAATGCTACGATTTAGTTTCTAAACCGATGGTTGAAATAGTTGTCTTCAAAGCTTTCTTCATGTGAAACACCTGGGGCAAAAGTAGCTAAGCTTATGCTCTTCAGTAATATTTGGGATGTATAGATTTGATAGGGCTGATGTTGATGTTGTCTTCTGTGTGAAACAAGGAGAGGTAACAAGATAACAATCTTTCCCTTTTTCAGAACAAAAGATAGTTTTTCTGTATGTTTCATACTACATGTTTTCAATCCTGTGTCTTTTCTCATCAAATATTAAAACCTTTTTTGTACACCTGAAATAGACTGTGTCAGTTGTTTGTAAGGAATGCAACTGACTGTACAGAAGGGGTAAGAAAATGCCTTTCTGTCGAAATTGTCTTAGAAATGCGGCTTCAAACAGGAAAGTGCAATTTTAGATGTCTGCATATATATACTTGGGTATCACCAGTGGTATGGTTTGTTCTTCAGTTCCACGCTACGGTGGACAATTAATGTAAGAGATGAATATGGCCTCACTTGTCTGAGAGGAGTTTGGAGGCTGGCAGGACAGGGCAGAGCCAGGTAAGTCAGTATCTCCATGATACTGAATAGTATGTTTTGATCAAAACTCAGCAAACAAATGCTTGGGATCCCCTAAGCATTTTTGGTGCTGAGGGTTTTTTCTAAATGGTACTTCACAAGCT
Source organism: Florisuga fusca (assembly GCA_038090715.1). Taxonomy (NCBI): domain Eukaryota; kingdom Metazoa; phylum Chordata; class Aves; order Apodiformes; family Trochilidae; genus Florisuga; species Florisuga fusca. The sequence goes on along the minus strand of JAAWXA010000015.1, from coordinate 5,670,482 downwards.
TATAATAAAACAGAAAGGGATCTTGCAAGTAGTATCAATTATCCCCAAATATGTTGCTGAGTGAGTGAGTTTGCTTTTTTGGAAGGTGATTCTGATGAACTGTCATATTCTGCATGTCTTTGAGACGGGTTTTATTGCTCTGGCAAACTACTGGTATGTCTGGCTACTTGAATGTGCTATTATAAGTTAACTTTCTGAACTCAGGTAGTGATCATCCTAAGATTGCTGTTACATTTTCTCCTTCTTTCTTGGCCAAATTGTTCATCTGATATATGACAGAATTGGGATGAAGTTACTCTTCAAACATATCCATTTTTCTTAACAGAACAATCTAAAATGTAGATGGCAAATGTTCCAACTCTTAACACATATACTGAATGCATAAGACTTTTTTTTTTTATTATAGCCTGAGGATATAGTATTGATCCAATTAACTGGGGGTAGGGAGGGGAGAAGGGGGAGAAAATTAGGGTTTATTAAGTCCTTGTTTAACTTCCAACTCTTAGAAATACATTACTTTTTCCTCTCTTGCTCTCCACAGTTTCCATTTTAAGTGCTTTTCTCCCAGTGAATTTAAGAAAACTCAGGCTGTTAACTAAGTTGTAAGATGCTATAGCATGTTGGAGTTTGTCTTAAGATAAATGCAGCCTAAATCTGAGAACAAGACTCAGCAGTGTTAACTCCTACAATAAACAGGTTGATATAATGGAAATTCTGCCTGGCTCTTAGCTACCTCAACATGAGCAGTACCATTTCATTTATGACTTCATGTATAGTATAACTCCTAAAGTGGAAAACCAAAGCACATCTCCAACTGCACATACTCATTTTTGAGGGCTGGAGCTCTGCTGTGACAGAGATAGAAAAGAAATCCTGGATCTCAGGGTTTAGAGACTTTTACACCAAAACTGCAGATAACAAACAGGGTTCTGTATTAGTCCTGAATAGCATTTCCTTCTTTCCCTAAATAAATTAACTTTATCTTGTTTGATTTTTTTAAAAAACATTTTAAAATTTGCATTGTGTCTTTTTGCTGATATGGCAGTGACATATTTCTGTGTTTTCTCATCTTGATCTCATTCAAAATTCATACACTTCGTGAATATCAAGTCTCCTCACTTTACCCCTTTACCCTTACTAGGTGACCTACTAGATTTTCTGGAGCAGCTGTTCCTTCAATGCTACCTTCTCCCCCGTCTGGAAGCCAGATGGGCTAATCCACAAAGAGCCACTATTTCTTCATGGATCAGTTTTCAGAAAGTCTAAACTGAACAAATGACAACCTTCCCAAAGATGCTGAACATGCCCATTCCTGGGCAATGTTCCACAAAACAAGAGAAGTCTTAACAAGACATATTAATATTCCTCTCTCTCTCTATAAGAATATACAACAGACAGACTATGGTAATTTTTTTTTTAATTATGAGATTGTTTTGCACACCCCTTTATGCATTTTTAATATTCATTCCATATTACAAAATGAGAAAGGAAGGACTTCTAGACAACAGCAACTACAATAGTTCTATTTACAATTTCAGCAAGGATTGTGTCATATCAGAAGACTAATTCTTGTTTGTGTTGACTTATTAGCTCTTAGATCTTTCAGTTTTCCTGCTGGCATCCTTCTCTTTATCTAAATATTTGGGCTTTGTTACCTGCAAAGTCACTACATCCTTGCTGTTTAAGTATGATTTAAAACTGTTTACCCGCTGGGTTTTTTAATTTTGGAGAAGTACAAGGTAGGCTGGAAGTACCCAGTCCATCAGAGTTCAGTTAGCAGTGAGGTATATGCCACAGGGTATTATGTCCCATCACTGCATATATGTTATCATATATGCATGTATGTACTGCATATATGTTATCATAAGAAAAAGCTTTGTTGCAGGGCAACTTGTGACTTTGTGAATCCTATTTTTAAATCAATCATTACTGATTGAAAATAAGTGAATAGTGGTTTTCAAGTGTATTTGGGTCAAGTGATGACATTGTTTTATTTGTCTCCTCAAACCTTGAGTTTATATTCTAAAAGACTGTGAGATTGGTTCCCCTTGACAAGCAATTATGCCAGGCTGGTATCTCTATTGCAGTCAGCATTCTTTTCTTTCTCAGGGATGGTATCTCTCTTGTGAACCCTCTTGTACATTGTCCTTGAGCCTCTCTCTTGTGCATTGTCTCAGGTAGGATAGATGATGCTTCAGAGAAAATATTATTGGATATACTGCAAGTTGTTGGAAAGTGGCTATACAGGTGTGATGGTCCCATAAAGAAAATGTTACATTTTCAGTTCACACCATAGGATGTCACACGAGCTGTAAAAGGTTTTAATTGAGGAGTGGAACTGCTTTCTCATATAAGCTGACCCACACACATTATGTGCTTTTCACCTTTATTCACCATCTGTCCTTGCTGGAGCTGACGTCTGCCATCTGAGGGCTGCTTCCCTGGTGCTTAATTCTCAGTTTAGATGTTCATGGCACCCTCAAAAAAAAAAAAAAACCAAAACCCAGAAAACCAAAGACAATTGGGTGTCTTTGTATGGTACACACTTCTATACCCCCATGGGGCTTTTGTGTGTATACCCTTGCTCACAGTCTTTTGTGTTTGTGGACCCCAGATGGTTGCCTGCAGTCACAGCCTTTAGTAGAAGAATCATATTCAAATCATCTAATGGATAATAAACTGTACTGACTTTGCTTTTGTTGTGGATGGGTGTTTTGAAGTTGAAGAAACAAAAGATCTCCTGGGGAAAATTTCTGAAGATCTGTATCATTGTAAATCTTGGAGAGGGGGGAACAGGCTGAATAAGTGACGACTACTGACTGGGCTTGCTGAGGAGACAAGCACTGCAGATGCTGAAGTTTTAAATCCAGAAAAAAATGATAGAATTAATAAAATATCTCTGAAAGCCTATTGTCTAGATTATTGCAGCTAAGCAACTAACACAGACTTTTTTGTATGCTCTGAATTTGATTTGATTTTATTCCAGGTATCAAATACCTGGAACATTTAGAAGTTTAATTTTACTAAAACAAAATGCTTTTAGGAAGAAGACTTTACAGTGGCTAGTGTGTTCCCACAAATTTACAATTGCAGAACTGAAAACCTTTGAAGCTCTTTCCCCTCCCCTCTGCCCTTCAAATCAAGGAACAGAAAAATGTGACGCATCCTAAGAGTGTCAGATGGAGTTTCCTGGAGTTTCAGATGTTGTTAATCAGTCTGTGCAAAAAAGAATCCACACAGATATTAATCAGAGTTAAATGGTATCTTTGATTAAGTATTCCAAGTCTGGGAAAACAAAGCTGTGGGGCTTGTTTCCTTGTTTCATTGCATTTTTAACATGATAAGAAATGCATTATATATTTTTTTTTCTCCCTCTCTGAGGCATGTTGCTAAAACGTGTTTTCTAATAACAAAATAGCTTGTTTAAATCTTTTTGGAAGTAGTAATTAGCACCAGATATTTTTAACATACAAGGTGAGATTATGAAAACACAGAACTCTTAGCTATATCTAATATTCCTGGAATATTTAGTATTTTATATATACACACTCACACATATATGTATATATATAACCCTCCAAAAGGGTTATATATAACCCTCCACAAAGGTGAATGTCTGTAATATGTTGGGGAGCTTCAGTAATTTATTTTTATAGGGAGGATGTGAATAAATCCATATTTGGTACAGTTTCCACACCTTGTGGAAAATGCAGGATTTTTCTTCTAAAACCAAGGCAGAATGCAGGGAAAATTCTGACTTTTCAAAAGGAATTATCTTTTTTTGACCAATCTCTTAGTTTGTCTGATAGCTGTATTTTGAAATCCTGTGGAAGTTACCTACTTATTAGTCCAGGAAAGCAGTTTTCAAGTAAATAACCAGCCTGGTCCATTTAAAAGATTCCTGGGTACTGTGTATGAGAGATACATTATAACTTATTTTTCCAGAAACACACCATGGGAAAATCTGGGTGACAGATCTACTAACAGTAGCTCCTCATGACAGGATCTGAAGGAACAGCTGATATGCTATGGGTCTGCATGCTTGAGTTGCCTGTGATCCAAAGTATGGTGCCTTTCCACAAGTAATTACTTTGGAATGTATTCACAATAAAAGAAAAAGATAGGAGAAAAAGATGATTGGAGTCACTTCTTGCTAACTATATAGTAAAAACTTTTCCCATAGGAGGCCTTAAAGACCTATCATCTCACTTGACTGACTCAGTGGACGAGTACCAATATTATCAAAAGCATCAGTAAGATCTGATCTGAGTTTCCTTCACATGTGTAGGAGCTGCTGTAACAGAAGGAATACACAGTGACCTCGTGGGCTGGGTGGTTGGATCAGTTATGATTCAGTATAACAGCTATGATGATATTGATGCATTGAGGAGGCTTCAATAAGCTAATGAGGGTCCGCTTGCACCCTGAACTCATCAGGATCACTATCCTTTTGCAAAAAGAGCACATGATGTACTGCAGAGTCAGCAGTCTTGTATGCTGCTGCCTTGGTTTGAGGTGTTGCTGTGACAGCCATTGTCCCAGACTCTGTCTTCCTACTGGAAATGTTATGTTTGATTTCTCTCCTGAAATGGACCCATAGTTGTATTTGATTGCTATAATGTACATCAGGAAGTGCTAGGTAGTAATACCACTTGAAAATTAAAGCTAGTGTAAAATCTGATTACGTGCATTATTAGATTTCAAAGCAGAGACCACAATGACAGAGTCTTGTGATGTGGATGAGCTGCCAGTTGAATTCTGGTGGGGTTTGTGGCATTGTAATGACTTGAAAGGGTTTAATGTAATTTCAAAGCAAGTTCTGAGAAAATGCCTCTTTGTACTGGACTGCAGCAGCCAGTGGAGATACGGGCTCTTGGGCTTTCTGAATGAGAACTACCTCCTCAGAGACTGTTCTCAGACAGAGACTTCTGTGTTGGAATTTAACCACTTGAATTAGCCCTTTAGGTTGTGCAGAACCCAAAAAAAGTTAGTAGAATGAGTTTTGGATTGTTTTCAGTACTGTTAGAACTCTTGCCATTGTTTATCAATGGATTCTGTTGTATCCTCTGGGATGTCCCCACCTTGTTTACTGCTGGCGCAGGCCACGTCATCTTTAGTGTTTAAGAAAAAACTCTTCCCTGAAAACCTTGGACTGGTTTCTGTGTTGGTGCAAACATCTGTGTGTAGATGTCAAACTAAACTTTGCATGAAGAAGAGACCTGAATACCAGGTCTACAAACCAATCAGTTACTTGTCAGTCCATGAGACCATGAGCTTTGACATTGTATGTAGTCTGAGGGGTTTTTCTTATTTGATGTGTTTGGGCAAAGGACTTTACTGTGTTAGAGGATATGAGGTACATAGTAACCTTTGGAAATACATACGAGAGTGTGGGTAGCTCTGGTTTTGGCTAGGTGGATTCTGACATTTAAAAAAAAATTACTTTTGCAATGTTGAAGTATTTCTGAACGTCATTCTTATTTCTCAAATGGCGCATGCAGAAGCTCCATCCTCTGGTTATAATCTTTGAATTAATAAGACATTTATGCAAGTGCTAATTTCCTAATCTCTGTGGGTTTTCCTCATTCTGGTTGCAGGGGATGTCCTCTAACAAGGTAAATTCTAACTTTTGTCCAATGGCCCATGGGAGCAGATCTCAGTCGCAGTAGCAGTTTTTCAGTTCATTAAGAGATGTACATATCCTAGCTCCCTGGTGAGTTTTGGTAGACTCCAAGTAGCAGTGGTGAAGTCTGAGTTCACTGTTACAAGTACATGGCCAGGTCAGAATAAAAACACCCATGCAGTGCAGCTCTTTCACCAGATAATGGTGTGCATGGTTAGAGGAAGGTGTGCAGTGCTCTGGTTCTCTGGAGCCTCTGATGCCAATGTCCAGCATTCATAAAAGTGGAGCTTTGGGACTGGAGTACTCTTAAGTTTTAAACATCTTGGGTTGGGATTTTGTCAACTTTAGACAACTGGAACTAAGTTCATCTGTCTTCATGTGGATATCTGAAATGCATGAAAACAAAAATCTTAATCATAATTCACAGCTTTGATTCCTCCATAAGAATGATGACTGTAGTATTGCTGTACCTAAGGCAGCTTTTAGAAATAATACACATTGCTTAAGCACCTTAAATATGACATAAATATGATGCTATGAAACATAGTTCTTTAAAATCCATAAATTTCAGTTGTATATTTGTGCTGTCTTGTGAAATTCAAGGTGGGCTTTGTTCCTACTGTCCATTCTGCTGATAACCTTTTGTTTGTGGCCTCACTCAACTTGCCCTTCTGCCCTTAGAGCCTGCCCAAAACTTGGACCTGCATTCATGCCTCCATCCAAACAGGAAGAATTCCAGGGATATAGATAGCTAGGATATAGAAGCAGTGCCTAAAGGGGTCTTTTGTTGTAAACTCCTTCTGCCCACACTGTGAGGCAGCTCTGCCCGGGGCTCTGGGATGTCTGCAGGGCAGGTGGCCTGGCCTGTCAGAAGGGCAGTTCAGCTGGGTACTAAAACCCAGAGCAGACATTGACACCTTGAGTATAGCAATACCCAGAAGCCAACTGGATAAAATAATAGTATATAATTTATTTAGATGGACTGTAGGGTCAGGGCTCATTACTTCTTACATGTGTGTAAGAATTTTTTCCTAATGACTTTTGAGAAGAGTTGAGGGTGGATGAAGGTTCGTCATGTGGTAAACCTGGAACTTACCTTGAGCATGTGTATGGAAAGAACAAATCTAGGCAGTTAGTTCTCTTCAGCCTATTTGCCAAGCTCAGGTGCCAAGATGCAACTCCAGACTATGATTGTCATGTGTAGAAAGAAGATTATTGCCCTTTCTCTCAATGTAAATCAACTTACTTTTTTCCTCATATGTTTCTCTTAACTGCACTTACTCTTTCATGGGCTGCAGTGGGCAGTTTTTACTCACAACTGGATGCCCAGTATTTCCAAGAAGATAGGAGAGGCAGATTCTCACCTGTCCCTTCCCACCTAACCAGTGATGTTTCCCAGTCACATAAAGAAATTTATATTATCTGTAGAGGCAACCAGGTGAACACAATTAGGTGTTGCCAGTTAGGAGAAGGGTCTGCATCTGGTCCATCACCTGACCAACTGCTTTGCTGTGATGGGGGTCCCCCAAGCAGTAAAAACTGACAATGCTCCTGCCTATATAGGCGAAAAGGTCAAGCAGTTCCTTGCTACTTGGGGAGTAAAACACATTACAGGGATCCCTCACTCGTCTTCAGGACAGGCGATAGTGGAAAGAGCTAATCACATGCTGAAGATGTACCTTCAAAAACAGAAACACAGCGAAGATTTGGATCCACAGATGTGGCTTAGTAAAGTACTTTTCACACTGAATTTTCTTAATCTAAGCCGTGATTCCCAACAGCCTCCTGTGCTGCTGCATTACTTGTCCCAAAAAATCAACCGCATGCCTGAGGTACAAGTCAACTACAAGGATCCTTCCATGGGTCAATGTACAGAGCCCAAGCCATTGCTGTTTACTGGAAGAGGCTATAGCTGTGTCTCCACAGACTCCAGACCTCTTTGGGTACCCAGCAAATGGACACCAACTGCGCATGAGCAGAATTGGGGGACCAATTGGGTGGGCTTCCAGGAGCAAGCTTGGCTCATCCTAGAGTAGCCTGAGGAAGAGGATAGTCAACTCCGGAGCATTAGCACAGAGATAGACTAACTGATTCTAAGGGTAACTTTTGGAGTGCTGTCCTTGCACCTTGGCAAGAACACCTACTGGACCCCAAAACACTGTGGTCCAGGAAAGGATTATCACCAATAATTATCCTTAAGATTTTCTTTCTGGCTGTCATTTTTATTTCATGAGATAAATCAGACCAATGAAAGACTTGAGGAATCTGAGTAATCCACAGTGCTTAATGATACAGGCTGGGTTCTGCCCTTCATGCTGTGCAGCTCCAGGAACTGTATCAAAAAGCTCATTTTGTTGATTTCATGTCACAGAGTTTGTTCTGAAAGATTCGTTATGTCATACAAAGGTGTGCCTCTTCCTTACCTCCCCAGGTATTTTATGAGAGATCAGGTCAAAAGAACCGGTTGTATCTATACCATTCTTGAAGTCTATTTTAAAATCATGTTAATAATTTAAAATGGGGTTCTTTCCTGTTTTAATGAACCATATGGAGGTGTGTATATACATTCTCTTGTGTGTACAAATGGTATGTTCTAGCCCTCATTAATCAAAATGACACTTATTATACCCTCAAGTGTATTTGCACATGAAATGTGTTCCCAAAACTCTGTTTCTGCCTGATTGATCTCTGCATTGTTCAGTTTTCAGACATATGTGTCTAAAGCTGGGTGAAGACGCATAAGTTGACTTCTAGTACGATTTCTTTAATTTATTTTTTTTTTCAGAATTAGTACTACAAACCATGTAGAAAGCCTTTCCAAGTTCATTTTTTGCACCAAGCTTGGCATAGGCATGAAGTACCTCATCCCATTTTACTCTGGAAAATACACTGCTTACTGCCAAAGAAAGTTCTAGGAGACACTGCTGCTGTGGGAAAGTGTGCAAGAGAAATAAGTCTGTGAAAAACTGCAGCAGAAAAAAGCAAAACATCCTTCAAGGCACAGGCTTGACTTACTCTTTTCAAACATTGCCTGTTCTAGAGTTCCTCTTCCAAATGAGTGCCATGGAACAGATACTAGCCAGTGCTTATGTCCAAGAGGATTAAAATTCAGTAACTTTTCTGTTAGTAAAGAGCATGGATGTCTACTCACATCAAGATTCCGTGTGTATATAAACCAAAGACCACCTGAGGGAATGAGAAGCAGTAGCAAGTCTTTTCTAGTCTTAAAGAACTGGAGCATATAGGAAACTCCCATTCATCCTTTGTATTCTGTTTACTTTTACCAGTTAGCCCAAAGCCTAAGGACACAAGTATGTATGCAGGGTCTGGAGAGGAACTTGAGTTTAGTGCTCATTTCTAAAATAATTTGTTAGGGTTCTTGTGTGCTGGATGCCTGAAGTACCTCGAGGTCTCCATAGAAGGGGTGCTGTCATTATTCAACACTTTTTCTGCCCACGTGGCATGTGGGAAACACACAGTTTTACTGCAACTTGTACTGAAGAGTTCTTGACTGAAGACTCTCAAAGAATTTGTAGAATTTCCTCTTCATTTTTTTATGGTGTAAGCATGGGTACTTCTCTTGTCTGGCCTCTGCTGCAAGCCTGTCTGAAGATTTTAGTAAAAGAAATAAAAATAATGTAGAAATACTACTGTGTGAGAGCAGGAGTGAAATATCTTGCCTTCTCTGTACACAGAATTATAAAGCATAGTCAGAAGAGCAGAATTTGAGGAAAAATACTTCCTTGTGTAAACTCTTCCCCTTTATCATATTGTAATGTCTCGCCCTGGAAGACACATATTTGTCACTTACACAGACTCCTCTAAAGTCTCTAAGAGAGGTTAATTTAGTTGTGGGGGGAAAGTGCAGAGATGGCACAAAGAGATGCAGCATCTGACATGTCTGGAGCTCTGCCCTGAGCAGTGTGCATGTGTGAGAGGGAAGACCTAACATCTGTATAAACCCGTGCTGGTGTTTCTAGTGGGTGTAGGGGTACGATTTAGAGCCAGAGATGATTAGGATTAGAATGCACTGGTTTTCAGGTTGGTATTTACTGGTATTAATGAGCAGTGGTGGAAGCGCTCACCTTCAGACTGCTTTGTAGCCCGCACTGGTTTGACAGGACTTGCCCCGCCTCTAGCGTTGTAAGCTCGATGCTTACCTAGAAGTATTTGTTTGGTTTTGGCATCTAAAAGTGTAATTAGACCTTCACCTGCATGTATATGGCCTGGAAAGATCGAATAATGCAAGAAGCCCGAAGAATACACACGCTTTGTTTACCGTAAGCCCCTGTGTGCTCTCTGCCCTGTGCCCAGCTCCAGCTCTCCCTTGCAGGCCATGAGATGCACTAGCCGGATTTTGGGATGTTTCCTCCTTGTTCCCTGCTCAGGAAGGCGAGCTGCCTACTTTCCTGCCTTTCTGCCCTCCTGCCTGCCTGCCTGCTTGCCTGCCTGCTCCGCTCCCTTCCCACTCTCAGCCGCCTCCCGGCCGCGCAGCCCGCGCTCTCCCTCACGCCTGGAGGGCTCCGGCGGCGGCGGGAGTAGGGCGCTGGCGCCGCGCTTTGCCTTTGACGAAAAGTTTTGTAGGTGCCCGAGGGCGAGTTTCACGCGTGGACTGGCGGGGCGCGGAGGGGGCTGCTGGGGTGCTACGCTGCTGCTCCAGCGCCGCGCTGCGACCGCGGGTTACTAATCCAATGACCGGGGAATTAACAGCAGATGGCGACGCCCCTTCCCCCCGCCCCACCCCGGACCC
>JAAWXA010000015.1:5441832-5660089 GCA_038090715.1 Florisuga fusca | reverse complement strand
CTGGGCCGGGCCGCGGGTTCCCCGGCTCTCCCCGGGGCAGCGGGTCGCTCTGGCGTGGCGGCAGCGTCTGGGAGCGGGCAGCGGAGATCGGCGTCCCATCGGTGTCCTCCCGGGGAGAGCGCTGTGAAGGGGACACTCCTGCAAGTCACAGCGGCTGCGTTTGAGTTTGTTTACTTGTGACTCCGACTCGCCCGCCGCATTCTCCTCCTGGTGGCGTAGCGGATCGATAAGAGGTGCTTCCTTGGGTTTTGATGGTAAGTTGGCGATGGGAGAGTTCTCCTGTTCCTGGCAATTCTGTGTTTTGTTGCAGTGTGTAGAGATGAGCGTTTTTTGTTAAAACAGTGCTGTTTTCCGAGCTGGTGTTCAAGTAAACGCCCTTCTTAAATATTTTCTGTTGTCTAATATAATGTTTTACATTAAAGTATGCATTAATTTTCTGAGCTAAAGAAAATAATTATTTGTAGATGTTAGCTAGAATGATTTGATTCTTATAAACCGAGTTTGGTTTTTTTGACTTCGCACTGGTGAAAGCAAAGCTTCTTGCCTGATGATGGCCACAAGCTAATATTTTGCAGTTTTTTCAGGCACTAAAAGCCAGACTGTTCAACTGTTCAAGCAGATCTGAAATACTAAACTATCTTCTCAGAAAGGGTAAGAGGCAAGCTGAAGCTTTGTCAAGTCAAGCCCGAGTTTGTTTGCAAGTCTTGGGTTTCAACTAAGAAAGGTATTGACTGGATTTGCCCTCACGTCACTTCTGAGAACTCCCAGACGGGCAGTGGGGTTTGCTGCTTTTGAGAGAAGCTGGTCCTGTAGCAGGACCAAGGGCTGGGCAGCCCCACACTGCTCTCGCACTCACTCGAGTCCATCTCTTAGGAGAGGGCTTCGCAGCGAGGACAGCCGGGGAGTTCGTGTCGCAGCATCCGTGCTTGGAAGCAAATGGGTTTTATTTCTTTGTGCTTAGGGCTTGGAGCCTAGGCTCCTACGGGGGGGAAGCGTACTCTACAGAGTAGTGGCCAGCTGCTACTTCAGTTGCTGGTTTGTTGTTGGCTGCAGCCCTTCGATGCTTAAGCCATAACTGATATTTTAGCAGTGCTCTGTTTGCTTTTGGTGACAGAAGCAATCTCTTGATAAGGCATCTCCATGTTGTGAACGAGGTTATCCTCTGGGGAAAAAAAAGCCCCATAGTTCAGCTTCATGCTTGTGGCTGAAACTGGTGTGGCTTGCACAGTGTATCACAAAGGATGCTACATTTTTAATGTTGTTTCTGTAACTAAAGCATCCGCTCAGGGACGTGAATATCAAATTGCCGTTAGATTATTTGGTGATGCTGACAGAGTAATGCCAGATACTGTACATTCTCTTAACAACAAGAGGAAGTTTCATAACTGGCCTTGATAATGGAAGTCTAGTTTTCTTGGTAGCTAATATGCCTCAGTGTCGTGTTGCTGACTTTGGATGTCCTTGGATGACCATCTTGTGCCTCAGTGTCCCTGTCAGGGCTAAAGGGTGGCCCAGCACTTCCCTGAATCACAAGGATGCTAAAACTTCTCAGCTCTGTGCCTTGTGGGGCCCTCCTGTGGGTGTTGCTCTGGAAGTACATACTGATGCTGTTAGGTTTGGATCCCTGTGCTCACACCAATACCATCCCACTGGTGTGCTCTCTGGACTTATGTTCTTCTTTGCAAATGTCAATTCAGGCAGCTTTGAAACACCAGGCTTCCTGTTCGACAGGCTCTGGGACTTGGGAGTGCCACCTTTTTGCAAGGAGCTTTCAGAGTTGTGAGATTTTTGTTGGGTTTTGTTTGTTTGTGTTTTTTGATAGAAACACAAAACCCCCTAGTGAAGGACTAATTTAATATCTTGCTTGTTGAAAGAACCAGAACTTCTGATTTTTGGCTTGAGCAAATTACAATAATTTCTGACTCACGTTTATGCAGCATAGGAATTTCTGAATGATGAGCCATCTCCTGCGACCCCACAAGCAGCAGCTCAATGACTTGTCAGGCTTCATTTTTGCTGTGTAAACTTCTGTAATGGATTTTCCATGTACCGAGAATAATTGAGCAAGCTATTTTTGCCTCATTTTCCTTTGCAGTGACTGCCCCTTTACTGTGTATGGGTCACTGTCATCTTTTTGTGGGGAAGGAAAATAATTTTCACAGTGGATGTCATTGCCATATCTCAGAACACCTTGCAATGGTTATTTTGAGTTGCCTTTTTGAAATTCAGGCACCTGGAGATTTTTTCTTTGAGGAGCTGTTTTTCTTATACATTTGAGGCATAGTGACAGCAATTGAGGAGTAAAGCAGAGCATGTTTTTCTGAGGTGTTAGTTGTTAAAAAGATTTCTTTAAAGTGATCAGCAACATCATGTTAGAAACCCAACTGTCCTATCCCTGTAATTCTTCTTGGTCAAGAAGAGGAAGTTGGAGAAGGGATGCCTGTATAAAATTCAAGTTCTGCAAGTCATAATGTTTGGCTATCTTCTTTCTCTAGCTTGTGTGACTGCTCACTACTGCTACACTGACATCCTTTACTCGGTTCTCCTTGTTCTCAGCAATGTGTCTTCAGTGCAGATTTGAGGTTTTCAGAGTGCTCCCACTCATGGTAAATCCCAGTTTGAATAATGGTAATAGAGAACGACCTTGATACTCGCTTCCATTTTCTTCCTTGGTTAGTGAGGATAAATGCATTCTTCTCCTTAATAGAATATCTCTGTAAAGGAAATGTAGATGTATTTTCATTTTAGCAGGCTTTTGCGAACAGAGGTTTGACGTAAGTGTTGCTGGACTTCATAAATTGTGTCTTAAGGCCAAGGGAAGACTGCTGGTGGGGCAGAGCAGAGGCAGGGGTGCCTGCCTTCCTAATGCCTTCCAGGAGCAATCTTGGGCTTGTGGCTTGAGCTGTGTAGGGCTCCATGCTGGCAAAACTCTGTTTAGATGGACACAGCTGATTTAGTCTTGCTAAGCTTTGTTGATGCAGTACTCAGCTTGGATGCTAATGGAGATGTAGGCCACGCATAGTGCCCTGGGGTCTTAAAGTATTTATTAAGCCATTTTCTTTGAGGAGGGCAATGCTTAAGGCTGCCCATTGAACAGGTAACTGATTTTTTAAAGTCAGAACTCAATGTGAGGTTGCTGTGTGTGGCTAAATATTTGCTAATAATTCTGGAAGGTATTTGTGTTGGACTTAACTATTGAAAATAAACATACGCTGTGGATTGAAACTTGCCAGACCAGATAGCTACCTCACCCACATGTATCTTTGGTGGAATTGTGTACATGCTAGTGAATTTGTGTCACTCCCTGCAGCACATGCATCCTTCAGGGATGACTTTGTAACAAGCAGTTCAGGTGATCAGGAACTGTTAGCTGATGTGCAGTTGTGCTATAGGGTAAGATTTCCTTGTCCCATGTGCTTCCTGGAATAGTAGTTTATGTCTTCAGACTTCTTTAACTATTCCCAACCTATGCTCAGGTTGTTTGGTCAGGGAATTTCGCTTATTTCCTTTTTTGCTTTGAAAAGGTGTGTTTGGGTCACTAATGCAGTTGTTAGACCAAAGCCTCCGGCTTGACTAGGGCACACCACTCCAGATGGCCTGGATACAGAGTTTACTAATAAGGAACAATCAACTGCTGTCCTTTGCTTTGCGAAAGTTATTTTGTTCAAGCTACTGTTGCTTGAAGACAGCTGTGTAGTTGCCCTGTGCTCTCTGCAGGTCTGCAGTATTTGGAATGGTGAGTGTTATCTGACTCCTGCTTTAAGATGATGTCAGCATGACGTCAGGAAGTGCCTTTGCCTCGCCTCAGCCGCTTGGTCTGCTTTACAGTCCTTCAGGCTGTATAGTGGTAAAATTAGGGTTTACTAGTGTGTGTGTGTGTGTGTGTGTGTGTGTGTGTGGAAAGCTGACAGTAAAATGGATAGCATCCATGATTTAGCAAGGAAAAATCCTTGCCCTGAAGGCATAATTTTAAAGCAAATCTTGAAGAAAACAGTGCACCCGAGTAGCCTTGGTGACAGCATGGAAAAATTCATCAGAGGGAAGCGAGAAAAACGTGGCTTATATTGTGGGAGCAGTGCTGTGTAACAGAGCGGTGCTTGTGGGGTGCCATGGCTTCGAGCTAAGAACTGCACTTGCAATTTGACTGGCAATATTTGATTAAAACCTAATGGCTATATATTGGCTACCTCTCTCTACTGAAGACTGGGCTTGTCCACCAGGAGTGCTGGGTAGAGCTGACTTCCTTCCTACTTTTGGTTCCTTTTGAACCAAAGATGGAGTAGTGGCAAGTACTAGCTTATTTAGATATCTGTATGTGCATATATTTGGTTTGTGTGTGTGTTCTTTTAAAGGAACATTGTCTTAGCCTCAGACACCAATGCAGTACAGCTTCAAATGTGTGCAGTGACTGAAATGCAGAAATCTAACAAAATTTGCTGTGTTTTCTCCATAGCAAAAAACCCAAAACAAAACAAAAACACCACCACCCAAACAGATGAGGGAGTTTATATCTGGTTTACTCCCTTTGTAACAAGTGAAGTACTTCTAAACACAGCTTTGGCCTAAACCTGTTTGTACCGAAGTCACTTGAACTTAAACCAATGCTGAACAAATTCTGTTTTAATTTTTCACTTCACTCTGCTTATTCTGTGAATCTTTGGGTTGAACATCCCTGACTAATCCTGCTCATGAGTGGTGTCAGATGACAGGTTTTATTGTGTTGCACTGCAGAGCACGGGTGACTTAGCAACTTTATCTCGGAGGATTTGTCAGAGGCTGAAGTGACAGGTTTGCTTTGGTGTGCAGCACAAAACCCGGCAATGTATGAAATCCATCTTTGAGCTGATTGCAAACTAATTCATTCAGAGCTGTACAGCAGGCTGTTTGGTTGAGTTTGCTTTCTTGATTTAAATATGTGCATTTCCAAAAGTTCGTTCTAATACTGCCTTTCTCATCTTACCCCATTGCTAAAATCTGGCATGCACTTGTATTCTGATAGAAAGGGACGACCCAGTGCTAACAGTTGCCAGATGCTAACAGTTCCCAATGAAGATTTCTTAGGACTTCAGATTTCCAAAGGACTTTTGGAAGAGAGAAAAAAGCTTGCCAGTGTTTATGATGTCTTGTCAGAAGAAGGATTTCCTTCCTGCAGAAACAGGTCAGTGCCCTGGAGTCAGATCAAGGTCTGCACTGCCTTGCCACTCCTGGTGGTACAGTTGCTGGGCTTCATGCAGGTGGGCTGGGTAGTCTTGGGCCACCTTGTCCAGAAGGTGCTATTAAAAGGACTGGTGACTTGCACTTTGCTATTGTAGTTCTTGAAGTAGTTTTTCTGCTTGGTACCTGAAAACAGCAAAGCTCTGTGTGAGGAGCAAAGGAGAGGCTGATACCTACAGACCATCCAAGCTCCTCCTACACCAAATAGCAGCAGCTACCTCATGTGACTTCCAGTTTTTCTTGTTATTAGACTACAATATTCAGTAGTCTGAGCAATGTGGTTTCCATTTCTTTTTAAATTCAGTAGTCTTTATTAAAAGCGGTGCTTCTTGAATATTTTAGATGTGGCTTATTTAGAATTTCTCTTTCAAGAGGGTGTTAGCCACGGGAGAGGACTCGCATAGCTTTAGGCATGGAAAAGGGTGGGATTTTTAAAAACTGCCCAAAGGTTTAAGTACTCAATTGTCCTTTAATTTTTACTGTTTCTCCTCTATCTCTTCTCCAATTAATGCAGAAATAGTCTCTCCAGTGGAGGGCTACATTTTTCATTAGTTATTGGAGGTCATGATTTTAAAAGAAAACCTTGTTGCACAACGTATTTACTTTGTCATGTGCCACATGTCAGTGGCGCATTCCATACGGAGAGGGTGCTGTCCACAGAAATCTTGAAGAGGTGATTGTAGGCGTGGACAAGCAGTATGAGTTTGGTTTTTGTTTTGTTTAAAAAAACATTCTGAGAGAGTTTTACTAGGGGAGGTTCAGAAATGGCTTGGAAGAAAGTTGATTGTTGCTATCTTTGAACAACCTATTCCCCAAAGTCTTGAGCTTATTTCATAATTAAATTTTAGATAGAAGCCACACAATGCACAGTTTTGTCAGTGATGGCTGTATTACTTCACAGTTGAGAAAATGCTGTGGCAATCAAACCTGTGTGTAGCCAAGGAAAGAGTTGGGTTAAGTGTTAGATAAAGGGAAATTTTAATACAGAATTTTAATGACTTTGTAACTCCCTAGCTAAATTATAAAAGCTTCCTGGTTTTGAGAAATACTTTAAGGGTAGCTTGGACTGTGGAACTTTAAGGGTAGCTATGGAACAATCTAGCAGCCAGTACTGATACTTTGGAAATTTTGTTTTCCAAACTAAATAATTTAGGGTCCAATTCCAGAATAAGCTCTGCTTTGTTCTTTACCAGAGGCTGTCATGTGCTTTTTGCAACAGAATCATGGTAATATTTGGAACTGAATTTAAAAATAAAATTTAAAATAAAATTCAAATATTAAGTAGTTCGTATGACTGCCCTTTGCTCAGCGATGTTATTACATATAATTTTGTATTGTGTCCTGCATTTGATTTCCTTTATGTGAATTGCTGCCTCAAGTTAAGAATGGTCCCAAAATTCATTGCAGCTAATCTGGGGATTTAAAAGCTAAAATTGAAATCTGGTCTTTATGGCATTGTTCATGATGTATTATTTGCTTCTCTGGACCTCAACACCTAGTTGAGGTTAAAAAAAGCCAACTAAAATTAAACTTTAACTACTCAATTTGTTTGGTTATCTTCAAATCTTATCCTTATGTAACCTGTATAGAGATTGACTTGTAGATATTTTTTCAGATTTGTGTGACACGTTTGCAAGGGGAAACGACCATCTGTTCCTTATGGTTTATCACTGGTCTACCTGGACTTCAGTTGAGGATCTCAGTGTGTGATGCTAGCATGTACTGAACTTTGAAACTATTTTGGGGCCCCAAGCCCAGTTCACTTGAGCAGGGTCATTATTTTATCCTTTGCATAGGAAAGCAGCATCAGTGTGCCTTTGGGCAGGTGTTGGGCAGGCTGATAAATTCTAAGCTTTGATGATTTCATCCCATGCTTTAGCAAAGTCCCAGTCTGTGGAGCAGAGCAGGTAGGTGGTAATTTTGGTGGCGTGACCTCTCAAGGAGGTTTAGGTGCATTATGTCATCTTGCTTTCCTGAGTTATGATGCAGCATAAAGAAGCAACTATAATATTTTCCACATTTTTGTTGCACATATTGTCAAGCATGTCAGAGAGGACAAGTTGTTTGAAATAAAGAGGATGGCACATCAAAGTGTATATAAGACAGCAAACATTGCTACCTGACCTCATTTTGGCTGTGTTGCTGCCTATTAGCATCACATCTGCTTTGTGCCAGCTGTTGACTGTGTCCCTGTATTTTGATACTGTCAGCTTCTGCTGTTAACATCTCTGTAATACTTGCTGTGGTAGTCTCATTCTAACTCAGTAGACTGGTCATTCACTAAGTATTTATACAACCCTTGGTTTTGATGTTGCAAGATAAGGGTGTGTTTTCCATCATCTACGGTATTCAAAGGCAAATAATGTCTTGAGGTTGCTGATTGTTTAAAATGATTAAAGGATAAAATAAAGAAATTCCTTTGTTCTTTGGAAGTGAGGACGAAACTGTTTCCAGTAGTCTAGAAAATCTTAAGCGTGGTTCATTGATGGCTTGTTTAGACTAAGATACTGTGTTGTAAGTGCAGTGATCATCTAGCAAAGATGTGAGAATGTGCTCAGGAAGGATTTGTTGCAACTTGTATCCTATCTTATCCTTTGAGGTTTAAATATAACAAGATCTATTAAACAAGCATGAGCATGACACCTGGAATATGTACTGGCTGTTCTTAAGTTTCTTAACGTTCTTATTAATGGTATGTGAAGCATAATGTGTGGGTGGAGAGAAAGGAGGGAAGGGAGGCTCGCCTGAACAATAACTCTCCTGGGAGCCCTGTACTGAAGCATGGATGTAGTGGGAGGAGGGAAGGAAAGCACAAGTTCTTGGAGGTGCACCTGGATTTAAGGCAACTAATTTGTTCAAAGGACAAAGCTTAAGTATTCATCAGGATTTAAAAAAGAAATGGGAAGTGAAAATAGGCAGGGTGCACAAATTAAACTGTCAGAGTTGCTGCAGTGTACTTCTCTGATGCTCAGTGTCTTGTGGGGAATCAGCACTGATGTGCTGACATACCTTGCCTTGCCTCAGTCAGCTTCAGTGGCATGGCAGAAAGCACATGAGGCTGCTGCCTAGGATGCATCCTAGGGATACAGCAGTCCTTCAGATTATTTCCCCTTCCCTCCCCCCTCTTTTTTTTAATTGACTTGTGTTTCCTACTCTTAGACTTTGTAATAAGAATCAGCCATTTATTGTTACTCATGCACCTCTTTCTAGCAGTGCTGGATGTCTGTCTGTGCCAGGCCATCTCGGTTTGACTGCTGGAAGAAGACACCAAAGGGAAACGTAAGCTGAAGTGTACCAACGTAAGCTGAAGTGTACCAACATCCCAGGCACAGGGGTCTGACTGATGAGCTAGATTTTACTCCTGTACTCATCCTGCTAATAGAGAATGTTGGAGCAGGAAATCTTGATGAATACAGAAGCCAACGCTCTCCCTTTACTCTCCCTTTTTTTTTTTTTTTTTTTTTTTTTTTTTTTTTTTTTTTTTCTGTGGTAAAATAGCTTGGAAACTGGGGTAGCTAAGCCTGAGGTTAAGCAGAAATGTGACTTAGTACTGAACACTGCCTGGTGTGCAATTATCCAGGAGATGTGTGAGGACACTCTTTCTCTTTGCCTGTAGCTAGAGGTTGCTGGGGTAGATAGATGGATTGTTGGTGTAACATTATTCCAGTGTCTGGAGGCCTGACATCCCGTTTGCTCTGCAGATGGGTGAAGATAGTGAATTAATGCAGAAGTGTTTTCCTTTTCATTTTGGGTCTTGTAAAGAGTGGGAAAACCACTGTCGAAATCTGGTATCTAAATTTAGATGTCTGAATTAGCACTTCAGGAAACATAGTAGTGATGTGTAGCAAGCAGCTCAGTTCCTCTGGAGCGCAGGGAGCTCAGGCACTTAACTCATTCAGTCATCCAAACTGTACAGAGCAGGCATCTCTTGAAACCTGTTGTGACCAATGTTTGTGGAGTGCTTTCTCTGGATGCCCTTACACCAAGGCATACCTGGCATCTGGATACAGATTTCACCACAGTGTTCCCACTGGTCATCAAAATGGATTTTCTGCTTGTCCTTTTTTGTTAAAAATATTTTGTATACAGTGGATTTGCTTCCCCAGCTGTTCTGTGTTTGGTTTCCTAAGTGGTAAGAAATGTGGTATGCTGAAATCACAGCTCAGCCTGATAGTCTATTGTATAAAAATACTTGTAAGGGAAAATTCAAGCAGTTACTGTATTACAGCAAAGATGTGTGGGTTGATGGTCTTGGTAGAATTCAGTTCTTGCATTTAGGTCTCATGGTACAAGAAGAAATGTTTATTACATTTAATAATTAGCTTTTGAAATAAAGGGATTATCTTTCATTTTAATCACTCTGCCTTAATAGCAGGGAAGGAAAATCATCATTTGGTAAGAGTCCCAGCTCTGTTTTCAGTGTTTTCTGGAATTATATTTTAATTGAATTTTATATTTATGGGACTGATACTTAAAACTTGTTATTGTCATGAGTCCTTATCTGTTCCCCCACTATATAGTAATCAGCTGTATTGTTAAGAGTGTAAGCATCTGTCCTGCTCATTTTGCCAAAGCAATATTCAATAAACGATTTTTTTTTTTTTTGAGGAGAATTATCACTTCTATTGGTCATTTTTAATGTGTATCTCTAATATTCAGCTACACTTATCTCATTAACACAAACCATTATATAGTTGTTTTATATCCAGTACGTGAATAGCTTGTAAATAAATAACAAAAGTAGATTTAAATTTCATGCCTATAGCAAAACTAATGGATGATAATCAGTATAATGGCTGATGATAGATTGTACCCTGCCAGCAGGGGAACTTGTGCCCAGAAAAAGTAACACAAGATCAAGAATGGCTGGAGACTGGTTGGTGAATGTGTTCTCCAGATGCTTTCTTAATTCCTTCAATTAACTTGATTAAGCAGCTTAGCTTAAATATGCAGAATTTGTGACTTGGAAGTTTTCCCATGTAGTATTTTCCCATTGCCTTAGGAATTAATTCCTTTAATATTTCATCTGTGTAAAGCAGGCAGCCTTCATTGCTCCTGTGTCTTACTTGCATAGATGTGAGATGCTGTGTGCTTAGTATGGGAGGCACACACAGGGGTGTTTTTTTTCCCTCTGTGCTATTTGATTTAGGCAGAAGTCATAAATTAGTAATTTCTGTACAGTGCAATTGAATGGAGACTAAGTACCTTATTTTTTATTAGTATTGAAATTTACCACCTGCTTAGTTAACTCCGAATTCTTTCAGCAGAGGAAATCATGCCCTTTTTTCCCTTCGCCTTTTCCTTTACTATGTTTCATAGTGCCAGGTTAGCCCTGAGTGCCATCCTCTGCTGCCTCAGCTAGGAAGCTGCTATAGCTATGGTAGAGCCCGGCCAAAGCAGTGACTGAGAAGATTTTATACATTGGATTTCTTGCTGAAGAGTACTGTGTGTTGTGCTCCAGTTACAGCATTTGAAGGTGTGTTTTCTCACTCCTTTTGGATGTCCATGTTGGCTGCAACTGTGGCGGAGTTCACCATTTTTTTTTTCCTTTTCTACACTCCTAGGTCAAGTGGGTATTCTTGTATTCCATTTTTTTTAGGGCAGTGGTTCCCAAGCAAGGGAATTGCTCTCAGAGAACACTTTGGAATATAATTCAACTTTGTAGTTGTACCTCCAGTGTACTTACTGGGTGACTTGGTACATCGTTTCCTACCCAAAAGCTTTGTCTTCATAGTGTTTGATAGGGAATGGGAACAGGGGTGTTAGATAGGGAAGTGAGACGATAGCACAGGATTTCTGTCAGTCTCTCCTTGAGCTTTCTTCAAGGTTGTTTTCTCCCTTTCCAGTAAGAGTGGTTATGTTGTAGCATCCTCTATTTTTCAGAGGACAGAAAGTGGCCTGAGATGACACCCGATAGTACCAGAGAACTGGCCCATTAGTAACTACTGCAGAGCAGACCTAGATTGACTTCTTGGTATTGTGGTAGCCTGAAGTTCTGTGTGGCTCATCTTCTGTGTTTTCAGTTGCTGACCCAACAAAATCTTGATTTCCAAATTACATGTCTCCCCACTGGATTCTGACTTGCCCTCCCAATTCCACTGCTACATGGCCACATGTTATTTTGTGGTTTTCTGAATAAATACATCTTTTTCAGTATTAGAAGTAGCAGTTTCTCACATAGGTTGACTTCAAATCCATGCAGTAACTTTGGAAATGGGGATCTGTGTTTATAATTGTGTTGGGTTTTTTGGGGGGGCAAGAATTTCAGAGAAGACCCTTACACAACTTAAACAACCTTTTCTCCTCCCCTTGATTGTGTTGTGCTAATCAAAGTCATTACATAGATGTTTTGATAATAACTGGTGAGTGTGTAGCTTGGGGCTGGGCCAAGGATCTGCCACAGAGGGTGGTGCTTGAGTATGCTTGTGTGATTCCTCTCTTTCCAGCAGTACCAGATGGGCTGGATTAGTCTCAAGGACCTTTACTGTGGACATAGAAGTGAATGGAAGTGATGAAACCTCTGGAGTATGGTCAGGACAACTCACATGGAAAACAGTTCTGAGGGTGGAGAGGACTCAAAGCCTCAATTCTTAAGAAGAGAAAACCTGGCAGGGACATGCAAATAAAGTCTTAGCTTCTGTTATAAAGTGAAATGAGTTAGGTGTAGAATCTTGGGTCTTGATGACTAATGGAAGTCAGTTAGCTTTTACAAACTAGTCTTGCTTAATTGAAATTATTTTGGGGATGTTTCAGCTTTTTGTGAATAGTGGAGTTTTACTATGAGAGCAGATTAGTACATCAGGAAGGCTGTATGATTAAGCAAGCCACATGTGGCTTCCAGGTATTAAAACAGCTGATGATGGGATGTGTAGGGAAAGGGCTAGAGGTGGAGAGGGGTGGAAAGGAGAGGGAGACTGGAAAGACCGGGATTGTAACAGAAGGCCCTTTGCTGTAAATCTGTGATGCAGATGATGTGCAGGGGAATTGAAAATACCTGTTTTTCATTTCTTCCCTCACTGTGGGAGAGAGTCTTCACGTAGATAGAAACATTCATAAACGTGGGGATTTTAGAACTCATTTAACTTCCATACTGCATAAATATTACTATATTTAAACTTGGCTCAGTTTTTGATCTGCCTTTACTGTAAACTGTAACAGAGTTAGTGATAAATATGCAAGTGCACAAGTAGTTTGAAACTTAGAAGACTGTTTGAAACACAAGACTATTTGAAACTTAAAGCCCCTCAGATTTTTATTGTTGTGCAAACAATAAAAATGTGTTGTGCAAATAAAAATGTGTTGTGCAAAAAAATGGGTTGTGCAAAGATGTATTGGAGCATTCTCAGTTTTATAAAGCTTTCACAAGACTTATGGAATGTGTTGCCAGTTATGTTATTTTGGTGGCAGTACACCTAGAGATTGAATAATCCTATCTTTTTATTCATATGAAAACTTGCATCTTCTTCCAAATAAGAAGTCCTTTTTTGTTGTTGTTGTTTCCCCTTTTCCTCCAATGCATTGAAGAATGAAATATAATTAGTAATTTATTGTTACAGATTTAATGCCTCTTAAAAGAAATTTCTCTATGGGAGAGTGCTTAGGAGCAGAAACTTCAGTGTGAAGGTATTTTGGATAATACAGAACTTGTTTTTGAGCTGTGTTGAGCATAGTCTGTGTTGAGACTCCTGTAGATAAGCATAAAGCTGATTTATTTTTGTCCATACCTCTATTAGGAAGTCCAGTGTGGTTTTTTTAAAGTACTTCCTGTGTTCAAAAATACTTGGAATTGTTGGCACTTGTGACATTAAATCCTTCTAGTGTGTACACTGTTAGGTCAGTAGGAAAGCAGTGTAAATGCTACTCAGAGCAGCAAATTCTTTTGCTATGGCTTTCCCTAGTTGGAATATTGAGGTTGCTCTGGTTTTAATACTGGAAACAGACTGAGATACTGCTTCTCTGTAGCATAGTATTTGAAAAAGCAGACTTTCTGCTTAATCTGTCTCTAGAACGATGGAAGATCCAGAAAGAAAATAACATTCTGTGTAGCCTTCATCCTCAACCCATCCAGGGTTCTCACTGAGGCATCCCTGGTGTCTTCAGGAGTTTCCTTCTCTTGAGGTGGAGACATAACTGGCTGTAAATCTTCTAACTCCTTAAATGACTGTGGCCTTTCTCAGGCTCTTCTGCATTACTAAGTGCCCTATTTCCTAAATTAATTGCAAACACAAATGAAAATACTGCTCTGTAAAATGGGAAAGCTTTTATGTGCATAAGAAAATCAATTTTGTTGCTTGCAGCTCAGGCAGTTTGTTTCTGTGATACTACTTTCTCCATCATCTTCATTTGTCTGTGCAATTGTTCTCTAGTGACCGATGGGCTTCAGCAGAAGCATGTGTTTAAGACAGATGAAATTCATTGTTGATTAAAAAAACAGTGTCAAGTTCTTTTTTTGTGTGTGGTTTGTTTTTTTGTTTGTTTGTTTTGTTGTTGTTTTTTTTAGAACTCTTATTTAACAGGAATTTGAATTGTCTTTTTGTTATCACTCAAAAGCTGTATGTGACTTCATTTGTCACCTAACCTGGGAAATACAAAATCATCCCCATAATCTGAATTTGTGATGATGCTTCCTTAAGATTATATGAAGTCTGTTTATTTGATTTCAGTTCTTTGAAAGACGTCACTTGAGAAACTGCAGGTCTAATGAAGCGTTGCTTCCTGGATCTGTGTCCTGTGACTGACTTGAAGTCTTTAGGACACTTTGCCTGGAGTTACAGCTTTGAAATGAGCTCATTGTCTTCTGGGCTCCTTGGCAAGATACAGACTCACAGCCCTGCCTGGTCTGCCCTGGGGTCACTTCCACAATGTCTGTCATCTCCCCAGCTGCCCCTCCTGTAGGAGCAGAGTTATCTGTGAACCTGCTGCTGTAGTGTCAGATTTGGCTGATGGTGGCTATTGACTGAAATAGTGTGTGGGGAAGGGTTAGGAGGGATGCAGATGATGTGATTGTGTAAGCCTATTTTCCCATTAAACAAAAGAATACCCTTTTGTTCAGGATTGAACTTGTTCTCCTGCATTCATCTTCTACATGTTTCTGCTAGTACAATGGCTGGGTTCCCTCCAGCCCTGCCCTCCCTTCTCCCAGTGCAATCCCAAGCAGAAGGAATGGGCCTGAGCCCTCCAAGAGTTTGTGGCTCCCCTACAAGGGCTCACCCATGGTTTGTCTGAGGCAGCCTTTTTGGGCATCATCTCCCGCTCAGTCTGTTCAGCTTGCTGCTGGGGTAGAATATCTTCAAGTCTTGTCTGTTGTGTTTGGCCAGAGACACAATCTGGTTTTGACACTGGAGTCTGGCAGCACTGTTGGAGGTTTTAAAGCCATCCAGGTCAGATCAGGAACTCTGCCTCTAATGGGCTGCTTCAGCTGAAGCATCTGATGGGTTTGCTTCTGGCCCACCAAAGGTGAGAGCATCTGACAGGTATGCTGCTGTTTGTATGCTGCCATTTCAATTCAACTGAAAATTAAACAAAGTAATGCTTAATAGCAAAAGATGAGGACAGATGTATCTCTGCTATCCCAAGAGCACTCCAAATGTTAAGCTGTCAGTGAATATCTTTTTGTAGACAAAAAGTTTGAGGTGAAGCACTTGATCCTCTGACTGCAAACCATACCGAGTCACTGTGAGAGGAGAGCCATCTCTTGTAGAATGTGGTAAGCCTACATCAGACTTGTGATTTTAAAAAAAAGAAGAGCTGTTATTAGTTTGTGTTCCTCCTTAAACTCATCCTCACTGTGATACTGCCCCTAAAAAGCCAGTTGTAGACCTTCACGACTTACAAGGCTCACCAGGCTTGGAATACATTCACACACATAACTGAATCTTCAGTGAAGGGGCTATATTTTTCCAGAGCATGTTACTAGTTTTTACAGTTGCAGTAAAGTTCTGGTGAATTGTTGTGTTAAGCTGGAGGAGCTCCTCTCTGTCGATTGTCACTTTCTGCCATCTTTGGACATCACCTCTGTTTGCTCAGGTATCATTTCTGCTGTGTCCCCTGAGGTTTGCTGCCAGCAAGAATAAAGAATGGTAATTTTCAGGAGTCTTTTACTCATCTCTGACTTCTTTTTTAAATATTTTTTTTTCATTTTGAAGGCAAACTGGACCCACTGTGCGTTGCAGCCAAAGAAAGGTAGCAGGAAGGTATTTGGCCATCACTGTCATCATTTAATGAATGTTCTCTTTCTGGAATTAAAGCTCTAGGGGTATTGATCCTCTATAGAGCTGTAGAGGTAAGAGAAAAATAAATTGTCTGTAATCTGTTAGACTGGTGAAAAGTTGTAATGACTGGAGAGAAACTGCAATATTAGGACATAATTATTTTTTGGACTTTAAATCTCATGTAGTCTGATGTGTCAGTATTATTTATTTGGCAAAGCATGGCTGAATAGAAATGTAAAATGGTAAATGATCCTGTGAAATGCAAAACATAATTCCTAATGTAGCATTAAGCCTTATCCATGTGTTAATTTGTTCTTTTAATGTAACCCTGACACCTGAATATTCAAAATGGCTAAGTCAGGCATTCAGGAAAGACAGGAAGGTCTTTACTGTAACAGAGGAGTGGCTGAAGGATGAAAGATGAATCATTTTGTGCCAGTAGGGTGAGGAAAATTTAGGCAGAAGATCATGGATGTGCCCCTTAGAGCAGCTTGAGTGACTGTGGAAACACTCCACAGTTTAGACTGTTGCTTAAATAGGCCTTTCAGCTTGTTAATTTTTTTTTTCTTTTTCCTTATGCCAAAGCAAGTGCTTACATGACTGCCTTATAGGCAAGATCTGAGGGCTTGTCCACTTATAAATAACCTGGCAAAGTAAAATACTAGATTTTATCCATTTAATTTTCTGAGGCAGACCATCTCAAGCCCATTTGAGTCCAGGTGGCTGCAAGACAAAAGAGAAGAATGAATAGGAAGGGGTGGTAGAAAGGATGTAGCAGCTTGAGCATCTGTAAGCTTATGGTAATTGTGGGATCACATGGGTATTCCTGTTAAATACCCTGAAAAGAAAGTGAATGTTTCCTTTCAGTAACTTTAGAACATGAATGTCACTGTTTTTAAAAAGTACTTGTGCAGTAAACCAAGTAATTTTCATTGTATTATGTTACTATATTTGTTTTTCAAATAACATTGTTGTATTCTCAGAAGTCATTACGCAAAAAATCTGCTTACAGAATAGGAGTGGGTTTTTGTCATCTTTTATGTTTCTTCAGGATATAAATGTTTGCATTTAAAAGCAGCTTTCTGTACCAGAGAGGCAAAATCCAGAATCACTTGTGGAGACACAGAAGGCATAGAAACAACCCAAAACCTCAAATCAGCTCAGTTCCTAAGTACAGTAGGTGAAAGTATTTAAAAATATGCATTCCACTGTATTTGTAGCTGCTTAAGATTCTTCCTGAATTCTTCATCATATGACTTAACTACTTCTAACTATGGTGGCACAGATGATATTTCAGATTATTCTGATTCCGAGCAGCTAAATGTATAGTCTATTTCAGTAACAAGCTTGTTGTGAATTTTGAAACAATTACATTTTTGTAACATTACAAAACAAGTTACCCTTTGTGGAGGAATGTCCTTGGGATTTTCAGGATTTGCATTCCTTTCAAGAACTGAAGAAGGCATGACTTACTGCTGCATTGTTCATCCCACATGTTAAATGTCATTTGCTAAGTGTGCATGCAGCATAAAATTTTATCTGTAGCTCAGGACAGTTTAGAGTATCCAAGCATTTTTGGCTGGTTGCATTGTTTTATATATTCCCAGTTTGACAAAGAAAGCCAACATTGTTCAAAATGGGCAATAAATCAACCATGTTGGATGCCAGGATCTATAGTTGAATCCAAGCTGTCCAGTCTTTTTAGGGTGCCAAAGATATGCTTAATACATTGTCACCCTCAAAACAGTGTTTTCATGGCTATGTAGCTGTTTGCACACTGGGGACAGAGTTGATAAGATACTGGGCATCATGACTTTGCATTGTCTGAGTAGAAGTAAAAGCTGCTGTTCTTGAACTTACAAACCCTTCATGAACTAGTCCAGCACTGCAGAGCTCATGTTTTTTCTTCTCTTCTGTAGAGACATTTGGACCGGGGTTACATTCCAAGTACTCACTTGGAATATTGGTTCTATTCAGGCATCTGGAGAAAAAATTTTGTGCCCATGGAGAAGTGGGCTTGGTTCAGAGCCTCCTATGGCAACTCATTTCCATTCAGGAGTCCTTGCTTGCTGCTGCTAAAGCCCAGGTTAACTGGCAATGAGGTCTGGCCGCAGGGTGGAAAAAGCCCAGTGAGAGTCAGTTGCAAAAAGAGTGGCAGCTGCTGTCTAGAAATTTGAAATGCTGGTAGATAGAGGGCTCACCTTCCCTGTCATTTCACCAATCAGTTGGTAAGGGTCAATGTAGCAGAATTAACTTAAGACATAGCACATTCTAATTGCAGTTTGGAATTGTGTTTATGTGGTGTCATCTTTCATGTCTGTTGTTCAAGCTTTCTGCTTGTCTGGTTTGTGATAATCTAGAGGGAAATATTACTGTGAATGCTGCAAGCTGACTTTGCAGAAAGCATGTTTCTATTATCAGCAGTTATGTTCCGCTGATGCCAATATACTGAACTGTTAAAAAATGCACCCTATTTAATTACAGTGAAGTGATGTCCCAGCAAACCTTTCTCTGGTAAGTATAATTTGTGGTTTTGTTTTGAATAATTTCCCTAAATATTTTGTCAGGCTGCATGAGGACACTGCTAAGCAACGCTGACACACTTTTCCTGTTTGGAGTTGGCTTGTTCTTGTACAGTACTGTTAATCTGATCATCATATCCTGACAAAGCATGGCATGAATCTAAAACTGAGACAGAAATAATTTAGGTTACAAAATAGCTGCCTCAACCAGAGATTTCCAGTTACTACAAGAGTATGCTAATGTGTTGTGTCTTCTCATTAAAACTCTACTTTCTTTTCCATAAAGTACTTTTTGTCACAGGGCTAACTGATGAAATTCACTGTTTCAGTTGTAGTCACTGACCAGCTATATGGAGAGGTTATATATAGTAAACCAGACTGAAATATTTTCTAATTTCCTAACTTCGATAGTGGTTTGAAGTTACTAGAAGAGCAAAGTTTGGGAAAAAAATCAAAACTCTACAGTGAAAATACTGTACTCTTTTAATTTCAGAATACTTGTGTCTAGTACGACAATATGCGTTAGGAAATCTAAGGTTCTCTAAGTAGTATTAGATGACAGTCACAGGAGTTGAATGTCAGTGCTGAGCTTTGGCATGTTTTTATTAATTAAGGAAATAGTGAGAAGGTTTTACAAACAAATATTTCTGTAAATGGACTGAACAGGATAGAATCTGAAAGGAATGATCTTCCATCCTTTCAGGTCAGCCCACGGCTTGTACTGACACTGTGCATTGTGGCCATCCAGTACTGCAGGCAGGAGGCCAGTTTGGACTACCTTTGCCAGGTAATTGATGGTCACTCCTCCTCTACTTGTGAGCACTGTGCTCAGCTTCCCAGCAACTGCTGCTGGATGGTAGTTGTTCAGCTTGGTAGGGAGAAGCTGCCTGGAGATCCTGAGAGCCTTTCTGAGGCTTCTGCATTGGAAGTGTGGTGATACCTGTGGCAGTGGGGAGGGAATGGTTGTTACTGGGGACAGGCTGGGCTCCTCCAGCAGCAGCTTCAGGCAGGGTGAAGGACAAGGTGATGCCTCTACTTCTGTTCCTCACCTCTGTGTGGGTCTCTGCCATCTCCTTGGATGCAGACAAAGGGAATAGATGGGCTTGGATTTGAGGCTGGGTGCTTTGGCACCAGGAACCAGCAGGACCATTCTGAGCTGCCAGGAGCACGTTATACATGAATCACTCACTGTGGAGCTTTCGATAATTTTATATGTGTTGTGAGCAGGAGGCATGCATTGCAACCCCCTCACTGCCTCCTCAGGTAGAAGTTTTTGTGAACACCAGGAATCTGAGCTTTTAGACCACAACCAGCATGGTGCTACACTGTTATTGCTGTGCTGGTACAAATGTTGACTTTTTTTTGGCATTTACTTGTTCAAGTCCAAAGATAATGAGGTTATGGCTATAGCTGACTTTCCAACAGAAGTTGGGAATGGCTACCAGCTGCACAGAACCAGTATGCAAGGGTGTTGATATGTTACGGGGTGTGGGAAAAAGTATTTGAAAGGTTTGAGCTGCTGCATCTTGAATGCATCGGTAACTGTAAGATTTTTTACTCTATTGTTCAGTCTTATGTCCCTGCAAAGCTATTTGGCAAAATGTAACATTTTTAAATGAAATTAGGGGGTAATGTCTGTAATATGAAGAAGGGCCTAATACTATCAGATTCAGTTGCAAACCGAAGTACTTATTAAGCACATCCCAGAGTAAAAGCACAGTTGTGTGTGTATCAAGGTACTTTTAATGATGTGTATTAAATTCACTCCTTTGAATTACTTATCTATCTATTAGCAGCCTATTTATGTTACAGTTCGGGATGCATTAGGAAGAATGCTTGTCTGTGGCTTGCTAAGTGAGTCACGTTGGTGTCTATGATCTCTTGGTGATTTGCCAGGTAAACCTCTGTGCCAAATTTAGTTTCCCGAGTGGTCAGGAAGTGATACAAGATTATGCACTGAGGACTTCCCCACTGTGTCCCCTCAACGCCCTGACAGGAACATGGAAGTTGCCTTGTGCTTTAATGAGGAAATTCTCAAAGGTGTTTAGAGCTAAATCTCATACAGAAAGCACTAAGGTTCCCTTTGAACATCTGACATTTTCCCTTTTCATGTTATTTTTTCAAGCTCAAATAATAGATCACCTGTTTTAAAGGATCTACCCTGAGCATGTGTCCTCCTAGGAAACTTTACTTACCTGATGACATTTACACCCTGTTGCTTCCCTAAGTGTACATTAGTGTCAGTATTTCATTCCTCCTGGGATTATTTGTATAGAATCGAGTATTCAGCTTGCAAAATAAATAGAAAAATATAATAATTTCACTTCTAAAACATGGCTGATGGTAAATTTTACAGGTGTTGTTTCCTAGACTTCCCTTTTTATTTCCTTGCATTGTGAGTGCGTATTTCCTACTTGTCTTTCAGAAATGGTCTTTGCAATGGGACTGTATATCTGGGGTAGAAGTTATTGAAAATGAAGAACATGGACTTGTGACTTATCAAATAAGTCTTGCAAGATGTTTTTTGCAATACATCTATGCACCCTGTTAGGTGCTTTCTAAAAGCTAGCTGTTACCTGGGCTTTTCAGGCTTTTGAGGGTCTGGTGATTGTTGCTGCTTCTTGAAACACTTTATCACTCTGTCAGTAAATAAGAGTGGGTCTCATCAGCTATATTTGAGCACTCCTGGTCTTGGCACTTATTTTTCTGTTGGACTGAAGTATGTCTGCTGGACTGGATACTTTACTTGACTCCATGTCAATTGTCTACTTGAGTTTATAGGACTTTGTCTTAATTTTATCCCTTAGTATTTTTAGACGTTTTTGGTTTCCCTTTGTACTCTACCTGAGCTTTAACAGGTGAATGACTAATTTAGCTGTGCTGCTTCCAGCCACCCTACTGTGTTTTGTTGTGGTACCACAGAAAGAATAAATTTCAAAATCATGTATTCCCTTTAATGTGTTTCACTCCTTCATGTCAGCCTAATACTGCAATACAGATACTGTAGTAGCTGCTCTTATAAATGAGTACTGAAAGACTGAAATTTTCATTCTTCATTTGTCCTTCTATGCCTTCTCCTCCCTCATTACCTCTTTTGTGTTTTTTAAGTTCTTTATGAAGAAACAAAAGCTTGATGAATTTTTTTCCTTATATTTAAGGAGTGGCTGCATTTAAAAATAAACATTTAAAATTTGCAGCCATTTGCTGTTGGCTGCTTTCATTTCAATAATAAGAGCTGAAGCCCCGTGTCTCCAGGGCCCTGGGAAGTGAACAAAGCAAAGGAGACTCTGTAGTGTGTGTATTTCTAAGACTGTGAAAGCAAGGTGCAAGTGAAAGTGAAGCTACTGCTGAACCTGAAGTTTATCACTGTTGCTGGGGAATAGCAATCGCCTTCTCCAGGACTGCTGTGAACTTGGCCATACAAAATGGGTGGAAGGGCAGAAGGTGGAGAATGTCTGCATCCTATTATGAATTGGAGGAAATGACTGTCTGCTCTCTGGATGCTGGTGGGCTTGGAGTATCCTGCTACAGGCTGGTTCGTGCTGTAGGAGACTCAGCAAAAAGTGGTGAATTGTCAGCTTTGGTGCTTAAAATAACTCCTAGGGATAAGAAGAAATTCTTTTAAAATATGCTGTAGGTTTTCTGATGGCTTTTTTAAACTAACTGGAAACTTTTCTGCTTTCTTTCAGGAGCTTTTTGTCCTCTGAAAACATTGCTGCTAAAAAGCTCCAAACAGGAGAAGTAAATCCCATCAGCTTATCAGGGCACTGGCTAACTGTAAAAGTGTTTTCATGAGGTAACATTGGGCCAAAGTCAACTTTTCTTTCTCCTTTGGAAGTCTGCAGCTAAGCAATGGGCCAGAAAATCTCAGGGAGCATAAAATCTGTGGATGTGAGGGAGCCCCCATACAGACCTGTCAAGCGAGAGCTGAGAGGTCCAGATTTTTGCAAGCCAGCACGACTGGACATGCTGTTGGATATGCCCCCTGCCAAACTGGAGGTCCAGTATAAACACGCTTGGAACAATGAAGATCGATCCTTAAATATATTTGTAAAAGAAGATGACAAACTGACTTTTCACAGGCACCCTGTGGCCCAGAGCACAGACTGTATCCGGGGAAAAGTTGGCTACACCAGGGGCCTGCACGTCTGGCAGATCCACTGGCCCAGCAGGCAGCGGGGAACTCACGCCGTGGTGGGCGTCTCCACAGCTGAAGCTCCACTGCACTCGGTGGGATACACATCACTGGTTGGGAGCAATAGTGAATCCTGGGGCTGGGATCTGGGACGCAACAAACTGTACCACAACTGTAAAAACCAGCCTGGGGTCACCTATCCTGTCTTTTTGGAACCGGATGAGTCGTTTGTACTCCCAGACTCCTTACTGGTGGTTTTGGATATGGATGAGGGGACGCTTAGCTTTATGGTGGATGGACAGTATCTTGGAGTGGCCTTCAGGGGACTAAAAGGGAAAAAACTTTACCCCATAGTCAGTGCAGTTTGGGGGCACTGTGAAATTACGATGAGATACATCAATGGACTTGACCGTAAGTGCTACTGTGTTTCTTCATCATACTATCTTTCAACTTTTCTTATCTAGCATTTTTTTTTCTTTATCCTTTTGTTGCAGTGTGCTGGTCGGGAGGGGCCTGCTCACTCTGAGTAGATTGCATCCTGTAGTTGCTGCCTACAACTAGTATCTATTACTTGTGTTTTGTAATGGTGATATGGATTGTATCAAAAAATTTTCCCTCTTGGCAAGCAGAGTGGCAAGAATCTGTGTTCAACAGCGGTGAGCAGACTGAGAAAAAAGATCTTCTTTGGTATATTTAACAGTAAAATTCTTGTTTACTGGAAGATATGTTTTAAATCTGTGGTTTTACAAATAGGATTTGGGAATCCTGTAAAAATTTCCTGTAGTAGTGGGAACTCTTACGTGGTCTGTATAAACATACTTGAATTCAGGCCTGTAGGTTTTCTTTCTATAATTCTCTTTCCAGGACCCTAACAAGCAGCTGTGGATCCCCAAGAAATCTAGGAGCTCAGGTCAAATACTGCTTTCACTGGTTTTACTGAAAGAGAGCTCTGTTCCTTAGCTCATTTCAGAAGGTGCTCTCTCAGGGCATTTTCTTTTCCAGAAATATGAGGGTTTGGATAAGCATTAGCTATTTTTTATCCTTTAGGGGTAATATCTAATTAAATCACTGCGGAGTGGAGCAGCATGTTTCTGCTGTGACCTTGAAGCAGTAGCCCACCAGCAGATGAGATGCAGAACTGGATCTTGTCCAGTTCTCCTTGCTGCTCCAGCAGCTGTGTGCTCTGCCAGGTCCACACACAGCCCTGGATGTGTGATTGAACCCAGTTACCTACAGTTAGCTTCTTGGCTGCTGTGCATAGGGGAGTGGAAGGCTGAAACAGGTAGCACTTGGAACTTTGTTCTTTTTAATAACTATCTTATCTGAGCCATAGGAGAAACCATCAATATAAATCTATTGATTTAACAAAAATAGGTGACTGAAAAAAAATTTTCATGGTTTTTGGATTTTATAAGTGTAACTTGGTCTTGTAAAAACAGAAGAATAGCAAGTGTACACCTGCCATCCAATTAGTAATTGCTAAAGGAAAGTACTATTCTTTTCAATTAGGATGGGGTGGGCTAATTTTTTTTTTTACTGTCAAATATTAATTCTCTGCTCATTATCCTTGTATCTGACATACAAAGTAGAAACATAAATAATCTTAAACCCTGCTGAAGAGTATATTTTCATAAACATCTATAATATGCACTGAGGGAAAGAATCTTCATCCCACAGAAATCCTGCAGGTTCTTGCAGCCAGATGCTCAATGACAGCTTCCCAAGTGTTTTCATGCAGGGGAGTACTGCCTGGTTGCAAGTATTTTGCAGTCACTCAGACCTTGCAAGGAGTGGTGTGCTGAAAGCTTGCTGCAGATTCCTTTTTGTTATTATTATTTTTTGGAGGGTGGTGGAGGAGAGATACTTTTACAAACTGAATATTTGTGTCTGAAAGCAATTTTTATAATGTTGGGAATATCTGCCAAGCAAAACAAAGGACAGCTCAGCTTGATCCACCACGTCCACACAAGGAATAGTTCTGTGTTCTTTTTCCTTTTGTAACCTTCACAGAGGTGCTCAAGGGAGCTCTAGAAATAGGAAGATACCCAAGGAGGATGCGAGTTTGGTAGTAATTATAAAATAAAAGGACCAAGAAGAGAAGGATAGCTGTGGTTTGTGAGATGGCAGAGAGAAAAATTCTCATCCGGTTTCTCGTGGGATAATTTTGCTGGAGGAGGTAGGATAGCTTCCTAATCTATCCCTGAGAAAGTAAAAGTAGTCTGTCTTTTTGTGTGTGTGTGTGTGAGCCCATGGTTAACAGTAGACTTGTAAACTGAACTTTTATGTAGGTCTTAGTCATCACATCTGATCATGTGAAGAGGAAGTTTAAAGCTACTTTGCCATGGGGCAGTTTGACATCCTGGAATTGCATCATTTGTTATCATATGTTCACTGATCCATCACTGCCCTGAAACGAAAACAGCATTCAAGAAACAAAAGTAGCTTGTTTACTTGGTGCTCTAAAGCAAACACCTTTTCTTTTCTACTAAAAGCATTTCAATCCAGCCATATGTTGTGTAGCAGCACAAGTTTGGATGTGGCACTCTTCATGTTTATTCTCATAGGACGTGATTTTACAGGTTTTGATAATTGTTGTGAAAACTGGAGTAGATCTTCAAAAAGAGTGGCTGGTGTTTCATTCATAAATTTAAATGAATTTATGAATTAATTTAACACATTCTTATATGTGTTGGATTTGCATTTTTGTGTAATTTTTGTAATTTTGCTTTTAACCTTAGGAATTCTCTTCCCTTGTCATGGTTTAACACTGGCCCGGCAATTAAACCGAATAACAGATTTTTCTATTAATCCCCCTCTCCTCCCTGATAAGGAAAGGAGAGAGAATAAGGGAGAGAGGCTTATGGGTTGGAAACTAAACTACACAAATTTAATGAAACAGTAATGATAAATAGGTAAAATTACTAAATATATACAAATATACAGGAAAAAATTGATACCACATTTCTTTCCCCTTTCCCCCAACAACTCTCACATCACCACCGAGGCTGCAGGGCAGCCCTGGGAAAGTCCAGGCTGGACCCCTGGGGTCAGCAGCAGTCGGGAGCTGGAGGCAGGAATACACAGATTCAGGCTGGCATGGATCAGGACCACAGGCAGTCGAATGGACGGAATCCTCCCAGGATGCCAAAGCACACAGGGAACCGGCGAAGGAAAGTCAGGAAGAAGGAGTAGGGGTCTGACCCTCGTGATCCCTCACATGTCATACTCAGTATAAATTTATAGGATGGAATACTCTGTTTGGTCAGTTCTGGCATCTGTCTTGTCTCGGGCCTCCCCAAAGGAGGGGTTCAGGTGGGACCTCTTCACTCCTTCTGCAGGGTAAAATGTTCCTCAGAGCTGAGCAGTGTCCTTGGCTCTGCATACCAGTCTCTGGCAGTAACTATAAACATCCAGTGTTATCAGTTCTAGAAGCAGACACTGTCTGAGAAACTTGCTGTTAATTTCAGCAAGTGCAAGTACTTACAAGAAACTTAGCTGAAAGCAAAAGTACAAACCAGAAAATCACTTTTATCCTGGCCCAAACCAGGACATCTCTTCTTTTTTTTCTTTTTTTTTTTTTTTTTTTTTCCTTTCTTTTCTCTCCTGGAAGTATGTCATGCTGCTGATTGCAGCTTTTCAGGCAGTAGTAACTTAGCTGTTCTTGAAACCATGCTGTCAAACTGTGACTTGTAACTCCCTATTTAGTGACTGATTGTTACTGTTCAGAATGCATACCACAGCTTGCAATGGTTGTTTATGTGGTGTCTTACAGAGCAAATGGAGACGTCGACTGCAGGGATTTCTAGCATTTTCAACACTTGCCTGTTTAAATAGGAGACCTCTGAATGCTTTCAAGGCCTCTATATTTCGGTTGCCTGGCAAAGGCTGAAAGGTTTGCAGGAGTGAAAGAGTGAAAGGGCCAAATGATGTGCTTGTGCAGCTGCAATGGACTTAAACATATGTCTTGGTGGTATAGAAATGATGCAGACTTTGAAGTCTGTTAATTACTGCATGGATGGCAGAATCATAGAAGAATAAGGCTGCAGGTCAAAGATCAAGGACCCACGTAACCTTTGTGCTCTGGATATTGCTCTTAGAATAATGCTGTGGTTAAAATCAATTGTAGTTCTTCCAGATGCATGTGATACCCACACTATTCTGCTTCAGAAGCTGCTTTGACCATCACATGATGATGTGCTGTGACTTTGACAGGATGGTTTTTCACTTTGATTTGCTAGACTCAAAATTACAAATATTTGTCAGCGTTTGGGAGGGTAGGCAGAGGTGGAAAGTGTTTATCATAAGCACACAGAGTTCTTCCCAGAACAAACATCTTTGATCAAATGCTATCAGTATTTATCACACTGATGTTTGCTAATGCCCAAGTTTTGCAGAGTTTTACATCAGACTTCTGACTCATTGCCTATTGCAATAATTAAAACAACCAAATAACATAAATGTGGTATATGTTATTTTTCAGATGCTTTTATCATCAGGGTACACGCATGTTTAAAAAAAGCTAGGCTATTTATATCTATTGTCTGATGAGGAATCTTGAAGACTATTAATAGACTAAATAGTAAACATTTTTGTATAAATGTACATGCAAGTTGTGAATGATCCATTAGTGCTTGTGTGTTTAAAGAAAGCTCTACAAGGACATGGTGTCATGGTGGAAACTTGGTCATTGCCTTGGTGAGTTGAACAGTGGTTTATTCTGATGCTTAAAAATGCCTGATAGAATGGTCAGTATTTTGATTTCCAGAAGTCAAAATACTTTTTTTATGGGAGTGAATTGCAGGTCCAGCTCTGCCCTGTTCTGAATTGATGTTGAAAGAGAAAAACAGACGGTGTGCTTTCTGTATATAATAATAATTGTAACAATAGGTGATCCATAGAGAATTTGGTAAGGTAACTTGTAGGCACAAAATGTAGAATTTCATCTATTCCCAGGCAAAAAGAAGGCAAAAGGAGGCTGCAGAAAGATCTGTGCTTCTGTGAGAGTGTGGAGTTGATTGAAATGAAATACTGAGTGGTGGCAGGAGGGTTTCTGGCTCTGCAGGTCCTGGGAACCACCCCATGAGCACACATCAGCACAGTGCACTTTCAGTACTGACTTGAAGAAACATCTGGATGTGGCTATCTCTAGAAATGCTTGCTAGTAGAGTTTTAAAATCTTTTTATCTCGTACCATGCACTCTTGCTGAAAGTTCAGTGTTGGCTGCTACAGCTGCTGCCTTGGAGTGAAGCAGCTCTTTGGGTTACATTATGGGATGTGTCTTAATTAGAGACACTGTCTCCTTGTGACAATTTTAAAGAAAGCTGCAGCTTGCCAAACTCTTGCCTCTTAGCTGTTGTGCATTTGCATAAAGGATGGTTAAGTGACTGTTTAGATGAGTACTAAAGTCTTAACATTGCATGTGAAAATGGGAACATGCAACAACATGCTGAGCAGACAAGAACTGAAGATGAGAAAATTGCTCCCCTCCCCAGTACTGCCAAGTTACATGTTCCTGGTTATAAATTCTGAAGCAACTTCTTAGAGATGAGTTAATCTGTCAAGACTTGGGGATAATGCTGCCCAACAAACTTCTTGGTAATAGTGTCTGATGTCCAGCCCAGCCATGTTTTGCTCTTAGAATTTTTAAGTTTCAACAAGAATAACTCCTGTTTTGTTTGCAAAAAGACCGTAACACTTTGAATATAAACATTTTTTTAAAATATGTTAGCTTCCCTATTCTCTTCTGTTCAGAGTTTAGCTGTCTTGCCTTGAATTTTACATTTATGAGAAATTTGGGAAATGACTGAATGATGATAGTGTATGGTAGTCTGTTTATTTCCTTGTGTGGGATTTATGGTTCTTTTTCCTGTGTAGGTGTGAAAGAATGCTTCTGGAGCTTGATAGCCCACTGTGGTTCTTGTGCTAGACCTTGCATAACACTTTACACAGTTTTGAAAAAGTGTAGTGCTCAAGTTTGTGGACCTGGTAGCATTTGTCTCAAAAGAGAAGACTTCTAAATGTAATTTATGGGAAACATTTGTGTGTACCAATGTCACGATCCGAGCTATTATTTTATATTTTGATTGTGAGGAAAAATCAGCCACTACTCATAGACGTCGCACAAATTTACAAAAATAACAGGCTTTATGATTTAAGCAAATTACAAAGATTTATTTTAGGGAAAGGAGACAATAACGCCACCTTTAAGAGGATAGAATTTACACAAATTAGTCACTTTGGAGAGAGAGTTGTTAAGAAAAGAAAACAAGAGAGCAATTAAGTTTTATCACCGTCCCCCGGCCTTGGCCTCTGGCTGGAGTCGGGGGGATCGTAGGACCCGTCGTTCCTGCTGGGTTGATGTTCTCCGCTTTTTTCTTTCCTCCGCTGTTGCTGTCCCGCAGCTGAATCCGAAGCCGCGCGAGAGAAGGGGAGGGAAGAAGAGCCGCGCTTCTCCTTTTCTCTGGGAGTTTTTATATAGCAAAAAAGGATTCTGTCTTTTGCATAAATCACTGGCACACAGAGTTGCCAAAGATGACACAGGCTTTTGTCATCCCAAGAATCTCTCTTCTATTTATCCTTATCTTTCAGTCTTTGCCGTCCTGCTAATTTCATTGTCTTTGTCTGGATCATGCACCAGGAGGCGACCTGATAAGCACTCTTATCTTTAGGTGCCTATCAGACATAGTGAGGTAAAGATCTGTTAATTGAGAGTCTGTTTGGTATGTTTTAAAAGAGCAGAGAAAAAAACCACCAACTTATTAAAAAAAACTGACTCGAGGGACATATTTTGTATTTTCAAAGTGTTTACATCAACCAATCACTATTTTAACCTGCAGATCCTTCTTGTAGCATTTGGTACTGAGCAACATGGGTCCCTGGGCTCTCTGTCAGCTGTTAATGACCACTGCCCTGCAGCAGATAGCCCCATGTTTTTAAACATCTGTAACTATTCACATCCCCAATGAAACAGAAGTAATATTCTAAGTATGTGTATTAAGCTTCTTCCAGTGAGTAAACAGGTGGGTTAAAGCAGAAAACCTGAGGTCCTGTTTGCTGGTGCAACCATAAACCCGAGATGTATGCGTTCAAGGAGCTGGGTCTGTTCTGCATTGAGGTCCAGGAACAGTACTTCGTGTCTGTGGATCTGCACTCCCTCTCCTCCCCTGGGTTGCCTGGGGGGAGGGACATCCCTTTGGCTCCTGCTGCTAAGAAGCAGCAGCCTTGGGGTTTGTCCTGCATTACAGGTGAAGGAAAGAAGGGAGGAGGGGGTTCAGGACACATCTCAGTTTGCTGCTACAGCTACAGAAGTTTTGGGATGTGGGGTCTATTTGAACATTTTGCTCTTAGCCTTGCAGAAGGCCACAACCCTTGGGTTGCTTTCAGAGCTTAGATTGCATATGCCTAAAGATGATGCCTCTGAGCTAAAATAACAAATTTGGAGCTATGGAGCTAAGCACAACTACTTTTCCCTTTCCCAATGTTCTTGGTTTATTTTAACATGCATTGGTGTGTCCCTAACGTGCCACAAATACTAATTAGAAATGAAGACTTTTCCCCTTGGAGGCCTTTTTTTAATAAATCTAGGTCAAAATTACAGATTTGTTTACTGCAAGGAGAAACATTATCCCACTATCTGAGTTTTCCCCCAAATAGTATTCAATTAAAAATTTGTAATTAATATTGTGTTTGTTTGTTTATCTAAAGCTATTTGTTTGAAATTATATTTATAAAATACATTACTCTGGAGGTTACAATGGAAGTACTGTATTCTGAAAATCCAGTTTTGCTAAAGCTGAGGAAGACTTTTCCCTACAGATAGGCAGAGTGTGAAGCAGTACTAATGAAGCAGCTAATGCTGTGGAGAAGCAGTTTTTAGCTTTAAAGATAATATAACAGGAACCATCATTTTCAGTTCCTACTTCAGGAATCAGAGAGCCCATTGTTGGGTTTTCTTTTTTTGTAATCTTCCACTTGCACCCCCTTCTCTGACTTATGTGCATTTCTTGTCCTTTAATCCTAATTTACTGACACTTCTAATTAATTCTCAGCCTTTTCTCAGCAGGTTGAAACCACTCCATTGTCACTAGAATTTGCCACGTGGTTAATTTGCTTTTTTCCCATCCATTCCCTGTCCCTTCTTGGTGGTCTCTGCGTTACATCTCCAAAATGCTTTTCTGTTTTTCAGAAAAGTTCTCCTGCTTCTTTTCTCCCTTCCTCAGCTGAGTTTCTTTTCTGTTATGTTAATAATAGATTCCTACCTATCTTTTTTTTTTTTTTTTCTTCATCCCTGACTTCAGGTAGGGCAGTTTCTGCTGTTGATAACAGTACAACATGAAGCGCAGTGTCACTCTTCCAGAGGAAGCACAGTTCAGATTTAAGGCTGTGACTTTAGCTGTAATTGTGAATGTTCTTTGTAATGGTCTTTTGGGTGAATGTTGAATAATTATATTTATATTTTATATATAAATTATATATATATATAAATTATATATATAATTTATATATAATATATTTATATATATTTATATTTATATTTATATTTATATTTATATTTATATTTATATTTATATTTATTTATATATAAATTATATATAAATTATATATAATATAATATTTATA
The DNA here is from genome assembly GCA_038090715.1 of Florisuga fusca. NCBI lineage: Eukaryota > Metazoa > Chordata > Aves > Apodiformes > Trochilidae > Florisuga > Florisuga fusca. The sequence continues at coordinate 5,629,387 of JAAWXA010000015.1, read as the reverse complement.
TTTTTCATTAGCATAAGTTAATTGTAATAATTCAGAGAGTAATCCAGTTACCTCAGGTTAGCAAATAGTTGCTTTGAAAATATGTAGTTGTAAAGACCTTCTTAAGCTTCTGTGCTCGTAGGATTAGCCCTGTCTTGTTTTATACAACTTTGATCTTTTAAATCTCAAGCTTTAAGTGAGATAAGTGTGTTTTCCCCCTCTCCCCTCTTGCAGCCTAGTCTACTTTGTTTAGTTAGCAGGGAATCCAGTTATCATTGGCCTAAAATATAAGAAGGTGCTGGCAAACTTAGCTCCCAAGGCTAAGAACAAGCATCAGTAGTCCACAGCTGTGGTATGGTTTGTTTGCATCCTGACATAGCTGTACTTTTTCTTCCCACTCAGGTTCATAAAGGTGCCATGGCAACTGCCAGATCTGAGGGTTTTAAGGAAAAAATTCATATTAGAGTATTCTGATCATGTTTCCACTGATTTTTCCATGTCTCTGTTTTTCAAGAGCAATGACTACAGCTCTGTTCCCAAAACTGAAGTGAATATTGTAATCTAAAATTATGCTTTGAATATCTTATTTATTACTCTAGAATAGAATTTAGATATTTTATGCCCTTGCTTAATCTTTTCATGAATTTGCTCAAACTACAATGCTGGAATTTCTTAGCAATGTGGACTAATTCTCACAGCTTTATATTAGAAGTGGAAATTTGTAAAGGTTATTTATTCTTGAATTTCCTCTGTATTACTGTTAGGCATTATATAGCGTAGAACCAAGCTTCAGTGCAAATAGTGGTACTTCTGCAATACATTATCCAGTGATATATTTCCTTTATTGCCAAAAAAAGTGCGTGTTTTGTCCATTTTGACTACGATTTCCTATAAGTTTCCTCATAATTTATATTTCTCCTTAAGATATGACTTTGTCTTTCTAGCCATGCAACTTTCTTCCCTTTTCTAATCACAAGCTCTTTCTGCAGATGACCTCTTTTTCTTCCTCTTAAGACAGTGTCATTTCTCTATTAGGAGAGGGAGAGAGCAACCTAATTTCTATAGTTTGGATGCAGAACAAGTTCCAAGTAAAAAAGGTAAGCATGAGAAGACCCTCAGCTTCCTGGAGTATATCATGCTGAGTGGCACTTTATATACCAGTCTTCAGCTTATAACAAAACCCATATTTTTATGGTAAATCTACGGGCAACATGTCTGAAAAGTAGCACATCCAGAAATGCTGCCGTGTTCTGTGGATGGTTCCCCTGAAAGTAGTGACAGTGCTGTCTGCCTCCTTGAATAAATGAGGAAAGGTGCCCCAGCAGCAGCGGCGGCAGTGGCACTGTGTTGAAGTGATGCTGAGGCTGTAAAGTTGAACACTGGAGTCGGGAAGTAGCCAAATGGAATTTGTTTTTTGCAGCCCTAATTCTGAGCTCAGCAGCCTTCAACTATGCTGTGTCCCACTTTCTTCCAGATAGTATTTCACTTTAGTAAAAGTTGGCAAGCTCAGCTGCAAACCATTCTTTTGTGTTTCTTTTCTGCCAGCATTTTTCCCTTGAATCTTTTCTCCCCCGTTCTCTGTGTCTGTATTTTGTAGTTTACCCAGGGCAGCCAGCAGAGAAATCTGACAGGGCATGTCAGTCCCTGTGGTCTCAGGTTCAGTTTTGGATTGTCCTTTGAAGATAACCAATGAAGAGTCATGCTGTCGAGGACAGGACTGGATCAAAGCTCCCCCTCCTTTGGTTTGATTCTTGTGTATACAGAGAAGTGAAATAACTTCATCCTTTCAGTTTAACCTGTTTTGGGGTGAGACTGTTGATCAGATCTGTCTTCAGGCTTGTTATCAAGCCTGATTTTTGATGAAAATCCTCTGATTTCACAGTGAAGTGTGAGATGGGGCATTTCAGTCTTCAGCTCTGAAATTCATGGTTGAGGCAGAGGAGGTGCTAGAGGTCACAGACACAACTTCATGTGCAAGAATTATGAGGATTCTTTTGATTATTTAAAATTGTTTTTCGGTGTAAGTTGATAGTGAAATACAGAATATGAAATTATGACAATCCCAAGAGGATTTCTGTTGATAATTTGAAACAAAATTATTTTGTACTGATGTCTGCACATTGGCCAGGATGCAGCAAGACCTATTTGGAGGTGAATTGGTGCCGATGTTGTCTGTTGCAATGGGAAGATTATTTACTAGGAGCATAGGAAAAAATATTTTTGTTAATGCTTGTTCAGAGTGGACTTGGCAGGCAGTAACTCAGTAAGGCAGGTGCCCAGTGTTACCTCAGATCCAGTTAGCACTATACCTCTACTTCCTAATTTATTTTTTTTTATAAGTGAATGTTGCTTATTAGCTCTGTCTCTGCCAATTTCTTATCACTGTCTGGCTAAGAAAATTTATCTTATTATAGAAAATTGTTTTATATGAAACCAAAATGCATTTTGATGAAGGAAATAGGTAACACTAAAAAAAGGATAATTTTTACTTGAGATTCATGGTTGCATTTTCTCCCAACAGACAACTTTTTTTCCATAGCATGATACATCTCCACTGTAAATGGAGATGGCATTATTTTGACATGAAATTAGAAGATGTGCTTTTGCTTTTCAATAAAAATTAATAATGTTTAATATTTTTCTTGTGTATACCAGATATTTATATATGTATACTCATATGCCACTGAACAGGTCACAAACCCTTGATCCAGCATCTTGAAGCTAAAAGAATTCCTTCCTCACCTCTGTGATTCCAGCAAGTGTGACAGAGTATATTTAACTAAGACAAAGAAATTAAGAGACAAATCAGCAGCCCTAAGAGACAAATCAGCAGCCCAGCTGCAGTGCATGTACACCAATGCACGCAGCATGGGCAACAAACAAGAGGAGCTGGAAGCCATTGTGCAGCAGGAAAGCTATGATGTAGTCGCTATCACGGAAATGTGGTGGGATGACTCCCATGACTGGAGTGCTGCCATGGGTGGCTACAGTCTCTTCAGAAAGGACAGGCAGGGTAGAAGAGGCGGAGGGGTAGCCCTATATGTTAGAGAGTCTCTTGACACTGTAGAAGTTGAGATCACCAATAATAAGGCAGAATGCCTGTGGATTAGAATCAGAGGTAAGGTCAACAAGGCCGATATCGTGATGGGAGTCTGTTACAGACCACCCAATTAAGATGATGAGGACGATGAAATATTCTACAAGCAGCTGGTGGATGTTTCAAAATCATCATCCTTTATTCTCATAGGTGACTTTAACCTGCCAGCCATCTGCTGGGAACTCCATACCGCAGAGAGGAGGCAGTCTAGGAGATTCCTAGAGTGTATAGAGGATAATTTCCTGCTCCAACTAGTAAATGAGCCCACCAGGGATGGAGCCCCACTTGACCTTCTTTTCACAAACAGAGAGGGGCTGGTGGGAGATGTGGTGGTTGGTGGATGCCTGGGACTTAGTGATCATGAAATAATAGAGTTTTCAATACTCAGGGATACAAGGAGGGTCGTCAGTAAAACCTCTATGTTGGACTTCCGGAGGGCAGATTTTGGCCTATTCAGAAGACCCTGAGAGTATACCCTGGGAAACAGCCCTTGAAAACAGAGGGGTCCAGGAGGGATGGTCGTACTTCAAAGACCAAATTTTGAAATCACAGGAGCAGGCTGTCCCAGAGTCCCGAAAGGTGAGCTGGCGGGGAAGACAACCGGTCTGGCTGAACTGCGAGACTCTGAAAGAAATTACGGTTAAGAAGAGGGCCTACCAATTATGGAAAAAAGGGCTAACTTCTCAAGAGGAATTTAGGAATATAGTCAGGTCATGTAGAAAGAAAATCAGAGAGACAAAGGCACAATGTGAACTGAATCTCGCCACCTCTGTGAAGGACAACAAGAAATCCTTCTACAGATACATCAACAGCAAAAGAAGGGGCAAGGAAAACATTCATTCTTTACTGGACGTGGGTGGGAATATAGTTATCAAAGATGAGGAAAAGGCTGAGGTATTTAACACCTTTACCTCAGTTTTCAACAGAAAGACAGGTTATCATGAGGACAGATGGCTTCTGGAGCTTAAAGAAGGTGATAAGAATCTAAACAGCCCCCCTGTAATATTGAAGGACACAGTCAGTGACCTGTTGAGCTGCTTGGATCCCCACAAGTCTATGGAACTGGATGGGATCCACCCAAGGGTGATGAGAGAGCTGGCAGAAGAGCTCGCCAAGCCTCTCTCTATCATCTCCAACAGTCCTGGCTCACTGGGGATATCCCAGATGATTGGAAGTTGGCGAATGTCACGCCAATCCACAAAAAAAGGCCGGAAGGAGGACCCAAGAAACTACAGGTCCGTCAGCCTGACCTCAGTGCCTGGCAGGGTTATGGAATAGATCATCCTTGGTGCAATCACACAGCACCTGCAGGATGGACAGGGGATCAGACCCAGCCAGCACGGGTTTAGAAAGGGAAGGTCCTGCCTGACCAACCTGATCTCCTTTTATGATCAGGTGACCGGTCTGGTGGATGAGGGGAAGGCTGTGGATGTGGTCTACCTGGACTTCAGCAAAGCCTTTGACACCGTCCCCCACAGCATTTTCCTGAAAAAGCTGTCAGCCCACAGCTTGGACAGGAGCACCCTGTGCTGGGTTAGGAACTGGCTGGAGGGCCGGGCCCAGAGAGTGGTGCTGAACAGTGCTGATCCCGTTGGCGGCCGGTCACTAGTGGTGTCCCCCAGGGATCGGTGTTGGGCCCAGTACTGTTTAATATCTTTATCGATGACTTAGATGAAGGGATTGAGTCCATCATCAGCAAATTCACAGATGACACTAAGCTGGGAGGAAGTGTCAATCAGCTGGAAGGCAAGAGGGCTCTGCAGAGGGACCTGGACAGACTGGAGAGCTGGGCTGATTCCAACGGGATGAGATTCAACATGGCCAAGGGCCGGGTCCTGCACTTTGGCCACAACAACCCCATGGGGAGCTCCAGGCTGGGGACAGGGTGGCTGGAGTGACAGAGTGGCTGGAGAGCAGCCAGAGAGAGAGGGACCTGGGGGTTTGGATTGACAGGAAGCTGAACATGAGCCAGCAGTGTGCCCAGGTGGCCAAAAAGGCCAAGGGCATCCTGGCCTGTATCAGAAACAGCGTGGCCAGCAGGTCCAAGGAAGTGATTCTTCCCCTTTACTCAGCGCTGGTGAGGCCACACCTCGAGTACTGTGTCCGGTTCTGGGTCCCTCAGTTCAGGAAGGATATCGAGGCCCTGGAGCAGGTCCAAAGGAGGGCAACTAGGCTGGTGAAGGGACTCAAGCACAGGCCCTATGAAGAGAGACTGAGAGAGCTGGGGCTGTTCAGCCTGGAGAAGAGGCGGCTCAGGGGAGACCTCATCGCTCTCTACAACAACCTGAAAGGTTGTTGGTCTCTTTTCCCAGGCAACTTTCAACAAGACAAGAGGACACAGTCTTAAGTTGTGTCAGGGGAGATTTAGGTTAGATATTAGAAAGAATTTCTTTACGGAGAGGGTGATCAGGCAATGGAATGGGCTGCCCAGGGAGGTGGTGGATTCTCCGTCCCTGGAGATATTTAAAAAGAGACTGGATGTGGCACTCAGTGCCATGGTCTAGCAACCGCAGTGGTGGGTCAAGGGTTGGACTTGATGATCTCTGAGGTCCCTTCCAACCTGGCTGATTCTATGATTCTGTGAAATTAGTTTCTTTAAGATCCTGATGCTTTTCATCATTTCTTGTAGTGTTTTCCTTTTATTTTTTACATTCTCTTAAGCAGAGGTGTTGTAATTGCTCAAAAAGTACCTTCCTGGTCCATCAAAAGAAAACAGTGTGGACTTACTTTAGTAGCCCATTCACACATTCAAAATTGAAACACTTTATGCTTCTGAAAATGCCTTATTTCCAAGTAGTTCATATTATGTAAAATATGCTGTTGGGAGAGGCTTTTTATAAGATCTTTAAAGGTTAAAATAATTTTTAAAGGCTTAGGAATTATTTTTTTTAAGCACGTAATGATTTTTTTAAATAGCAAATTTTAATTTTAAAGGTAGCAATAAGTATTATGAAAATAATGAATTATCCACTGAACAAAGAACTTCTCCCCAGTAAGTTGCCTCTGGTGAAACACTATCCCAATCTGATATCCAAACAAAGGCAGCCCAGCAGTGTGCTTGGAGTGGATGTAACTTCAGGGACAGCTGCTCTTCCAGCCTGGCTTTGTAAACTTTTATAGTCTTTGCAGTATTCACTCCCACAGTGCTGAAGTTGTATGTACACTTAAAAATGTGCCACTGATGGTATCAAATACTTCAGGTTTTCTATGAAACAAGGACTGTTAGAGCAAGTGACTTGGGTTAGACTGGACTGGAACATGCATGTAGGCTTCTGAAGAAATGCCAATTAATTTCTTAGCTCACGCTGAGTTTCATTGCCCTGGAAGGTCTCCTCATCACATATGTGGACTCACTGTATTTTTGTTATTTTAACTAAGGTAATTGCTTTAATGTAGTATGTATGGTTGTAGCCATGACTACATTTCTGCTTCATTCCTACTTACCATATGTGTAAACAGTTTGCTGATTTTAATAGTATGACCTGCTGGCCTCTGCCTGTATAAACAAATGAAGGCCAAAGTTCAGAGAGATCAGAGGGGAAACTTAAACATCCTGCAAAATCTGCAATCCATTAAGTGTATGTTAGTATTTGGTTACCACCAGTCCTTTTGTACTTCTGAGTAATTTGTTCATGACACATTTGGGAAAGGATGATGGCTTCACCTGGTTCACGAAGACTTCAGGGAACGTAATGGCATTGGTGGTCTGTTAAGAAACCAGCATCGGTGGTATTTTCTTGTGTCAGGAAGGGAAGTAATGCTAACACATTCTTTTCTTCTTATTTAGATTGAGATTTAAATGTTAAAGTCATGTGGACAGGCCATTGGAAAAAGGACTGTAGGGTACAAAGAGTAAATAGTGCCATGAGAGACAGATGACCCACAGGCAACAGAACAAAGCATATGTCAGGGGAGGAGGGAACAGTAAGAGGTGAAGTGAGAAGTGCTGGCAAAAGCTAGGAAGATGTATTTGAAAGAGCAAATGTGAAGAAGCTACAAGGAAGCCAGAAAAGTATGCTAAGATGGTTAAAAAAGGAAAGGTGCTGAGATTTTGACAGAAAGAAATGAGCCTTGATGTAATAAGCCAAGTAGCACACAGGGAGGAAAGGTCAGGGCTATCCAAGCTGCTGAATGACCAGAAATCCTTGCTTTACTTTTACTTTCATGGGTAGTTTTTTTCTGTTATGAGCAGGGAAGCTCAGATTCCATCCCAGCCAAAAGATAGTGAAAATTCACCTGGCTATGGCTCGTATTAAGCACAGCCATGCAAAGGACTTTCCTGACCCTTGGTAACCACTTGTTTTCATAAATCAAACTGAGAGCCTGTATAAGTCAAAGATCTTAACAAATGTTTGCTGTGTTTTCAGTATGAACTTTACAGGAATCCCTGTGATGCTATAGGCATCTCGCAGGGTCTTTTGACTTTACCACTAAGCTTTTTGGTTTGGGTAGGAAAGAGTGAACTGTTAATATTTCTGTATCGGGGAGGCTGAATTAACCTTGCAGACTTTTCTGACTGAAATATTCTTAATTAGTTTCTGATTAAAGCATCCTGTATCGTCTAAAAGAATTTATTGATTTCCATGTATAGCTGATCACCAGTTAGAAGTTCAAGTCATTTTGTAATTACATTGACCAAGAACAAAGCAGAAACTAAATCATCTATGATGCAAACATTTTCAAAATCCAGCATGCAACTTGGTGAAACACTGGGGTTACAACCTTTTGTCATCATCCTTGGCAACATTTCTGAAATGAAACTGATAAATTGGCAGCATGACCAGTGCTAGCATCTCTATGCAAACAACACCTTCCTGAGAATGCAGTATTTTTTCCTTAATAAGTTATCCAGGGGAACTTCCAGGCTTCCTCTGGCCCATTTTTCCCCAAAACCTTTGATACATAATGCATGTGTATACCATAATCTTAAATTGTTAATGAAATAAGTTTGTCTTTAAAGCAGAACAGGAAAGGAACAAAATGCAGCAATGGTACGGAAGTTGTACCTAAGGGGGGCTGTGCCCTCACAGCTTCTCTGACTGTGCAGCATCAGCAGTTTATACTTCTACTTCTAACATACTGTTTCTCTGATTCTCTAGGTGTCCAGGGTCTGGTGTGGTGTTCAGATACTAGAGGTTTAGTATCTCCAAACATGTCTGAAAAGCATGCCTTTTGGGGGCTGGGGTGTGTCTGTACACTTAGGCCTCCCCCGCCAAGTTTTGCTGTTGTCAGAGATTTCCTATTGAGGAGCAGCATATTGTGGAAGAAGCCCATCAGTCTCTCTGCAGTGCTAATTTCAGAGCAAGAAAAACTGTCGGGCTGTTGTGGTGGATGGGTTTCTCAGCAACCCAGCTGAACGTGCTGGACATCAAATCCCAGAGCTCCAAGTAACTTCTCATCAGACAAGTCAGCTGGAACTACCATCTGCTTTCTGTTCCCCAGATTTCTGTGTTGGTAGAAACTTCCTTAAAATTCAAGTGCCAAGAAACATTTTGTCTGTGAAATTCACTTTGAATGTATCTGTTTAATTTATAAGACATCTTAGTAAACTGTTGCAGTTAGCATGTTACATTAAATAGGAAAAATGTTTGCTTTCCTAGGTAAAAACTGACGAAATACTGTATCTGGTAACCATGTCAGCTTTCCTCATATACTCTGAAGAGAATAACTTACAAGTGTAAATATTCAGAACTCAGTATGACCTCTACCATTAGAGTGCTATTTACATGTGTGCTTTTTATATTTACAGATCCTAACTGACCCACAAATAGCATTCTGGTTTTAAAGATTTTTGGTACTGTCATGAAGATGAAGTCCCTTCCAGGTGGAGGAGGTTTAATATTTGACAACAGAAAAAGAATGCTAATGATCATTAGACAGAAGGGAGCTGAATTATTTATATATTTTTCCATTATTGACAATTGCCTGCAATAGCAAATGCTATTATTTCCGATTTTTCCCATGTTGTGAGTTTACTGACCCTTATTGAACAGATAAGCTGTAGATATAAACCCCATTAATTTTAATGTCTTCTAGGTACCTTCCCTCCCCAGTGCAGAACTGCCTATGCAGAGTTAATTTGAAAAAAGAGGGAAGGCTTTTAAATTAGAGCTTTTGACTAACTTGACATGATTAGTGTTTGAAGTAATACATAGAAGTGAGATTTTAATAGCAACTGACCTGCTCTTAAAGTGGGTAAAAATGGTAATGAAATGTTCTATCTGCTTAGGGAGTTGCTCAGTACTAGCCCATGCAGCTGCTGCTGAGGAAAACCATATTTATAAAAACAATAGTAGAACACACATTCAGTGTAAACAAAAAAAAAAAAAAAAAAAAAAAATTTTAGGCAGATGGTAAAGCGATTCCCCAATGCTAATCTGACAATAATGTCCTGATCCTCTGTGGAGCTTAGTAATGCTGTGAACTTGTCAGAAATCCACAGATTGATGGTAAATGGTATCTCCTCATCCAAAAAGTCTTCTCTGTTTATTTTGCTGGTGATGGAGGAGAGGTTCCTGATAGTGATCAGGTACTGGTAATGCTGTTTCTCCAGTTTTTCTGCAGGGAGTGTTATAAACCAGCATGTTTTCAGGAGCCAGGGAAGAAGAGTACTATGTTGTTCTTTGGGAGGATGGCCTTTAGCCATCTTTTACTAATCCTTTTTTTTTTGCTTTCTTTAATCTGCATATGATACTGCTCCTATTCCTACAATGTGTAAAATTGGCTCTGTATAGCTGATTCTGACAGCTGTTTTGCAGAAACAGTATTTTAAAATAGGCTTTCAGCTAAAAAATTAGAATCTACCTTTAAAGCAATTGGGATTAGCTAAATGAGTCAGTCATAAAATTTCAGTTGTGCAAGACTGTTTAGATATGTCTTGAACGTACCTAAATTTGAATTTGTCCCCTGAAGAAATGAATTTTTTTCTTTGTTTTTTAAAGAACAACTTCTTTTGTACTATCAAGAAATCATTAGTTGTGTTTATTGTCAAAATCGCAACAAAACTAATTCAGTTCTATGGCACTCCTTGAACTTTGAAGAGTAAAAACATGCCAGAGATGGATTTTTAGCTGGTAGGTGGAAGAGTCAATGACCCTTGTGGACTTTCTTACTGGTGGTGCTAGGAAGGTCCAAGTTTACTTCTGGTTTTGTGTCAAAGTTGGTCTCAGAGTTTTTTATGGGCTCTGTCACTTGGTTTGGCAGGGCCTATGTAACTGCAAATGGAACCTTTTTCATGTGAGGGCCGAAGTTTGATGTTACACTCCACTTTCAAAGTATAAAATGGTCTGCACTAAGCCAAATATTAGACTTGTAGCTTTTCCAAGTTCCGGGGGGTTTTTTGTTTGTTTGTTTTTTGTTTTAAAGATTATGACTTCCCCGTTATAATTTTACAAATAAGTCTCTGCAGACTTTACCAAAGTATCCATGCCCCATGAGGGCCATCTGCAATGAATGAACACATAAATTTCCTTCTTACCCTTTTTAAGGCACATCTTGAAATTCTCATAAAACACATTGGACTGTTTATGAAAAAAATAAAACCAACTGCTTCATTAAGCACATGATTGTATGGTACATATAGCAGTCTCTGAAGATGTTACTGCCCTTTTTGCTAGGTAATTTTAACAGGGAATTTGATCCCCTCTGGGTACTTCTCCTGCCATCAGTCTCCCATTGTTTCCTGCCTCACAGGAAAACCAGTGAGCAGTAAATGATTTCTGGTTTTAATTAGGCTGAAAAAGATGTGTGCCCTGAAGTATCTTAGAAGGTATAGTCATTAAGTGTAGTGTCCCTGCAGGTGTTACTCTCATCCCCTTACAGATGTGCCTGTCCAGGGATTGGCTGTTCAGCAGCCTGGGGCTGTGCCTACATCTCTCTTAGTGTCTTTCTCCACTCTTGGTTTATGCTCCTACAGCCCAACCCTAGAGTTCTGTGCAGGTACAGAAAAGCAGTGAGGGTGGAAGGGGTGATGATGGTGTGCTCTGCTGCGCCAGGCTTTCTGAGAAGCAGCGTGCTGCTGGTCCTCAGAGAAGCGTTAAGCTGACCTCCTTTAGGCTCTTTAGAGACCAGAGATATTTTTTCTTCCCAATTTGTTGCTAGAATTTGTACTCAAAAGATAGTTTTGAACAAAAATAACTGGCAGCAGTGGCTGTCTTGATGCATGCTTATTTAGACTCCTCATATAGGGCGTTTTTATTAGTGTCCCTTTCAGCCACTGTAGTTTGAGTTCAGTCGCTTTTTAATACTAAGTCCATGAAACTAGAACTTCGACTACTGGAATGGGGACTCTGCAGCGCTTCAGCTGGTATATTTTTTATGCTCAGACTAGAGAAATTTTCATGTTGTTTCCGTTGAGGCCTTACACCTACTTCTGCAGTGCTTTTCAATTTACCTGGATGTTCTGGTTGAGAAAAGAAGTGTAGTTTCAATTACCTGGTTGTGCATTAGGTACAATAGGTACCTTTACAGAGGGAAACTCGTAAGTTTTGGTACTCATTGATCCCAAATGGTGAGCTAGTGTTAGATGAAGATTAAATAATTTAAGAATTTGGGCTTCTACTACTAGGAACTGCAATAAAGATTAGAATTATGAGGTAGATAGATATGTGATAATTGTGATTGTTTTGTGAGGGGGAGTTAATGTAATGTTTTTCAGAGTTCTTTGAAGGTGATAATGTGAGAGTAAGGGCAATCCACTAGTTTTTGACCGTCTGAGTACTTCAGAGAACCTTACAAAAGCACTTGTTCCAAAAAACTTACCCACCATTAAAACTGGTTAGCGTAGAGAACATTTTAAAAGGCAGGCAACATAAAACAGAAGCAAATGATTAGATTTTAAATTGCAAAATGATCATTAATAGGATCTATACTGGCATCAACTCTGCTCAATACATTAATGATGAGCAGAAAAGGAAAGCGAAGTAAAAATTTGTACAATGTGTTTCAAGATGAATAAATCTAAATGTGACTCCAAGGAGAGTTGTCAAAGAGTTCTTCAGTACTTAGCAACTGGGTAATCAAGTAGTAGGTAAAATGGAGTGATGTTATGTGCCAGTTATGCATAGTAAATGACAAGGGAGAGGGCAACAAATCGGTTTGTACATAGTGTATGTGAACAGTTCCTGTGCACCGTGGGCTATTGTCACCTGGAAAGAGATCTTAGAGGCATTCTGCATATTATGAAAATATCAATAATAAGTGTTCCAAAGGGTGAATATGGCAGGAATTGAAACAAAACAGGAAACCTGTTTGTTATTGTGACCAGCTTGTATCTTGAGTACTGTGTGCTCATTTTGTCCATACCTGTCCTCCTATACCCCTTCTCCCCAGCAGTAAAAATTAGTAAATGAATACTAAAATAAATAAATACTAAAATTTAACAGGCTGGATAAGAAGCAAAGTATGGCTTCTTGCATAAGGAAGGAACACAGAAATCTGCATCTGACCAATGGTCCCCATAGCTCTGTATTACAGTCTTCCATAATGACAACCCTGGCTAAGGGAAGATGTGGGAAATGGGTAAACTTATGGCATGAACCCTCTCCTTTCTGTTATTCTATGAAGTTTATTTAATCTGGGTATTCCCTTAGCCTCTAATCATCTGAGTTCCAGTGACTTAGCCAGATGTATATGTGTTTAGTAACTCTTAATAGTCTCCTAACCTCTCTAGTTGTCTTATGTGGAGCCGTGTAAGCTTTTTGCATCTTGAGCACATGGCAGCTTATGCATGTGTTATGTCACAAACCACCTCTGGTTTGTTTTGGCTTAATTCTTTAGCCTGAAAAAGAAATAACTGTAGAGTATATCTAAAAAATGTTTATGCATTCATAAATGGCACAGAAAAAGTGATGATGGAAGGCCTTGTGTCAAATCTGTCAAATGTGAGGTGCTCTAGTGAAATACCAGGTTTAGCTGTATGTTTATTAAAATGACAAAAGGTAAGAGAAGTGAATTTGTGACTTTGCATATACTGAACTATGGTAGGAGACAGCATAACTTCCATATAGTAAAATGTCAAGTAATTCTGAAGAGCACTGAAGCTGCTTATACCAGTTGAAGCAAGGACTGCAGGACTGGTTTGGTCATATAAGGTGAATTTAATTTGCACTTCACCCCTTATGAGTAAGATTAAAATAAAGTTTGGAAATACTGCTCTCTAAATTAATTGATATTATGTTTCTCACATGTGTTTTCCATTACCAACTAAATGCTTAAAATAGTTCCCGGAGACTAAAACCAAATTTTTGTCAGACACATTTTATGAAATAGTTTCAACAACTTAAAATGGAAACAGCTTAAAATGGATTATTATAGGTAAGCCTAAAACCTGTCCTGTGTAAAGATCAGGCCATGGCAGAATGCTTGCTGTTGCTCGATGGTGGAATGAATTCTCTCTTTTTCCTTGAGCTGAATATGAGCATCTGTTTGTATTTAGGTAACCTTTAAGAAGCTGTACATGTTATTATCCTTATATCTATACTATATGTCCTTATAGCTATAGATCCTATATATCCTATGACAATTGTTAATCCTTCCCTGCCGAGGAAAAGCAGCAATTATTTTGCTCTCTCTATATAAAGTAGAGACAAACCAACAGAAGAGATCAAACCTATCACATGTGCTTCAGGATAGCAAGGGAAGCAAATGCCTCTTCCTGAGAAATTTTAATATCTGCTTGATTAGACACAAATTCATGTGAGTTATGTTAACAGTTTGGCATTGATCAAGTTACTCATGTGGTCTCTGAAATAGGAGTGTTATGCTGAGAATGGGTAAAAACTGGTACTGCTAAAATTGCTTGTTTACCTTTGCAGTGGTTCATATCAAGTGAGTTTTGTCATGGCAAAATTACCCTTCCTGGTTTGCTTCCTCTCTATATATATTATATATGTGCATGTCTATCTCTATTGGGTATTTATATCCTAAACTTTTGGCAACTTGACACCAGCCTGCTCTGTCTTGTTTCTGCATAGATTTGGAGATGCTTTATGGAATCACTGAATCATTTTGGTTGGAGAAGACCTTTAAGATCACTGCATCCCACTGTTAACCCAACGCTACCAAAGCCACCACCAAACCATGTCCCTAAGCACCACATCCACCTGTCTTGTGTAATATATCCTCAAAGTGTTAGGCAACAGGTGACAAAAGCTGCCTGTTGCAGCAGGTTGTTGAATGTTGTTACTGCTGGTGGGGCAAATTTGTTCTCAGTGGGCTGGTTGTGGAATATAATTGCTGCTGAATTTGAAGGCAGGGAATAAAGTATCAGGTTTTTGGCAGTCAGTGAAGTTGGTGTGACTGATGCAAATCTCCTCCTCCCCCAAAGTACCATGAACAAATAGATTGCGTCCCAGTCAAACTATTAGCAACACTTCTACTATCTAAAAAATATGGACTACAAGAAGAAAAAAAAAACATTCATTTTTAACTCCTGTCTTTTTTCTTAACCTTGAGAAGTTTATTGAAAATGATACTGAGTTTTAAGAAAAATCAGTAACGGATATCTTGAATCATTGAACAACCTTCATTTGGGGACTGACTTATCTGCCAGCAAGCTTAACCTATTTGACATCCATTGATACAGACCATTAAAGAATATAATTTTCTCATTATTTCCAGAACTGTAGCTTAAGATCCCAAACTGTCCAACTATGACAAAGTCTTACACTGGGTAACCAAATCTCCTAGCCCAGAATGACACCACCACCATTATCCCCTGCCTTGTTTCTTCCATGTTTTGTCCTTCAATAGCACTAGATGTCAAACAAGCTTATGTTTTCAGGGAACCTCCTGGGCCTGTTTATTGTTGGCCAGTTGCACCAGAGGGTGTTGGGGATGTCAGCAGTTGATCTATTGAAAAAAAAGGCACTGAATTTCTCTGTGAAATGAATTACCTTTAAGTGGCATGTGAAAACAGCATGCATTTTGAATGTTTAGTTTTGTGTGAGAGAGTAAGTGAATGGTGGGCTATTTTATCATTGAGACCTACTGATTGTTTAACAACAAAAAAAAAATAATTCAAACTTTGACATTATGCAGACCTGTACACCAGGACAAATTCTGCATGATGTTATGGATTTGGAACGCTTTGTTTTCTTGAGGTCCCATTGCAGTGCCAAAATACCAGGGAAGGAAATTGTGGTTGTGGAATATAATTCCATCACATCACACAAAGAACTTGATCCTGAAAAATATTGCTGTCCTTGGTGTTGTTGCTTTGGGTTTATTGCTGGTCTTTTTAGAAATCATTCCTTTAGTAGTCTGGGCTGATAAGCCCCCAGGATAAAAGGGAAGTGAATTAGAAGAAAATGAGCTCAGTGTACCCTAGTGTAGCAGAGATAATGTATTAGAATCGTCCTTGGGGTTTTTTTGTTTTTTGTCTGGTGGTGTTGGGTTTTTTGGGTTTTTTTGTTTTCCCCGCCCCTCTTTCCCCCCTTGTCCCATCTTGCATAGTGCATTTTGGGGTCATTTTTGGTGTTCTAGTCATCTTTTGTGGTTTTCTTCCTTCACAACCATAAAATTTGCTTTCCCTTGGCATAATGAAAATGCTAAAAGTAAGCAAACTTAGATTGCAATTGCAAAATAAGAGGAAACTTCCTGGATCTTTATTGTCCAGTGACATTTAGTGTTTTACTAGATTGCTTACAGGGCAGAGAAGCTCGGTTTAGTTCCTCATGCTCTGTAGACCAGGTAGACTTAAGCTTCAGGAAGGAAGAAGGCTGCGTAAAATAGCACGGGATAATTCTTTGCCTTACCTATAAAGCTCTTGTTCTGAAGTAAGTGGGTGCTGAAATGTATAATATTTTATTGAAACTGTGGTGAATCCTGGTCTGAAAAGAGAGTAGGGTAACTTAATAGTATCATCACTTTTGGGTATAGGATGATTTGAGGGAGAGTCTTGTTTCATCAAGAGATTTGAGCTTCATGGTTTAATTGACTCACATTCAAATGGACATCAGCATATATTTTTTTTAATCCTGTAAGAAGCATGGACAATAGACAAGAAAGCTTTTTGTATGAGAATATTTTATCAGATGCTTATTTTTGTTGGTGTGCATTCATGTACTTTTTAAAATAAATTTTCAAAGCGTTTGTTGCATAAGCTCTTAGGGCAAATTTTTACTTGCTATTAATTTTTATTACAAAAATCCTTTGCCCAGAGTGCTTCTGTATTAGAAACAGAGGCTTCATTATTTCACTCCCTTATTGACATTGCCTAATTATAAAGAAACGTTTTGTGGAGAAAATGGGTTCTCTCTGTCTTGCCTTAGGTGGCTACAATTAGCTGTAGAGCTAACCATGGCCAAGTGCTCATAGAAAGTTCATAAGGCAAGGGAAAAAACCTTGGCACTTCTTTAGTCAGGGAGCTTGTGTTGTGGTGAGGCCAAACTAAACAGCAATACCTCTCTGACTGCAAGATTTGCATCTCTTTCTTCAGCTCTTGGGGTTCCTTGGGATTTATATCCTTGCCTGGGGTCTTCCTGCAGGTACTATGGCTCCCATCGTGGGATGGAACAAATACATATGAAGAGGAGAAAAAAAATGTCTATTGTTTGACTTTTTTAAAGAGACATTTAACTGTGCTTCCATTGACAAGCAGTTCCTGTAGCTGAGCAATTAGAGAGGAGAAATGTTGAAAAATGTGTAAGTGAATCCATACGTTTCTATCACAGTTTAAAAGTGTAAGATTTTAAAGTATGTGTAAACAAACTGATAAGCCAAATATCCTCTTTAAAGCTTACTAAATTATCGGAATGCTTATTTTTCTAAAAATCACTCTTGAGCCTTGCTTATTTGTTTGGTTTTGTTTAGAAAAGCTTAGGAACATTTTATTTGGAAAGCTCTGCATTAACTCCTAAATCAGATTTCTTCCACTCTTTCTGTACATCTGCATATCAATAAAGGTATACATAAATGAAAGCAACATTCTCAAGCTTGGAAGAGCCATTCTCTATCATTGTCAGAGATGAGGTTGCCCTCTGTATGCAGCTGGCAGCTGTCTTGCACCCATTCCTGCATGGTTCTCTCCTTGCCGAATGTTCCATCAGCCCAAAACTGCGTCATGGTTTAGCAGTTTGTGTTCTGGGAGAAAAAATAAGAGAAAGCTCTCAGTTAACATCCTTAGGGGCCAGGAATTTCTGCTGGTTAGAAGGATAGTATGAACTGGCAGTAAATTGTAAGTTTTAATAATGAGGCTAATTTTTTATCCTTTATCAGGGGGTGTGCAGTGATTTCCCCTACTTGCAAGTTGTTGCTTTTTGGGGTTTTTTTTAAGTTCAGTGACCTTGATTACAATGTATCCCATGTATTGGATATGATGAGGAGATTGGAGGGTGAGGAGATTGTGGCTGCCACCAGGGTTAGAATTGGTTGATTTTTATTCTTCTGGTTGAAGAGGAGCTGCTGAGACTCATTCAGTCTCAACAGAAGTAAATGCTGATTTGGGTTTGTGCTGCACAGCCAGGGAACCTGCTCCGCTCCTGATTTTTCAGTGGTAGCACAAATGAGTCCCTATGAAAATGCACCCCTGTAATCACATGTGTAGTTTGTAGCTATAGCAGCCAAGGTCACTCCCCTGTTGCTGCTCAGAGCAGGTTTAGAACTGTGAAAAGTAACATGATGTGGCCACTGCGTTCTTCATTGTAGAAATGGAAAACCAGGTTCCTTCAGCTCGGGGGCAGCAAGGCAGCCACTGGCCTTTCCCTCCCTATGAGACCTGGAAGTTAAAGGTTTTCAGGAACATATGTTGCAGAGTAACCTTTAATAATGGGTGATTTACATTGGCTGGATAAGGCACAAAAAATGTGACAGATTTTTTGGTATTCAAAGCCTCTGAGGCTCTGGAATAGTTCATGGCTGGGTGAGTGGCAGCTGCTGGGCTCAAGGTGGGCTGCTGTCATCAGCCTTGCTCCCACAGTCCCACCACAGTATTCTTTTTTCCCTGTCATTAAATACACCATTCCTTTTAGAGAGCAGCTAATAGGATTATGGATATTTAATGTCATCTCTGCATCAATAATGCAATATGGGCCACATAAAGAATTGACTATTTATTTTTTGGGGTGTTTGTTTGGGTTGGGAATTGAGAAGATAATTTAACTCTTGGCAGTTTGTAGTAATTCCAGTTTGATGTAGAGTCTAGTCGTGAACTTGAAGTCACATTCAGAATCAAGGAAGCAAATCAACAGAATTTATAATTACTCTGGATGACTCCCTAAATTATATCTGTATGGTAAAATCAATATCCCCTGGAGCAAAGCAAGCTGAACAGCAAAGACAGGTTAGTGTTTAGAGTATACTGATTGTGTTGCTATGCTGAATAGGTTGCAATGTCAGTATTTTATTGTGTCTAGAAACAAAGATTTTGGCTGGGGTTTTGTTTTGTTTTGTTTTTTTCTCTTCTGCATGAGGTAGCCTGTGAGAAGAATTGTTAATTTTTCCCTGTGCTATTTCCATGCCTGTTCTCCTTCAGTCAGAGAAAATCAGTGCTGTTATTCTGTTGTTTGCTGGTGCCAAGTTTGCTGTGTCCTTTGAGAAGGATCAGTGGAGTTTCCGAAGCTGCCTTTAGAAAGGAGGAATAACTTGAGCTTGCCTGTGCCTTTGCAGATGGGAAGGAAATGCCGTGACTTAGCACAAACAATCCAAGTCAGGAGCTTGTTCTAAAGTAGCTGGTGATCCCACAGTGCTGCAGACAGCCTCGGGGATGTTTGCCGCTTGGAGATAAGCAATCGTGAGACTTTATAAACTGTAGTTTTGGTTGACGAAACTTCCCCTGAGAGCTGATAGTAAACTTGTAATTCAGTATTCAAAATTTCAGAAATCTGGATTTTGTATGCATGAGTCAAGGTATACCTGCTTAGGGTATACCCCCCCTTTGGGGGGGGGATTTGTTTTTTTACAATCGGCATTAGTATTGAAAAAAATAGTAGTGATGTGTTTATGAGATTTTTTTTCTTTCTTTTGTACATTTTAAGGGCATGTTCAAATATTTGTAGCAAACATGTATTTGAGGAAATGATGTGCAAGAACTGGAGTTTTTCCCATATAATTAGATTTTTTTCTTTAAATTAGAAAAATGTTTTGGATTATACCTTGCTTGTCTCCAAACTACTGGTACTCGAAGCTTTCTGGTTGAAATACAATATCCTGTGTACCAAACACTTAAACATGTTACTGTCATTGTTAATTTATACCTTTAATACAAATCTCTCTGATTGTTGATATTCCTAACATAAATCGTATAGCCATAAAAGATAAGAATTTATAGATGTGGTCTTCACCTGAAATGGTTAATGAGAAGCCCTTTGGATACTTGTTAACTTCAATTTGTTAACTTTGATTAATCTTTTTCTTAGACTCAACCCTTGTTTACTTGCCACTTCAGTACCTTACACTGTGAAGGAAAATGTCTTCATTAAATATTTTCTTTTGCACTTCTAGGCTGACTGAGGCAATGTTTATTTAACAAATCTGCAGTTGTCACTGTCAAAGTAAGATTCCTACAACTGATGAAAACTGAATATAGCTTTGTCCAGCAAAACACGAGGCCAAGAAGATAAGTAGTTCAGAAAAAAATAATTATGTTGTTTCTACCCAGCAAGTCATTATGGAATGTTTGAGATAAACACTAAGTATGTGTTTAAAATCCCATTTTGTTGATGGAAGGTGTGCTTCATGTAGCATTTCCAGATTAAATACCTTACATCTGTCTTTATTTTATAGGGCAAGTTGATAAAAATGACATGTCTGATCCATGTTGCTTTCTAGTATTTGCTAAGTAGTTCCTCACACTGGCAAATGGGGAACTAAGAAATGAGCCATTTTTGGTGCTAAAAGTCTGCCCAGATTTGTCATTCATTTTAAGAGAAGTTGGTTTTGGTAGGCTAAATCTTGATGGGGTAGCTAAGCAGCTCTATTTTGACTTCAGACCTTAAACCATAAACAAGAAAACTTGATAACTGAAGAACCATTCAGTCAACATGGATGTGTTGGATGTCATTTACATAGCACACAATATTGTATTTTTACTTTTTTTAAAAGATGTTAGTTCCATGTGATGCTACAGACCACTCCCAAGTCTCCAAACTGAACGCACTCATGCCATGGCTGTGTACTGAACACCTATCCCAGTTCAGGACATCATCTCTTTTTAGAAAATTCTTCAAATGTGTGCCTAAATTGAAGTCACTGGCATGAAGGCACATGCTTACCTCTACTTGAGAACTTCCCCATGCCTGACCTAAATCCATAGAAAGAGACCAAGAGTGGCAGAAGCTGGCAAGGTGCAGGTCTTACTGAGCCATGTGATTCATTGGTGCTGATGGGGCTTGTGAAAGACTCTCTCTGTTGTTGGTGCACCATATGTTAGGATAATCAGCTGTGGTTATAAACTGTCTTAAAACCAACACACAACCCCACTGGCTGATGCTGACAGAAATGAGAGGCCAGCATGCTATGGCTACACTTGACCTCTTTTACATTAGTCTGTGCTAATGAGAACTTGCATCACTGACACAGAGGAGAGATGCTTTTTGCCTTCAGACTTGCTGAGCTGATAATGTCTCAGGCTGTGCTATTAGCCCACCATTTGCTCATATCTTTATTCTGTTGGCAAATCTGCACAATCTAGATAGTTGATGTAAAAAGTCCAGTTTTTGTTTCTACTAACACTTCATCCTCCTGTGACATATTTATGTATATGATCACTGACTTTTAATTTTGTGTCTTCTGTTCCATGTGTATGACAAGGGGCCAGGCACTCTGGGACATTAGCCCTCGGTGAGCATGCAGGTGCTCTGCCTCAAAATAAAAGCGTGTTCATTGGTAGGTTTACATATACTGAAATCTTCAAAATTATAAATTTTCTAGGACTTTTGGGGGCGTCATTGCAGACATGGATAAAGGCTTATATTAAAAGCTGTTTAGTATAGTAAAAGGTGTATAGCGTATATATTAAAAGGCTTATATTAAAGGTGTATTTTAAATATAGAGCAAGATCTTTGTAGCTCAGCTCCCCTGTGGCAGGAGATGGAAGAGGGACCCTTGCTTCCCACCAGCTGTCACTCTCTTCATCTTCCTTTTAGTGATTTCAGCTGAAGGGGAAAAAAGAATGAGTCATCCATCAGCTTATTGTAAGGCAGCATAGACAGCTGTAAATATATCCTGTCTGGAGATCTGATTTCAGTAATCAGCACAAAATAACCACTGACATCAGACAGGGTTGTGCTGAGCCCATCTCACTGGAAAAAACCTGGGGGGAGGGGAGGGATTAAAGGTGCTGAAATAGCTACGGGTAATAGCTCTTCTTGTTTAGACCCTGTGTTCCTGTGGTGTCTGTTGCCTTTACAAACTAAATGGAAATTATTTACTTGTAGACTGTTGCTCTGGGCTCCTATCTTAATATAGTTTTCTTTCTAAAAAATAATAATAATAAAAATCTGAACATGAGAGTACAGAGATTTCTGTGCCTGGGGCTAAACCTGTGGCATGGGGAATGCATTTCTCAGAGTGCATTTCTTAATAGTAGACAGCTTGGGTTTAAAGTCTTGAATTTAGCTTTAGACACACTGGAGAAGGCTGTCACTGAAAAAGGATGTGGACTAAATTTTTCTGAGCATGGCCTTTTGTATTTCTGTGGTTAAAGGCTCATAGGCTCATGACCTACATGTCTCCATGCGAATCTGGAAATCAGTTCAAGTGTGTGAAGTGAACCAGTTTCCTCTGCATACCTGAGGTTTGTTTATTTGTACTGCTTAATCCTACCAAGGTGTTAAAGCAATATGGTTGCTTCCAAAGGCAAATGAGAAACATGGCCAAAAGCAGGGAACAGCATGAAGGCTTGACATTATTATTATTATTATTATTATTATTATTATTATTATTATTATTATTATTTTCTGTTTGGCTGCAAAATAGCCATATAGACAATAAATATCCAGGAGATTGTACTTTCTTAAGTAACCTATGGGCAGATGTAGCTTTTCTTCAGGAATAATGTTAGCAGTACGAGTGTTAATTAAAGCCCTTTTTTCTTTCTGAAACTGATAGTGTGGTTAGGATCACTCCAGGATAACACTGTCCAAACCAGCAATTACAATTGATATATTTTCTTAATTTCATAATCTGTTAAATATGTGCACAGAGTAAATTAGGGGTTTTGCATTCATTTGAAAAAAGCTAATTTGTAATGCCTCATGCAAATCAGGTCTTTAGCAAAAAGCCCCAGGGAGAACATGTTTTTTGTTGCTTTTTTGGTGGTTTTTTGTTTTGGTTTGGTTTGGTTTGTTTGTTTTGTTTTGTTTTGTTTTTTCCTATGCCTTTATCAAATGGATCTGTAGATTGGAAGCTTTACAGTACAGAACAGAAGAAGCAGGTTAGCTGAACATGAGCCAACAGTGTGCCCAGGTAGCCAAGAAGGCCAATGGCATCCTGGCCTGTATCAGGAACAGCGTGGCCAGCAGGTCCAAGGAGGTGATTCTGCCCCTATACTCAGCCCTGGTGAGGCCACACCTCGAGTACTGTGTTCAGTTCTGGGCCCCTCAGTTCAAGAAGGATATTGAGGTCCTCAAACAGGTCCAAAGGAGGGCAACCAAGCTGGTGAAGGGACTCGAGCACAGATCCTACGAGGAGAGGCTGAGGGAGCTGGGTCTGTTCAGCCTGGAGAAGAGGAGGCTCAGGGGAGACCTCATCACTCTCTACAACTACCTGAAAGGAGGTTGGAGCCAGGCGGGGGTTGGTCTCTTTTCCCAGGCAACTCTCAGTAAGACAAGAGGGCATGGTCTTAAATTGTGCCGGGGGAAGTTCAGATTGGATATTAGAAAGAATTTTTTCATGGAAAGGGTGATCAGAACGGGCTGCCAGGGTAGGTAGTGGACTCTTCGTCCCTGGAGACATTTAAAAAGAGACTCGATGTGGCACTCAGTGCCATGGTCTAGTGACTGCGGTGGTAGTTGATCAAGGGTTGGACTCGATGATCTCTGAGGTCCCTTCCAACCCAGCCCATTCTATGATTCTATGATTCTATGATTCTCTGCTTTGCATATGGAGATGATATTTAAGAAATCATTTGAACCCTGATGTCTGGATTTGCTGCTTTGAAATGGAAAGTGGTGGCAAAACAAAGATGTTGCCTTTACACAGGTCTCTGATAGTCTTGCTTGTGCTGCTACAGTAGTGTTAAAAAGGACAATCAATGACTGAGACTCAATGTTCTCTTTAGTAGCTCGGTTTAACTAATATACATATATATATGTATATATATATATATTGCAGTAAGCAAAGCTGCGCTAGATGCAAGGGGGTCAAATTCTTTATCCCTCATGCATGCAATTAAAGCTCTAGCATTATCTTTTATTGAGTACAATTCTATGCATATTCAAAAGAAGGTGGGTTTACATACATATAAT
This sequence comes from Florisuga fusca, assembly GCA_038090715.1. Taxonomy (NCBI): domain Eukaryota; kingdom Metazoa; phylum Chordata; class Aves; order Apodiformes; family Trochilidae; genus Florisuga; species Florisuga fusca. Next base: position 5,605,906 of record JAAWXA010000015.1, on the reverse strand, counting down.
GACATGGTTTAATTTTATAAATAATACTCATGATGGGTGGGGTCTGGGCAGAGTCTTCATTTGGGGAGATATATGGGGGTCTCCAGGGGGTCTTTGGATGAAGTAAGAGGTCTTCCTCAAGCTTGAACTTTTCACCTTTCTTGATTTCGCTGACTTCATTATGTTGCTGCAAGACGATATCAGACTCTAGCCATAATTTTCCTCTTATCTACTGGTTATGTCATCTTTATGTTCTTCTTGTGCAGGTCTTCTCATTCCTTTGGTGCCTAGTTAGCCTTGGCAGTGTCTTTTTATAAGAATAGGATCTACACTTTTAATTATGTTTGAGATAGGAGCTACTCATTAGGGCCTTGCTTTGTTCACACTGCTTCAGTGGAAAAATTATGTCTCAGCTGCCTTACGTAGCCTCACATTCATCTCTTACTCAATTAATTCTTTTCCTGAATTTTACTTGGCTAGGAATACAAATTCATCAACATACATTACAGTAGGAAGAAGTGTAAGATACTAAAACAACAAAACCACCAAATCCTCTTTTTTCCTTTCAGCCCAGCTATATGTAGTCCATGTTCACAGAGCTGCTGCTTCTGTCAAAGACTTCTCAAATTAACATAAAAGTCTGTAATGCTGCTGAACAAATGTTTAAAATGTTTACATCAAATATACTCACAGTAGGATCCACGGGGGCAGGTCTGGGGGAGGGTAGCTTGATAATCCTGCCTGGCTTCTGATTCTCAGGGCTCTCCCTGACTTCCCAAGCTCCTGAGTCTTGGGCCCCACATACTGTGTGTGGTTCCAGACAACAGGAGACCAAGGTCCTAGGCTGAGGGTTTAAATGCTTAATGTCCTGGAAATAATTAGTGTCTGATTGGGAGCCTATATGGGGTAAGCAGTACTACTATTTTTTTTCCTCCCCTTGTTTTCCTCCAAGGTTTTGGAACCTAGTTTTATAAAATGTAATTTTTTGTATTTTGACACGTGTATTCTTCCCTGACACAGGAGCAGGAATGAAGTGCCCTGATGTACATGCTGTTGCTGGGGACAAAATACAGGTGGCTGGGAACAAAATACATGCAGCCTACATGTTGCTGGCAATTAAAGAACAAGGCTTGAACCCACCAGTGGATCCTTTCTCATACATAAAGTACAAATAATGGAAACTTCTCTCTTCTGACTTGTGACTGAGTATTTTTCATGCATTAAGAATTCAAAAATAAAACGATGATTATTGTGTGTCTTCTGAGGAGAGAGATTCACGAGTTTAATATTGAAGGAAGTATGTTAACTGCTGAATCATCCTCTTGGGAATCCTTTGAACTTTAATGTAGCTGAAAGGAAGCGAACATACTTGTTTTGTGCAGTACAGCACAATATGATATCTTTCTCTAAGGGTTTAGAATTTAACATGAATTTTGTTATTTAGTTTGAAAAAGTTATTTAGACATTTATAAATAAGCATCACCAACCAGACAGTTGTTGGAATTAGCATGTGAAAAATGCATGTGCTTTCCCAGAGGGAATTCTGGACAAGCACTTTGAAGTTTATTCTTTGTGCAGTTACCCAATTTTTTTTAAAATATATGAAAGGCTGCCAACCTCTCTGCTGGTTTAGAAGAAGATGATTGTCTTGGCACTCTCTGCTGCAGAGGTATCTGTGTCCTGGGTGAGTGGCTTGAAATGAATTACTGCAGTGTTTATGGGGCAGAGGACATGAAGCCACTGCAGAATACTTTTTAGAGTGCAATGGTCTCTCTTTTAATGCAAAATAATGCAAAATATGAATATGTTTCTTATACCTGTAATTAAGAAATTTCATGGGATGTGTGGCAAGCGTTACTTGTAATCCCCACCTGGTTACCACCTTTCTTACAAGTTTATTATTGTTCTGTGTTGCGCTGTAATTCATCCCTCTGCTTGAGCTGTTGGTACCAGTGGTGGTGTGGTGTGGGCTTTGTGTGGCAGTTGATGGAATTGGTATTCTTGTATCAGTGTCTGATTTTATTTTGAAAAAGCTTTGATTTGAATGCTATTAAGTTTATTGAAGATAATGGAAAATATGCAGTACATTACTTTAAACAGTAGAATGCAGTCTGAAACATGCCATTCTTCTTTATTCTTTTTTTTTGGGGGGGGGCGAGGGGACTGTTTTACTGTATTATGGTCTACTTATTCTTTTGAAAACCTGTGTATGAGTTGCAGTTAGAAGCACAGCAGAATGTGTGCATGTTTGATTCCTAGAGGTGTCATGTGGGAGCTCTCGGTGGTATCAGTAGAGTTTGCAGCAGGTGCTGTGGACTTGTCTGAGGGTACTTCCATTTGTTATTTCTCTGGCTCTGGGCCTGGCATCCCCTCTTCCTTGAGGGCATGCTGCCCTTTTTTGTAATGTTTCTAGCCTTTTAATTTCAGCTGGTTTAGCACCACATATTTGGAGTAGTGGGTATATCCTAACTCTCCAGGTGTGTTGTCGTAACTGGGTATCTTTCATCCTTCTGATAGCCAAGGAAACAAGTTCAGAAACTTAAAATTGTATCACCCTGCATCTGAAAAATGATAAAATATCAGATTAGGAGGTTTTTAAACATGTCCCTTAGCTTCATTTCTCCTTTATTAAAAACCAATTTACCACCATAAGATTTTCATTGCTAAATTTGCATTTAATCATTGCAGTTTTGAAATTTATGATCAGACAGTTTGCATTAAGATGTCTACTGTTTGATTTGATATCTGTGCAATCCTGTGCATGCAATATATGTATTTGGTAATGGATTTGGATTTTTGTAGTATTGCAAAATAGTATTTGCTTCAGCAGTAGAGCTATGCCCAACAAAATGCTTTCCTATAGGTACATGATAGAGTGATAGAGGTTTTACATAATCTGTGTACAATTTTACATAATTTTTTTTTCTATTAAATGCAGTCCTTAACATAGTATCAACAAAGCTGAATAGTGAATCAGGATGTTTTTGCAGCACGTTTGAGGAGAGAAATAAAGATAGTGAAATGCAACAGATGAAGAAGCAGGTGGAGGCTGAGCAGATGAGGCATGCTGGTTCCAGGGAGAGGGCAGTTCTTGTGGACTGCTGGCTACTTGTGATCCAAGATGGTAAAAGCCTGTTGGCATATGGCTGCAGACTATCAAGAGTTTTTTCTTAAAACCCTGGGAATGAGGGGATGAGGAGAAGGAATCCAGTTCAAACTGCATGTGTATCTGTGGATAATGGCCCTCAGGCAGACAGTGTCAGAGAATAAATTTGTTTTTTATGAACAAGCACCTGTTGCTTTTTATGGATGTGGTAATCCTGGAGCAGCTGCTAGTCAGGACTAGAAGTATCAGCAGCTCTCTAGCCCCCATGTTAGTACAATATATTTAAGACCCCATATGTGGACTGACTGATCTGCTTTATGATAAGCACAGGAGACACTTGTGCAGCGAGAAATGACAAATGCAAAGTTACAGAAGGCTCCTTGTTGCAGCTCAGCGTAAGTTTCTTTGCCCGCTTAGAGAGGCACCATTAGTTGTCTGCAGCTGTTAAATGCTATGGGTCCCTGCTTGGTTCAGCACCTCCCACGCTGCCCCAGGCACTGCCTACTTCTGTCTTTCCCTCCTAGCCTCTCAAAAGCACAGAAACATCCCACAGTTTTTTAAAGTGACTAAACATGTATATTTCAATTTTTTAATATGGTATTTAAAATGTCACAGCATAGGAAATTGCCAAGCTGGGAAAAGCGTCCTATTGTTGCAGTCTGTACTGCTGCTTTTATGCACTGGCAGAAAGACAATCATGACTTCAGGAGGTCATGATTTAACAGGGGGTTTGGGATCCTGGTGGCACTGATGAGTTCTTCAAAACGTATTTTTAGACTCGAAATACTACGGGAAGACTGACACTGTGGTCTTTTTGGGGTCAGCCTTTTTCCATCTTTCTCTTTATGCAAACCCAGTGGCTGTTTTGCTTGCAGGATGATTGCATAAAAAGAGGAAAAATTCAAATCTACAACATTTTAAGTGTTTATAAATTCTAATAAAAGCAAGGAATTATTTCTGCATAGGCATGGAGAGCATGCTTCTGAAACAAGTCATATTTTTTTCCTTTATCTCTTTTTCCTCCTCTTTGTAAAGTGCCTTAAGATGATGTTCTGAAGGTGAAATTATCCTTGCAAGGGTTTGCAACTGACTGTTAATGTAACTTGTAAAAATGTACATGGCTGCTCTCTCTTGATCATTTTGTTTGAAAAAATATGATTGATGGGATCCATCAGCTGAGATCAGCTTCTCTTGTTCATTGCTCCTGAGCTGGTGGTAACATCTCTGCTTCTGCAGTTTGCCTGCTTTTCCTGGGAGCTGATACTCGGCCACCTGAAGGAAGTTGTAGGTAGGGGATGCTGGTCATACAGGCACTGCACCATGATGTGTCTCTTCCATTCCTCTGCCTGAGCAGAGATGTAAAATTGTGCACATGGCATATGTAAGAAGGCAAATGTATTTTTTTGTAAGTGGAATCAAGGGATCCCACATTATGACTGACCACTGCCTTTTTTATGTGCCTTTTAAAGAAAATTCCATATATATATATATATATATATATATATCCAAGATCTTTTTTAAAATTTTTGACGTGTAGGAGACTTTAGATTTTTTAATCAGTCAGGATATTTGTTTAACGCATTAGAAATTAGCTTTTAAAATCTACGTTTGTTGCTGAGTTTCTTAGAAGCTGTGAGGAAGAAAAGACTAGGGGGACAGGAGCTGCCTATTAGAAGGTAACAGCCTGTAGCACACACAACTAGCTCTTAAAGTGACCAAACACCTTCTCATGCTTCAGGTTAAAACACAAAAGCCAAATTTTAAATTTTGGCTTTTGTTGTTCTTAAGGCAACATTTGTCAAGGTCAGGCAGGCCAGTGGTAAACCCACTGGCAGGGGCTTGTTCTGGATGCTGTGCAGTGCCTTCACACAGTGCCAGCCCAGGGAAGCTGATAAGTCCTGGAAACTCAGAGAGCAGTGGGTCAGCTTTCTGTACTTGTCAAGGAATTAAAGATGTTTATGACAAAGGATGTAATTGCAGTATTTTCAGGGATGGGAAGCCATGCTATCTGTTGTACTAATGTTTTTGTCATCCTGTGTTTACTCATTTGGGGTTTTGTTTGGAAACAGTCTGAAGAACTCATACTAGGTTGGACAGCAGTGTATATTGGGCTTTCAGGGTGTGATTTGAGGTTGATGGTGTGTCTAAATTACCTGTATTGATTTGGGTGATCCACAATCTGTTCTTTGATTTGGTTAGCAAGTGTCAACCGTCATAAATAAAACTGTAAATCTATTTAAATAGCTAAGGAGTACATAGCAGCTCCAGAAATAAGTACATTTCACTCATATTTTCAAATGGCAGATCTCTTTTGGTTGTGTTTCATGCAAGGACTTGCTGACATGCAGATGCTGTAGGGCTCAGAGGAGGATCATTTGTTGAACCTCAGTATTTCATCAGAATTGTGAATGTTCTACTTGGAAGAACCAGGATCAACATTCAGAAAAATCAGAGCAGTGTGTGGCATTGCTATGGAACCCTATGAAACCCCACAGGGTTTCCTTCCATGCTGGAGCATGTCAGTGACACTCACTCCAGAGGCCCCTTGTTTGAGAAAGCATGAGCTGGAAGCTGTTCCCTGTCCAGGTTTATCCCAGAGGATGGGTTGTACCCTCATAGAGCTCTATACTATAGACTCTGGAGTAATCTCTACTGCTGATATATCAAGGTGAAGAGTGTTTTTCATGGGAGTTTTCCGCTGTCCAAGGTCAGTTATTACTCTGAAGCATAAGCAGAGGGTGTTTAAGTACTGTTAGAAATAAAAAGCATGGTTTCTTCAGTCGAAGTTAGATGGAAATCTTTGATGTGGAAGTTTTCCATTATTACTTTTTTCTGAAGTTCTGGTGAACTGCAGCATTTTTGTAACTTGGGATAGAATGTATTTTTTAGTTTTTCAAGATAAATCTTTTCTCATGGTATCAGAGTGATTGAAATAATACTTTGGAATGTGCATAGATGGGTAATTGTAAGTAATGCTCAGATCATATCAGCAGAAGATAAAGTAAGATTCATAGATCAGAACATTACACAGTATGCAGTCTTTCAGGACTGATCTGTGTGTCATGTACTGCCCAGTACAAGAACACCTGGACTGGACAGAGAGGACATCTCTTGTTGGACAAAGCAAGGTAAACTGAGCCTGAGAAGTGAAAGAAAGGTGAGGCCACTTATCAAACAACTTTCTGGATGTGTGCCTGCAGAAGATAAGCCTTTGTCAGAAAGCATCTAATGTCGTGAAAAGCAATGGAGTTCTTTTGCTGACTTCAGTAGCAGCAGATCAAGCCCCACTGTGTTTGTAGCAGCTGAGGCACCGTTCTCTGACTCTCTTCTCAGTCTGGCAGCATCTGGTGAGCATCTGTGTGCTTTGGGTTGGAGCCACAACAATGAGGCTTCTGTTGGATCAAGTATTTTGGGAGAGGAGGAGGCTGTGTGAAAGTTAGTTTTGGGCAGTAGCTCATCATTGTTATCATGTTTCTAACTGTGATGGTGCCTGTTTTCAGGGGTTTGGTTGTTTTGGTTTTGTGTTTTGTTTTTTTGTTCTTTGGGGTTTTTGTTTGATTGTTTGTTTGTTTTTTCCAGAACTTGTGGTGGAACTGTCATATGGCTGAGAGTGAGTATTCCTCTCACTGCATTGCCAGAGAACATTCTGCTGGTCACCATGCTGTCCCCGTCCTCCCTCAGTGTCCCTACCTGTTCTAGGATACCTGTCCAAGGGTTTTGTCCATTTACTTGTGAAGTTAATATTCCTAGTGGAGGGGATACTTGTGGGTTCTATCTAAAAGTGCCTTGGGTCAAGTCCTCATACTTTTAATACTCTTAAAGTTATCTTGGGAATATAATTTGTCGCCTTGTTTTGTTTTTTTAAATAAGATTCCTTTTTGTCTCTTTTACGTGCTGCATATTTTACTGCATTCTCACACAACCCAGTACTTTGGTAGTGCAGGTGCCTTTTCCTGAGATAAAGTGGATAAACTCCAAGTCTTAAGGAACAAGTCATTTTTTTAAGCTAGAAAGCAATTGGAAAAATAATGTTTTTGTAAGCACCACCAACTGCAGCATCTTGTTTCATAGTTAAACTCTTACTTCCATAAATAGAGTTAAAAGCCAAAGATAAAGGATTTATTGCAAATATTTGAGTTCTGCAGGTCTGGTGTGTGTATGTGATGAAGCAGTTGGCTTCAGTTAGTTTATGGTGATTATTACAGAAGATATTGCAAGTAAGTTATTTGAGAGAGGTCACACTTGCTAATGAGTTAAAAGTAGAGCTTTGTCATGGGATTTCATGTCCATAGAGGAGGGTGGGGATTTGTGAAAGGAAAGCAATGAGGTCTGTGGTGATGCTGTAATGCAGTAGTAATTCATCGACATGGTGGCCAGTAAAGAGGGGATGTGTGGGCAGACTCTTGGCTATGTATGACAGATGATAACTGGAGCTTTTCCATGCTTTTAGAAAAAACTGGAAGATTTCTATTGAAAACTAACATTTTACTTTTATGGTTGTAGTTAGACTTCCATTCTGGCAGATCTGTCTGGAACAGCCAAGGGCATTTCTCTGTCCCCCGTCTCTGGGCTGTGCAGAACTGAAAAACTTCTCACTTGCTCTGACCTCAGAGAAGCTTTCAGCAGTAAAGGAAAGCAATCAGCAGGAAAGAGTACAGCTAAATCCCTTTTGGAAACTATGAAGCTGCAAATACCTCTGTCTTTGTCATGAGGTTCCAGAGGTGAAAGCCATTACCCGGCCTGGGAAGCAGCAGCTGGGGCTGGCGTGTGGCTGTGTGGTGCAGGCTGTGTCCTTCCTCCATGTGTCTGTGTGGTGCAGGCTGGTGTGGGGCTGACACAGGGAGCATTGCAGACCTTTTGTGGGAAGGGATTGGGCTCATAGTTTTTGCTTTTTAAGGAATCACTTGGAGTTCAGAGCACAGCAAGTACCACCATTGATTTACAAAGCAAGCAAGGACTGGGATGAAATATTCTGCTGCAGCTGGGCTTCCTCTGGGGCATCTGGGTTGTGCCAAGAACCTCAGAAAGCAGGGAGAATCCTCGTGTGTTAAGCTGTGTGGAAGAGGTGAGGACAGTGAGCAGAAGTAGGTCTCCCACCTTGCTTCACCAGCAACATCATCCCCTGGGTGGTTTTCAGGCCTCATGGAGAGCAGGAGGTGACAAGTACCTACTGCAGCTGCTCTAACAGTAGGACAGCGGACACTGGGGTGGAGAACCAGCTCCTTTGCAATGCTCTTGCATTGCTGAGCACAGCTTGACATCCAGTCCTGTATATCTGACTTAAGAGGTTTGCTGTCAGACTCCATGGGGCAGACCAGCAGCTATTGAGATAGAGAAAGTCGTGGCCAAGATGGAGAATGAAGAGCTTTAGGGACTTGCCTAAAGCCATACAGAAAAGGAGATCGAGACGGTGGAGGAGGGGCATGCACAGGCAAAGCAGATAATGTGGGGGAGAGAGGAAAGGATCAATAGTTCATTAGATTTGTAGAGCAGGAGAAAAGGATCAATAGTTGGTCACATCTGGAGACTCTGCTTGTGAGATGTGGTTCTTTAACACAAGACACTTTTAGTAGAATCATTGTTCCACATTTCATGTTTAAGCTAGTGCACATCATGTAACAACCTCATATCAGTATATGTAAAAGAATAAAGGAAGTAGAAATTAAGGGTAGTCAGCTTGTAAAAGTTGGTTTAGGGAAAAGGCACCACCCTAAAGAGAGCTTGTTGACAAACAAAGTAATTCTATGAGGTTTTTCAGCCTTCCTTCACAAACACTATCTTTACCACGAATAGCATTGCTCAGAATTCTTCAGTTTTCAATTAGGATTTCAGTGAATGTGAATTTTGTCTGCAAGGATTGGTGTTGTGGTTTTAATAGTTTGCAGCCCAGGTGAAAAGTAAATACTGTATTATAACAGATTCAGACATGGGTGTGAAATTTTCTACAAAATGAGCTCACTTATTTAACACACGTGGGCTAGAAGAAACGCAGTCATGCAATTTCCATCATTATACTGTAGAGAAATAATAGCTACTGTAAGTGTGTATTTTTAGAAAAAAAGGTTGCAAACAAGCAGTATTAGTTTGGACTGGCACTTCACAGTGGATGTAAATAAATGAAAAGGGCTACTTTTAATCCAAAGTAGCTATTTTCTGTGGTTTTTTTAATTTAGAAGATTGTGTATTGAGCAGTGTTAAATGCTGATGGTCTCATTAGGGCTCATGAAAGCAAGCTGTATAATAGCCACATGCTCTGACATCTTCTAGTTACACAAGAATTCTTTGTTGCATTCAGAAATATCAGTTGGTTTAAATATTCCTCCGTGTTTCCTTTCTGCGTCTGGGGGAGATCAGCCAAGTTCTCCTGTTAGCTCTGCAACAGGAGCTCCAGCAGGGTCTGTGAGAACAGAAACAGGCCCTTTGCTTCGGCCTGGCTCTGTCAGAAATGCAGCACTTAACTAGCATTTGTTTGAAGCTAAGGCAGCTTGCCTTGTTAATGGCTTCAAATTAGGAGAGCTTCAGATTCAGTTCCCTGTAGCCCTCTAAGCTGATGAGTGTACTCCTGTCCTCCATGCATGAATAATGTATGACCTTGGAGCTGTAGTAAGATACAGTTAATTCTCTTGGTCTTTAATGTTTTGTTCTCCCCCTGTTATTATTTAGCTGCTATCCTATTTGAAGGGAACAAATTAACCCCAAGCCTACAAATACTGGTGAATTTAGGAAACAATTACATTATTTAGATAAAGCAGCCCCAGTGTTTACATTCATCAGCAGAGCTCTGTCACTCGAGGCTTACTAAACATCACTCTTGAGCCATGGACACAGTTGATATACCAGTGTTCAGATAATTTTGTCTGTAGAGCTTTGCTAGATCTCGGTGACCCCACCAGGCATTGCTGTACGGAGGGAAGGAAGCAGCAGGTAGGGCAGACTCTGCGTGCTGCAGGCCTGGAGGCAGGCAACACCTCAGGAAACATCTGCAGCTGGGTCCATATGTGCTCCCACTCAGCTTGACCCTGCCAGGTACTGCAGCACAGGGGCTACCATTTGCAGATCTTCTTGTATGTGCACTTTCTATGTTGGATGCCATTTCTGAAGGTCAGAAGACTATTAAAACACTGATGCTCCCTTCCTAGGACGGCTGGGGAATAGGGACTTGTCTTTCTGTCTCTGGATGGATGTAGTATCCTTATGGATGTCTTAATTAAAGCTTAAATCTGTTCTTCTCCACTTTACCCAGAGCAGCTGTGGAGAAATTTTTGGCATGCTCAGTTAATTATAGCAACATGTTTTCTCCATGTTGAGTAGGTAAGGCAAAACTTGAGAATGGCAGGGATTGACAGTGCACCTGCTGAAACAGACTGCTTCTTATAATCTGTAATTTAAATGTTTACTTTAAAAGGAAATGCTTAGGTTGGCGGGCTATGAAGTGTGTGGTGATAGCTGAGTAAGCCTAAGTTTATCCGGATAGCAGGAGGTAGAACCAGGTTGTGACACATTGTCCTGTTTTGCAAGGTGCTATATTCAACAATTTTTCAGCTAGTTAACTTGAGTTGCTGACCCTCATATAGAATAACTGAACCCTAACAAAATTATTTTTGATTCATGACAAGCTGTAGCTGGACAGGAGGATTAAAACTCTTTTGTAGTGTCTATTGATATTTACATACAGTCCTAAAATAGCTGGGAATAGGTGAGATTTATTGGTGTAACATGCTAACAGCTCAGTGCCTGTTCTTAGCTCTTATTCACTGTATTGCATCAATTGGTCATTAATACTGTTGGCAGGCTGGAGGTGGAGGGCTGGAGTCTCAGCCAGTGACCAGCAGCCCAGCTTTGGCTTGATCCCATCGTTAGAAGGAAAGCTTAGGATACCAAGCTAACCAAGGAATTGATGCCATGTAGTCAGAGCCTCTCTGTTGCATCCTCTTTGAATATTTTTATTGGCAAGTAATTGCTCTACCTGTATGCTGCTGCCCTCTCTCCCATTGTTGCATTTCTCTTACCTCCAAAATCAAATCACTCGTTTTCACTGTTTGCTCTCAAGTTGGGAAGTTATCTCAAGTTATGTGGAAGACCACATAACATCAGAAGTGCATGCAGTTTCTTATTAAGAGCACTGGGTGGGGAGTGTTGGCATCGAAGGTGCTGTGCTGCCTCAACTGTGCAGGGGTCTGTGTGGGCAAAAAGCTGATACAGAAAAGCAGCTGAAATAGGACAAACTGCTGTGATGGATTCCCTGATTCACTTTTTAGGTTGGAATCAGTCATGCTTCTTCCAAACCTGTTTCATGTTGAGCTTCAAAAATATTTATTATCTGGCATTTGTATGGTTTTCTGTATATCCTTATACATGCATGCATATGTGTATATATATATATATTAATTATAATAATTAGAAGAATTTTCTAGATCTGGTATATAATTGGGCCACTTCATCACTGTCATGCTAAAAGCATATAAATGGTAACAAAATTGACACCAGATAGAATTCAGTAACTCATAGCTGGTTTATTCTTGGATGTCTAGCTCAATAAATCTAGTGATTTATTAATCACTGCTGTAGATAAAATGAGAAAGGGAAGCCACTTACATTATTTCACACCACAGGAGAATCATTGGAGAAAATCACTTGGTGGTAGTAACTGTAATTTAAACTGACAAAATTGTGTGTTCTTTGCTGTGCTTAATTGATATTTTCATATAAAAGAAAAGGGGTATTGTTAAATAAGATTATAAATCACAGGTCCCATGTGTTATGTGCTGTATTTCTCTGCTTCAAAGCTTTCTAAATTCTAAAAATTGTTTAATTGTGATGCATAAATTACTTAGGTTTCATATTCTTCCTGATGATGTTGCACTGGATTTTTAAAAGACTAATTACTCTGGTCCCTGTTAGAGTTGCTCTTTTACATCAGGAATCATTCATAACTTGCTAGGTGCCTGCAGCTACAGATCAGTCATTTAAGCAACCCTAGGAAGCATTTTGTAATTTATTTTTCACATTATACAGCCCATCTGCTAATGGAAGATGCATTATAAGTTATAATAAGTTATAAGCATATATCAACTTGAAATCAAGCCATTTTGGCACAGTGTAATTACGTGTTACTTCAGCTGCTGACTAAGCATGCAGAGTTGTGCTGCTGTCTGTGTGCTGGGACCTGGGTTTTCCCTCTCTTTTTCCACTGCTAAAAGTCTTCCAGGAGGACAAGAAGTCTCCTGATAGCGGCTGCTGTCACCTGGCAAAACTCAGTGCTCCTGCAGCCTGGTACTGCAGGGGAAAGACATGGTAGTTAGGGAATTGATCTGAAAACAGGCAGTGTGGACAAAATTTAAACCAAAGGCCATGGCTTTGTTTAACCAACCAGGCACTTTCTGAAGGGCTCTGAAGGCTCCCAGAAACACTTCATACCCTGAGACACCTACTGCTTTCGAACAGCCTTTCTCTCTGGAACAGGGTAGTGACAAGCTGTAATTTGGGAGACAGTCACTCACCTATAAGTTTAAGATCCAGGGGAAGGGAGCATGGAGCCAAATTCCAGGGGTGGGAGTTCAATCTGGCCAGGAAGCAGAGCTGCCTCCCCAGCAGCCCAGCATCTCCTGCCCTGCTCTGCCCTGCCCTCACTGCACTGGGTCAGAGGCACATTTTGCAATGATCCGTGGTAATAGTGGTATAGTTTACAGCAAGAGTAAATTTAAAAGAAAAAAGTAAAATGATGAAACAAACATGTTCTGTTAGGTTGCACTGTTCATTATTTAAATGGACTTGGAACAGAAGCCACCAGAAGTTACTGCAGATGTGCAGAGTAACTTTTCTATGGGTCAGACAGTATTTCTCTTTTGCTGATAGCTGTATATTCAGTGCTTCATTTTCTGGTGCCTGTTTGAGTGATAAAAGAGGACAGAAAAAAACCTTTGTCTGACCTCTTTTCCAGTTTATGACTGGATAAACTAATTAGAAATGTTAAGGCTTTTCTGCTCTTCCTGATACATCTTACAAGGGAAACTTAAACTGCTCTAAGATAAGACTCAATCAGATGACATCTTCTATATCTGCTATTTACAGTAGCAGAATATTAAACTTTATGAACTAGGGTTTTGTTTGGGTGTTTTTGTTTGTTTTGGTGTGTGTTTTTTGTTTGTTTTGGTTTGTTTTTAAATAACTTCTGTTCATCTGCCTGAACACTTGGTTGGTCTGGGCTGAATGGCTTTAGCATCTTTCCCCATACACTTTATTTTACAAGTATCTAATGCTAAAACTTCCATACTCTGGTCTGAGAGGTTATTCCACATCTCATTTCTGATGTTCATCTTTGACCTCTCATTTCCAAAGTTGTGTAATTTCCTAAGCAGTTGCTCTTCATGCTGAGAGTTATAAAACTTTAGATTTCTGTCTGTTCCATCCTCTCCTCATTACTGCTTTTATTGTAGAAAGTTCTCTTGTGTGAGTTCTTCTAACATCTCCTTCCAAGCTAAGTTCAATCTTAAATTGGCTTAAATATTGAATTACTGTATATGGATGTTAGAAACAATATAAGTTAATTAATGTAATCCATTCATTTACCATATATTACAATTTAATGGTTCAGCACTAGGAAACTGGATTAGGGATTTCATTTTACACCAGATCTGAAAAAACTGAAGGCTGATTTTTTCTTCTTGTTACAAACTGGAAGGAGCCAACGGTATAGCTGAGCTTTTGCCTTTGAGTCACACTCTGTAATTCACTGCTGAAAGACACTTTCTGTGTCCATCCCCTTGACGTGTTTTGCTGCCTGATTTCAGAACAAGCCATCTGTTACACTCTCAGTATATTTCACAGTCAGTTTTATTCAAATATGTTGAAAGCTGCTGAAGAAAGAGATTTTTTTCCAGGCCCTTAAGTCTGACTAAGTGTGAGGAGTGACGTCTGGCTTTGCTCCTCAAGACTGAATGGTTTCATAATGGAATTAAGCTGTGCACATCTGAACTGGAGCCTGAAGAGATGCTGTGATTCTTTCCAGCTAGTCATGATAAAGCAAAATAAGAAGAGTATTCATGATGTGAATAATTACTTTGACAAGCATTTTTGCTAATAAGTTAGCACTAAAAACTTTGCCAGCAATACTCAGGCTAGTTCTTGCTGGCGAGTGAGTAACCTTGTCTCTAGGCTTATTTGCAGGAGCCCCTTTCTTTTTTCTACTTTAGAAGAATGCCACAAAGGCAGCCTTTTTTTGGTTGCTGTTGGTTTTTTATTGGTTGTTTTTGTATTTTTAATTTTAGCGATTGTGCTTCAAAGACAGGGATGCTGACAGAGCAGTAGAGCCCTGTTGGTGAATAATCCAGACTGCAGTGGCCACTGGCTTGTAGAATGCTGTCTTCATATTTTACCTTTCAGAGCAGTTACTGAACATAAGTAAAGGTGAAGCTTAGAGATCCTTGCAGTGAGTCAAGCTGTCATGGTTTGTGGCTGCTGTTCCCAGCTGTCCGTGCCTGCTCTGCAGTGGGACACGTGTTGCCAGAGGAGGGGAGGAGTGGGATGTTCCCAGGATTCCCAGCCCAAGGTGTTCCTGAAGCCCTCGCTCCCTCCCTCTGTGCAGGACAAGGTGATTCCACGGTGTGGTCACCGTAGTTGTGTCACTTCTGTCACAGTAATGTGTGTTGTCTGTAACCCCCGTGAACACCCTGCAGGGTAAGAACAGTAAACGCTGCAGGAAGGGGCAATCAGATGTTGCAATTATGTATCCAGTTTAGATACTGCTGCATTATCAAGAATATAGAAGAGAGATGCTAAAGTATTTGAGTCTCAACCACTCATTTTTATCAGTGAAAATGAAGAAACAAGCATGCAACTTAATGCATTAAGTGACTTCTGAGTGGCACAGCTGGTTTCTGTTCAGAACCTCTTTCCTTGCTGTTGTTTTTAGCTGAGCAAACTTCATTTCATGGAG
Organism: Florisuga fusca; assembly: GCA_038090715.1. NCBI lineage: Eukaryota > Metazoa > Chordata > Aves > Apodiformes > Trochilidae > Florisuga > Florisuga fusca. Next base: position 5,590,886 of record JAAWXA010000015.1, on the reverse strand, counting down.
GAGGCACTAAAAGTACTCACTGTGTTAATCTCTTCAGAGATCTTTCTCACTGTGTGAAAACTGCTGTAATGGAAGCCAGTCTGGCAGAAAGGTCACCTCCGTTTTTACTTTCCCTCCCTAATAGCAATAGGAGAACGAACCTAAAAGTCTTCAGACATTCGTCCTTTTAAACGTATATCCTTTGGAAAGGAAATGTTTGTGGTTTATTAGTATTGGTTTTGTTTTGTTTTCCATTGAGAAAGGCAGGTAATGGTGATGCATTTTCCAGTGTTGCTAACAGGACAGAGGTCCACTCCGTGCTGTGCTTGTCTCCTGCCAGAATCTACTGCACCACATTGCTGTAGCAAGGTCTGAATTTTCAGCTAAAAATGCCATCTAAAATTGAAAGTACAAGATCTCATTCATTAAGATGTGGCTTTGAAGTAAAAATTGTGTTAAAGCAAAAACAAAAGAATATCAAGCTGGGTTCAGCTCTTATGTTGTCATCTTTCCATCTCTCTGTCTCTTCACTGTTTAATCCACCAGCAGAAGGAGGTACATGGAGCCCCTGGGAGGCAGAACAGGTTTACTTCTTATGTCATGGCTTTTAGCTTGCCAATGCCAAACAGGTTCAGGCTAAATGCCTGTCTCCCTCTAGACTGGAGTGGCCTCACAGATGTGTGTGGTGGGTAAAGATTGCCAGACTCTTCATGTGGTTCTGGGAGGTTGCTGGCTTTTAGGATGAGACTCTGGACCTGCTTCACCTCAGTTGAGTTTATTCTGGTAATGCCTCCTTATAGCCTGTCATTCAAGTAGGGGATTTCTCAGCTGCTCAGACCCATATTGCATGCCTGCAGTATTTGGCAGGGCTGTCTGCCAATTTATACCACATCTCATGTCCAGCATGTTCCTGACACGAGCCATGGCAAGACATACCTGGCTCCTAGCTCAGCTTCTTGATCTGTATTTTTGCTCCTTCGTCAGTTGAAATAGAGGGTATAGACAGCAGCCTACATGGAAATATTCTCTTACAACACACATTTTAGGCACTGCAAAGTGATTTAGCACTCCTCTAAATTCCAAAGCAGATGTGTGTATGTCCCTGGGATATGTCAGATCTAAGTGTAACACAAATAGTCATCTCAGTCATGTCTGGATGTTGCTCTGCTCCTCTGTATATATGGGTAGTGAAGTCAACTCCCTTACATTAAGTGGTGTGGCCAAGGTTGTGTAGGGAATGTATCAGAGGTAGGAATGCACCCTCTGTGACTACATGTTTTCACAGGTGCCATGGTCTGGCATTCAAAAAGCTTCCAGTTTCTCAGTTTTACTCATTATATATCTAATATTTAAAATCAGATACCTAAAAATTTGCTGAAGTACAAATAAAGCAGTCCCTGGACCTCAGTGAACATGACTCCCTCTGTCCTGCACCTTTCATGTTATTTTCCTAATCTCTGTTAGTGCCTAAGGAAGACTGAAGTGCCCCTTGGATACAGAAATCATCCCTTGGTGGTAAAGAAAGCCAACCTGTCACTTGGTATGAGGTGAAAGCATTTACCACTGGCTGGTACTTCTGTTTGTGTCTGTTGGTTTAGGAACTCAACTCCCAGGCTTATGTCCTGTCAAACTGCTCAGATTCTATGGAAACTTCTGTTGGTGATACAGTGTCTGATCTACTTAAACTATTCCTTCCTTTCTACAACATCTTTCTGTTAATAATTGAGAAGTATTTTAATGCATTATTCTTAATCTGCGGTGACCTTCCTTGAACAAAAGATTTGATTAGGAGATTCTTAATATAAGGAACCGTCGGGGGCTAGAATTGCAGAATGCATGGGCAGAAGGAGCTGTTGCAGGAGAGGAAGCTTGCCTGCCCTTGTACCACAGATCCAGAGTTTTCAAAGGTGCTCCCTGTTGTCCGACTAGAGGTCAGCTGTTCTTATGTTTGATTTTTTTTTTAAATCGACTTTAGCTTTTTGGAGCCAAGTGAACTGATCTTTGACTAGCATATTGATGCATTTCCCAAAGCTTTGTGAAATTCTTGTGATAGTTCTGTGTCAGACAGAGCAGTTGTTTTCCATAATAAGGGCTTGTTTAACTTCCTTTTACCATAGCCTTTAATCCATGTAACATATAATTAATATAGAAAAAGCAACACATAATTTGCTTCTGCGGATAGGCCATGTTATATTATTTTTTAAAGGCTGGTAAAACTTGATGGTTAACCACTTAGGAACATAACAGAAACGCTCAGAGTCCATGGTATTTTCCCAGAGTGATTAATAACACAGTAAGAAATGGAAAGCCTCATAAAAGTGAGGATGGTTTGGATGAGAACACTTAAAATTTCTTGGCAGATGCTTAGTGCTAGGAAAGCTTAGTTTTCTATTGGTTTTGTTTTTTGGTTTTTTTTTTTCCCCTCTTTCCTTCTGGGAAGAAGAGGTTTCAAGGAGGAAATGGCTGATCTGGTTCCGAAGAGTGCTTTCTGAACACAAGCTTAGGAACCTCATTTGCAGCACAGACCACGTCCCAGTGAAAAATGTTGCACTGGCTCTTGCCCTGCTGAGATTGGCTGCTGCTTTTGGGAATGGAGCCCCAGCTCTCTGACAAAGGCAGCTGTACCACTGCCCCACTGGGGCTCCCTGCGCGGCAGAAAGAGGGAAGCTGAGGGGTAATAAATGGCCTTTTTCTGCTGCCGAGAAGGGAGTTACATAGTAGGCACAACTAGAAACTTACCTTCTTGTTTCTGAAAGCCAAGGGTAAAAGACTTTTGCAAGATTTAAAGTGTTCTGACATTTCATGAGCAGTGCTATTTTTCTCTTACCAGTTGAGCTTCAGGTTTGTGAAATGAGATTTTAAATTCTTGCCATGGTAGATGGAGATGGAACATCATAGTTGTTATATTTTTAAAGAACAATGAATTTCCAGCATCATGAATTGTTTATGGCACTTACGCAGATTGTTCCTATTTGAATTTATGATAATAGTTCTTAGTCTACCTACTTTTGAGCAGAACCTCCCAAAGACCTGGTGTAATGCTGTGGCAGGCTGAACTTTCCTGGTGCTCTGCAGGATTAAGATCATCCAGTGCCTTATGTCTGCAGAGTACAACTGGCGCTGAGCAGAAGGCAGCTGTCAGAGATCCTGAAAAGAGCCAGAGGCATCCAAGACAGCTGCTGGTTTGCTTAGTTTTTGTATGTTGTGTCATTCCTTCAACTTCCCTGCTTTGTGGGCTCTAGATTACTTTGAGCATTTGAAAATACCTAGTTTGGACATCAATACTAAGGATCTAGTGATGGATTGGAAATTTATTATGTGTTTCACCTATGTGGCAATGGGTTTAGCTTTACAGTAGCAGTGTATTTGTTATAATTACTGTATTTCTAACATCCCATGTTGCCCAGGAGGTGTACTTTTTGAAAAACAGTGAAGTCAAAGCGTGGCTGCCTTTCAACCACAAATAAATTTGGCGTTGCCCTCTAAGGAGGGGGTGATGTTTGCCCTCCTTTCCTCTGAAGCTCAGCTTTGGACAGGGTAGGCTGTGGAAAACAAACGTAGGAAACCAGAACTTTGACTCTGAAAAGGGATTTTCATGAGTGAGAAAGGCAGTAGCTGTTTGCAATAACAGCACTGAAAAGCCCAAATCTGTTGCAAGCCATTGGCACCTGAGGGGTAACTAGGTGTTGGGAATTTATGGAAGACAGAAATGCACACAGGTTTTCTCTAAGGTCTCAGAGGTCTTTTCCAACTGTGATGATTCTGTGATACTGAGAAGTCCTCCACTATCCCTCCTTCCCCCTCTGGTCTGTTTGTCCTAAGGAATTGCAAGTCCTGGGCTTGGTCTGGATTGGGATGGGAAGAGATGTGGCTTGACTGTGGTAGCTGGGGGAAGAGATGTGTTTCTGGGGCCAAGAGCACTGCCAAACCTGGAAAGAGGAAAAAATCTACACATGTTAGTACCTTAGTGTAAAACTGGAAATACTTTTATTATTATTTGGGAACATGTTCTCATTTCAGCAATCTTTGAAAATAGTTTTCTATTAACAAAATTCTGTAACCAGAGTGGCTGCATAAAATGCTTCCTAAAAGTAAGAGAGATTTCATTCAGATATTTTGAATAGTCTCAGTGGTAATCATTTTTTGTGTGACATCTGTGTTTGAACAGACTACGCTGAATCTTTCATCAAAATAGGCAATGCACATGGGGAATGCATACGGGAAAATGCACACAAAACTAATTGAGCATTCTGTATTTGAAAGCAAGGATTCAGTCCTGCAGTAACTACTGAGCAGAGATTATGAACAAAGAGTTTTGGAACAGGCAAAAGTTTGTGACTTTTTCTGTCAATGGTAATTGCTAAATTCATGTGGATAACCCCAAGCATGATTGTGATGAAATGAGAATTATTAGAGAAAACTGACTTCTAAAAAATAAAAGTGATGCATCTAAGAAATAAGTAGATGAAGTGTTTCTATTGGAAATGTCTTCACAATTGTGCTGCAATGCTACAAAGGCAGTGTGCCCAGTCCTGGTTCGTACTGGAAATCCAGATAGAAGGGATATGGTCTGCTTTGCTGCAGGGTGACTTTTGTTTTTCTGTGAGATTCAAGCAATGATACAAATTGCTTTCTTTGCAGTTTGCTTTTACTCAGGCGTAGAAGTTCTTGCTCAAAGCTGAGAGAGAGGTCCAGAAGTTTTGAACAATTGTCATCTGGCTTTGTTTTAAAGGAAGAACATCCTGGAAGGTCAGTTTGAACTGATGTTACCTAACAAGGGAAGGGCAGTGATGAATATTACATAGTCTGGCTTTGTCTTTGGAAAGTTTATCAATAAAGTGAATCACATGAAAACATAGCCCTTTTTTACTAAGCTGGAAAGTTATCTTAGAGACAGTGAAAGGCATATTTCATTGGGTACCAGGATCCTGAATATGCAAGCCCCAGAATTCTGATTTTGTGCCAGTAAATAAAACTAAAGTATATATTATATAAAGATTTCAGTCAGAATATGAATAGCTTTGCATCAACATACAAGTAAGTCATTAATAGCTGAGATGATGTCAAGTATAGGGTTTCTGTTCAAAACCCTGCACTAAACCCTAACACAGACAAAGGAAAGACTGCTTTATTTTTCTTTTTCCTTTGTTCATTGATGTTTTTCTGTTGCTCTTGGTATAGTGCTTACCACTCCCAAGTTCTGGGGGTTTTTTGCCAGTAACATTCCCCTTAGTCCCCTGATCTCCCAGTCTTCCCAGGAAGACAGAGGGTGCATGGCCTCCCTTCCTGCCTGCAGCCCTGAGAATGTCTGCAGAGGAAACCAGGAGGTGCAGTTGATGGAGGCCTCCAGGTCTCCCACTCCATCACTAGCAGTCTGTTTGTAGCAGTTGAGAAGCACAGAAAAGAGCTGCACTTGTGAGTTCTTGGTGAGGTACTCTGGGTGGTCACTGCCCCTCTCTCCTCCTTGTCTCGAGCTGGGAGACGCTTGGAACCATGAAGCTGGTTAGCTTCTCACTGATGCAATGTCCTGGGTTTTTGTGGCTCTGTTTTGGTATTATTTGACTTCTTCTTTTTTTTTTTTTTTTTTTTTTTAAAGGTTAAGAAGGAGATACAAGACAAGTATCACCAATTAGGGAAAATGGGATACACGAGTGGGTCAGGTTATCCTAAACTCTTCAGTTTTCTTGCCCCTCTTTCTTGACCACAAGCTTCTTTAGGGTTGTAGTTTTGATTCTATGTATGGTTGAGTAAGATTTAAAGCAAGCACAAAGTCTTGATCTCTCCTCTTGGTCAGGGGAACAAAAGCATAACCCAAATACACAACTAGCTAATGAGATGGGTTTAGGATATGGGTTAAGTTGAACGCTCCCTGGGAAGCCTGGTCCTGGGTGGTTGTTCCCACCCCTATGAAGGATGTTTTTGGAAAGCTGTATGTAGCGTTTCACTCGGTCATTGTTTATGTGATTAACTTAGTTAAGAAACAGCCAAGATACCAAAATGACATGGGCATATTGTGCCTGAGAGGGCAGTGTTTTTATCTCAAAACTATTGGTACTTGAAAAAAAAAATCCAGTTCATCTTAGAGGCGGATTGACATCAGAAATAACTTGGCAACAGGGAAAAAATGAAATATCTATGGACGGGGGACCCCATTTAAGCAGTATTTACCCTGGCAAAGTTCCTCTTGGCTTTCTTGACAATGCTTGTGGAGTGAAAAAGGCTGAGTCGACAGGGAGCAGAAGGAATTCAGTGGGAAGCATTCTTTTGTGCTGTGTGTAATGCTGAATGTGCTTTTAATATTTTGAGTGTTTGTACTTTGGATTAATTACTGAGTTAAAGAATTTGTTTTGATAATTTAGCATTCCATCTGCTCTACCAACATCACCTAGATTTTAGATTTAAGAAAAGCAAAATATACTGTGCCTGATGCTTACAGACCCACAGGTTGAAGGGCATTTTTGAACACCAGTTCACTGAGTGACACTTTGCTTTGAGAGTAGGAGCACAGACAAAAGAGAAGAGGTGGCTGATTAGAAGAGACAGCAAGAGTTAAATGGTGTAATAGGTCAGAAGATTTGGTTTTAAAGAAAAGAGTCATGGTGGAGTTTTATATATATTAAAAATTATATATATGTTTATACATGCCACACAAGCATAAAATGGGATTGGTATTTGTCTCTCACTGTCTTTTTCTTCTTGGAGTCACATTAATAAAAAATATAAAAATTAGTGTGCCAAATATGAGGCAGATAGTAAAGGAGTCTATCCAGAATCTATTGAACAAAATGGGCATTTAGTATTGCATAGATATTCCACTAATTAAAAAATAAAACAAAAAAACAACACACAGTTTAATATGTAGTTTTGCAACTGCCATATTCAAAACTGTAAATAAAATATCAAAGAAAAAGTAGACAAAAAATGCCATCCCTTTTTGGAACTGGAAATGACCTTATTTTCTTTTATAAGCTCTGATATCTTCTTGACATGGTAATGAATCAAGTCATGTGTTGTGGTATCTAAGTATGGGCTTAAATAAACTCCCTTATTTTTTAAAATCTTAATTTGCATATTTACTAACGCCTGGATAAGGAAATGTATCCTCTTGTTGCTAAAACCATGTTGAAGTTAGTGTATATTTTATACTCAGAAATTACTGTAAATCTGCCCAAATTCTAGAAATGTTTTTCTTCTTTGGTATTAACCACAGCACTGTCCTTAATATAAATAGAATGATAGTAACAGCTCATTGCTTCATCTTTTTTATCTTTTCCCTTCTTATTTAAATATAAAATCAAATAGCAATACTTGTCACTAAACTTTGGTGTGTAACTGCCATTAAGATAAATAAGTATGTGTGTAGAAAAGAGAAGGGAGATCAGATGTTTCCCTCATGTTCATACCTTAGTACATCTTGTGCACATGTGTATGTATGTGTCATATATGTATACGTGTTTATAAACATACACACATAGAGTAGTGAGCTGATTGCCTCAAACTACTACCTGAATCTCTTCAGGAATCTGAAAACACACGCTTATAGAAATTGTTATAAGGATTTAAGTACATTTTCATTGTCTTTCATTCTAATTTTTTTTTTTTTAATCAGCTGTATGAATGGGCAGATGAGATTTCTTTTCCTACAAAAATAAAGCATGCAAGTGCATTAAAGATGTGAGCGAATTGCTCAGTTTTGCTTTGTTGTTCCCATCTTATAGATTGACTTGGGGATCTGAAAATCTAGATAAGTCTTTGCTCACAGCTTTTCTGCAGGGCAAACGCTGCTTCATTCATTCACAACTGCACTAGCCAGCTGGAGGCAAAGGGACCTGGTAAGGGCTGTTTATGGACAAAGCATCTTTGATAATGAATCAGCGAGAAGCAATAAAGCCAGACCCTTGCTGGTGGTTTATAGGTCCTTCCAGAGCACAACCACACTGCTTGGTTGTTCAGCTGCACTTGACTTTCTCCTCATCTTGTTTGATGTCAGTGATGTCTTGTGCAGATGCTGGTCACAAAACCACAAGTAGAGAGCACAAAGCATGAAGACAGAAGGACCAAGTTTGAAGCTGGGAGGGGTGTGCAGAGGACAGGGCTGGGCTAAGAAGCCCCTTGGTCTCTTCTTGCTGTCCTCCCCTTAGTATCTGAATTATTGTAACAGCAAGTGAGTCCCACTGGAGTAAGAGTCATCATGTTTAGTTAAGAGGTTTGGAGAAAATGTATTAGCTGGATCTGGTGAGCTGGAGTGTGACAGGGAAGGAGCCAGGAGTGGTATGCTACTGCAGGCCTGGTTCTCCAGATATATTAAGCAGTCCTGTGAGGTGTGTGTAGGATGATGGCTGGATGGAGAATGGCAGCAGATTCCAACACAGTTGCCATCTCCTCTCTTCCCTCCACCTCTCTGTTCAGGCCAGAGAAGATGGTTCAGAGAGGATTCCTGTTGTCCACATGTCCAGTAGGACTAAGTGAAGGAAGGTGGTTGTTTTGCCCAGTGATGCTGTCCTGGAGGTGAAGAAATTCAGTGTCAAACCCAAATTAGCTGTCGGATTCTAGCAATCCCATATGAAATTCCAGATTTTTTTATTAGTGCATTTTAATGTTTGTCATCATGTTGTATCTCGTCACATGCCCAGGAATGTGAAAAGTCACTTCAGTGGCAAACCACTCTCCCTATCTCACCTACCTCCTCAACTCTCCCTTCCCATCATCATATGCTGATGCTTGAGAGGCTCAGGGTATGCCAACACATCATGCACAGAGGCTGCAGAAATGCATCCTGTGGAAATCATCCTTCCACACTCTGTGGAAGTTGGACAGAGTGATCTTAGAGGTCCAATCCAACTGTGACAGCTCTGTGATTCTGTGATTCTGCTTCTCACAAAATGAACGGACCATTTGAAAGACAAAGACGTTGTTGCCTACAACAATGCCAGTTGTAGGCAGTGGCAGAGCAGTGTGAAATCTCAGAGCTTTGCCAGGGTTGAAACATGGTAACAGGAGTCTGTGATGAGAAGAGCTGAGCAATGATGAGTAGAGGCAGCCCTGTGTGCTCTTTCTGTGATATAAGAGTGCATTTGTGTTCAAAATGAGTGCTTAGAAATGTCTTTAAAGAGCATGACCTCTGCTTACATACCAGGAATGATGACAAATCCTAAATACAATATAAAAATTATTCCAGATTATCTCCAGTACCCATTTTCTGCTGATAAAGATTATGGTAAATCAGAAAAAATCACTTTCAAGGAATTGAAAATATAAATGGTACAAAACTAATGGGATCGAATTCATTATGTCAAGACTAGTTGCAATTTCATTGCTCCAGATTTATTCCAATGTAATTCTCTTAATATCAGAACTGGAGAAAACACAGTGATGAGTCAGATCTGCTGTGTGTGGATATCCCCTAGAGATCATTAGCTTGTATACAATTGCATTAAAATTTAAATGACACACTGCTGCCGTTTCTTTCCTTGGTTTGAGGAAATCTGCATATATTGCAGCCTGCAGGTAATTTAAATAGAAGTTGTTGAGGAAATGTCATGTAACATTGATATGAGGAATGTAGTCAAATATTCACTGTCTAAAACAGCTCAGCACAATTCATATTAAGCAGCAGAGCCATCAGTTGCTCTGTCAATACGGTGAAACCTTTAAGAAAGGTAGTGTGATGCAGAAGATGCTTTGAATTTGTTTAATTGTTAAGTAGTGTAAATAACTTATTTATTTAGTATAATATTAAATGCCCATACAGAAAACTCCTGTGATAGGTTGCAGCTGAGAATAAATAAGTTGTGAGCAATGGAAATCTTGAATATTTAACATGGTAGTATTTAACATTTCTTGAGAGGCCTCAGTGTGCTGAGTACAGTACAAGAAAAGATAACAGGTGTACTTCATCATCCTGCACAATGAATATGTCATACAAAATGCAGCAGGTAGATGAAAAAAGGCTATTGGGAAAAGGGCAGATGGGGCAGTCAGGCAGCCAGGTACTTACCTGGTTCAGCACATACTTCCAACATTCTGTCTTTTTGCAGGCGTGTCTTTTTCATTCAGTCTGTCTGTCTCTCTCCCTCTCTCTCGAGGACTTGATTAGCTTAATACAAAATAAAATGTGTGCCTAGGAACAGCTATGAAAGCTTACAGTTTTGAATTGTAGAATATTTTAATCTGTATTATTGGATTTCGCACCAATCATCTGCTGCAGTATTAGTAAGGTAGAAATGTGCCAAGGAGTTGAGGGACAGGAAAAGTTTTACCTAAAATCTCTTTCCACTTCCAGCTTCTCAGTAATGTAGAGCAGTATAATTTAGTAATCTGTAAGATGAAGGTTTAGTGTGTAAAAATTTTTTCAAATATTATCACACCCTTGATTTTTGGCTTTGTCACTGGGAATTGATTTCTTACATTGTACATGTATATTTGAAATGAGTTGATGGACTTCAGAAAATGAGGGTTTTGAGGAAATTTGCCACTGAAGTTTGCTTGTAGATTAGGTCTGGGCCAGAGTTCATATTACTCCTGTATATTAAGTGTGCTTGATCTAGAGTCCTTTTTAGGTGGAAGCTCAACCCACCTAGAGGGTGCTCTGTAGAGCATGTTAAGCCTCTCAGAATGTATTCTACATATATATATATGTATATGATTCAGTATATACAGCCTTGCTACAAATGTGCATTGATTGATTACTTTTCTAGGAGAAACACTCTTACAACCAATATGATTCAAAAAATGTGTTTAGAGATATGCTTAAGTCTACTAATTTGACATATTTAAGAATAAATTTTAAGCCTGTGCTGAATTAATTTGCTGATTTAGGCATCTGCTCTGATGCTTAGGAGTCAGGACCAGTTGTGTAAGTCTTACATCTTCATAGGACATGAACACTGAAATGCAAAAAAACCCCAGAAATTGCAAGGAGTTATGTACCTATGCTCAAATGACAGACTATTTATCAAAACCCTTACAGGAGGCCACTGGCTTTTGGAATTGGCTTTGGTTTGTTTTCATTCTGTTCTGCTTTTCAACTCTTTTTCTCTCAAGAAAACACAGCTGGAAAGCATTAACTGAGAACAAATGATGCCACAAAATACCTGTTTGTTCATTGATGTTTTTTCAGCTTAATCCTGTTAAATGATGCCTGATGGAAGTTTTAGACTGTGCTTAACTGCATTGAACACTTAAAAGCCAAAGGTATCTGTAAAACAATCCCCCCTGTCCAGGACAAAACATACAGAGGAGGAGGAGGAGGAAGGTTTACCCCTGAGTCTTTCCCTCTTTCCCAAGGCAACTTCCTTGCCTTCTTTTCTCCCTTCAACACTTAATTTCAAGTGCCAAATTTTTGTGGGGTGTGTCTTAGCTCAGATACACAGGGGGTGTTTGTTGTATTTTTATTTCCTCACTCTGCTAAAAGCAAGGTGCTGAAGCTATGCCAAATAAAGGTTTATTTGTCCTGAGTAGACAACTGCTGTAGAGAGGGCCTGGTTATCAGCCTTGACTGATAACAGAAAGATCTCACCATCTGCCACCAGTGATTGTCTGGAGGAGTGAGTGGGATTGATTCCAGCTGGATCTGAGTGAGGAGCACGGGTGTGCTCTGCAGGGCAGCTTCGTAGCATGGAGCTTCTGCCGGGCCAGGGTTGGCTTAGTGGGGAATCTGTTGGATCCCCAGTGCACTTGGGAGGAGAAATGTGGGAGAGAGAGAAAAATGGCAATTCTCTTTTGAGAAACCACCATGTTCCCTTTCAAATTTCAGAATTAGTGAAAATGGTGAGGCTTCTGGTTGTCCTGAGCCATAATTAAAATGTGATGTTCTGAGGTGCTTCATTTCTTAGGGTTTGCAGGGTTAGGCTACAGAACACTGATATCTGTGGGAAAAAGTTATTTCTCTTATCCTGTTATCCTTTGACTGAATTTTCATTGCTGTTAGGAGATTTATTAGCATTTTTTATGACTGGTCATAGCCTATGTTCTTTAATATATTATTTGCAATTTCCTTTCTCTAGATTGTGCCATTTAAGGAACATGACTCAATTTTTCCATCAGTTGCACCAGGGAAGCCATAAATATGTCACAGGGGGTGTATTTATGTAGTGTATTATGTGGGGGAAAGAATTTGGCCTGTAGTGCATAAAATTAAAACAATAATTAAGCTTTGGCAGAAATGGTGGAAGGAAAACTCCTGGTTTACATATATTTGTATGTTTATTGTATATGATAATTAAATGGTAGTTACAAATTTCTGTGTGCACTAAATCACCCTAACAGAAACATTTAGTCCATGTTACCCTTTAGCAGGTGTTTTAATATCTGGAGGAAGGGGGAAATTTAAAAAATCAGAGTGCTGCAGTCTGGAGGATGGCAGGCACTCAGGTGTCCTGATGGAGGCAGAAATAATGTCCATTGGAGCAGGTAGACATCAGGTAGCAGAGTGGTGGCAAGCCATGGGGTGAGCTTTCTCTTCCTGCCTGTTTTCTGGGAGGCCCACCAGAACAGGAGCAGCCTAAGGATGTAATTCTATGTCTGCATCGTGTCCCTTTCCATGCCAAAGGGTTAAATCTTTTTGGCTCATCATCCAAAGACACTGGTGGTCATTGGTCTTGGCAAAGTATGAGATCAGAACTGAGCAGTGAAACAAAGTGTGGGGCAGGAACTTGGGTGATGCTGACTTACTGGTGGCAAAGAGGGGAATGGGCAGGAAGGGGAACTGGACAAAAGCCACCAGATACATAACATGTATAGAAAACATCATGCCCAATTAGGATATGAACAGGGGCATCATGTCCTCTGGTTTCTTAGACTCTACCCTGTGCACCAGGCTTGTATTACTCTTTCCTGTTCTTGAAGTGATGCTGGCTCACCTCACTCCTCAGGCAGGTGATGGACATTCTGGGCTAAGAAGGTGATGCTGCCCTTGCCTCATCTCTGAGCTGGCTCTTCCCTTGTGGCACTGCACAGCTGGGGCTGGGGAGATGTCATCCTCCTGTGTAATGAGGTGCAGTTGTGTCTCGGTCTTGTAACACTGTGTTTTTCTTTTTGAATCTGACTTTAAAGCTCCCTAACAGCAGTTTGGGACAGCAACATGAATCTCTGGATACCAGTGCTTTTTAGTAAGTTAAAGAGAAAAAAAAAGAAAATATGAGTAATTTTGTATCTTTGGTAGACCTCAAAAATAACAACAAATTCTTAATTTTTATTGATCCTCAAAAAAATTTCCTTTGTTTTTCAGCCAGCTTTCATTTTGCTCTTATTGTGCGTTTTTTTTTCCCTCAGACGATTCTGGTTTTATAAAATAGGCCATCAACGTTTTGTGCTGCTAGAGGTTTAAAATTTTCTTTAAAAAAAAATTAGTATTGTCATTTGGCAAATAACTGTTGTGTGCTAAAAGCTGTTCTTTTGTATAAGCCTTATGTAACATTGCAGTTAATATTTAATGTTGCTGGATGCTATATGACTTTAGTATCTCAACTATAAAATCCTGTTTACAAAGATGAGGCTGCCTTGTTGAAGTGCCAGATTGTTAAATAACTACAGGTTGCCAAAACTAAATGAAATTTTCAGCTGGTAATGATGTGCAAATTGCTATCACAAATGCATATTTATTGGAGGAACAGTCACAAGCACAGCTATTTCTTTGCCTTTGTCCTTAAGCCATCAGTGCTACCATTGGAAGGAGTATATCTAGAAATCCAAACAGAGCCATTTTGTGTTATTAATAGCTAAATAGCTATTTTAATTAATTTATTTCACAGCTACTTAAGCTATTTTTAAGCTATTAGCTATTACTCTAAATTGTGTTCAAGGAATTTTGCACACCCGTTGGTGAAAGGCAGCTCTGCGTGAGATGAGCGGCTGCTGCTGTCTGTACCTTCCCCAAGAAATGAGGAGGACTGTAAGCCAGGGTCTGTTGGTTTCTTCGGCTTGGTTGTTTTGTTTGGTTTTGTTATAGTTTTCTTAGTATGGACCTTCATGTAAACTTCTGGTACATAGTTGGGAGGCACAAAAATTAAATTCTGACATATAAATTAAGCAGTATTATTTTTCGACTGTTGTTTTTTTTCCCTTGGAAAACAGTTTTCTGTAGTATGACAGTTATTCTGAGTTACCCTTGGGTGAAAAGGTTTCATAGTAAACTTTAAATGAAAAGAAGATTCTTTCCAGTCTATCCAGGAAGGCCCTGGGAGTCAGCCTGAGGCTCAGGGTGCTGCCCTTCTCTCTCTGAGTTCTGCTGGAGCCTGAGAGGAAACCCTGGGTTTCCTGTGCTGGGCTTGCTCCCTTGCCCTGGAGTGTCTCACTTTGAATTTTGTAGCCTGGTCGGGAATTTAGTACAAAGAGCCATTGTTGTGACTCATGTTTTCTTTACAATTTTGCATTCCAGCTCAGATATTCATTCCTCCTTTTTCTAATGGCAAGAAATGTTACTGGATTTCACATAACTCTGGCAAACTGGTTGATTCATGTGCTTATGCAGGGCTTAAATGCTCCAGTTCCTTTCAGTTGAGGGTTAGTGTAAAAATGTAACACTTCCAAGGCATATTAGCTATGCTAAGTAGCAGGATGTTCTGACAATCAGTTTAATCCCTGAATTTAAAAATGTTTCAAAGGTAAATGTTTAATGCTGTGAAAGATTTTTCCAGCAGCTAAGCCTACAGCTGAGCATGTGGCTTCAGAATATTAATCTTTCCATCCTGGATTATTAGAGTATTTTCTTCCCTTTCTTTGATCTCAAATAGAAATAACATTTTGGAAATACTGTTTTCAACATTTGAATGTGACCTTGAGTGTTTTGGACACATCAAGTCCCTGTGTATGTTTTCTGCAGGGTGCACAGCAACATGGACTGAGGATGGTCAAACATTTCCTTTCTTTTCCAAAAGGTCCAGGTTACTTGTGATACTTATATTTCTGGCTGAATTTTCATGAAAACCTGAAGCACTTTTGGTGTTTGCTTGTATGAAAGATTCACAACTGGTTAATCATCAGAGTTGCCCTGGGGGCACAGCAGAGCCTGGGCTTGGCACTCAGCCTCAACACCAGACTTGGCAGCCAGGCTGAATGCCAGATGTTGGCACCTGAGGGATGTTAAAGCATCTCTGAAATCACCACTTGCTGATGTCTAGACTACAGGGCAGTGACATTATGGAATGCCTTTGCTCTGCTGGTCCCTGAGGCAGGGTGCTGCTGTGGCACCCACCTAGCCCTGGGCTGGGGTGCCGCCTTTTGCCTCTTCCCCCTGTTAATACAAGTGCCTACCCCTGGCACTAGCCCTCTTTTCAGAACCTAACCTGTGCCTCTTAAAACCCACATTTTTTTTCAAAATGATCCTCTTTAACATCTGCAGCAAAAATGTGAGATGTGATGATGGGAGAGTGTTTGCGTTAAGGTACCTAGCAAATGTTTAAGAGTTGCTCTGTTGAGCTAGGCTGTCCAAAAATTGTTGGTCTTTAATTTTAAATGGTTTTACATTTATCCAATAAGTTATTTTGAAACCTAAATGGATTTATGTTCCTGAATTTAATTTCTTACCATTCAAAAGTTTTACTTAAAAGGCAGCTATTACAATTTTTCCTCAAGTACTTTCAGACAGCACCCCAGAAAACACAATTTTCATTTAGTATTGTATGACAAACCTGTTCAAATTTTGTTGTAGGTTTGAACACCTGTTGGATGGAAAGGAGAATAAAAACTATACAGTAAATTTTCAATTTGCAAAAACACTTCCAGTATGTGTAATTTAGCAGCTGTTGTAAACACTTGACGCATTTTCTTTAGCATTTGAAAACTCCCTGTAGAAGCAAGACAGGAGACATTCATTTAGCAGTTGGAGCTTGAAAAATATTTAACCTTTTCCTTAAATTATGTTTTGAAGTTCATGATTAACTCTGTGCATGGCTGCTCAGATGGTTGCATTCTACATATTTCATTGTCTAGGGAAAAAAGAGACCACACTCTTAGTCTTAACTTTACATCTTCTTAATGGGACCTCATAGATTCTGGGAAGATACTCAGAAAATTACTGTTTATTCTGAAAGACTTCTAAGATGTGTTGAATTCTGTGTCCTGGAACTCATGAGATATTTTTGCTTCTACTTATTAATTCTTGCTGATGAATTTTACAGCTTCATCCCTTAAGATTTAACATTCATAATTCTGGTTTGTAAAAATAAAAACCAAATCACTGATGTATAGAAAGTGTTATTTTACTACTGGAATATGAGGGCTCCTATTTTTAATCTTTTAATAGGCAAAATTGCACGTGAAGTGGATTTTTAAGAGTAAGAGTCCATATCAGAGTCACTGAAGTGGTTATAAAGTTCAATAAGCTTTTTAGTCTTTCTGTGTAGAACCAAATGCTTTCTATGTTTTTTCTATACTACACAAATCAAATGTGATGCTGAAATAAATGATGGAAAATCCATTAAGTTAGTGGTGTGTCACTGGAGCAGAGAATTCTAGCATATAAAACCAATTCTTAAGTCAGCTAATTTGGGCTTTGTAATGATTTTTTTTTTATCAAGTAGGTTTTAAAATCCTCTGAAGGATTGGTAGATTAAAGTAGTTTGTGTAAATCTACATGTGGCACATGAAAGAACTCTTCATAAACTGAGTGCTGTACAGTATTGAGTACTTGTAAGTAATTTGTCAAGTTGATAACAGGTTGTCACTATAATATGGATATATGCCATTATTTTTTTACTCTGTTTGAAACTACTAGTGAGATTTTAAAGGATGCTACTGTTATATCATGTTAAGATGAAGACTTTCCTATAGTCTTTTAAGCTCTTACCCTTTTAAACCATCAAGTGCAATCAAGTTCATCTGGTTACAGTTGTTCTTGGATACCTGTAGCCGACTAAATACTTTACAGCTTTATGTTCCTTCTTCAAAAAGATTTCGATTGCAAACTGCAATGGAGGTCATTCATGCTACTCTCAGATGGAAATTCTATGACATTCCTTCAATACTGTGTGAGTCTCTGAGGTCAGGATGGGTTACAGGGGTGAGATGGTTTGAGATACTGCAGATCACTGTGTTTAGCTCTCTAGTCTTAGGTTCTATCAGACAGACATTTCTGACAGATACTTAATTCACTCCTGTTAAATTAAACTAAGAGCATCTACAGATGTTGTTTATAAATATTGGGGGTGTTTGTGTATATATTTATGAGAACACAGACCATGCCCTCCAGTCAACTGAATCTTCCTCTCCTAATTTACTCACGGAAAGGTTAAATTTCCTCTAGATTTTCAAGGGTGTTTAGTTTTTTTGCTTCCAATGAACTTCCTAGAAAGAAAGGCTAAGAGAGTGTTGCAGGAAAAGCAGTGTTTGCTGAGAAGTTTGATTACCCGTAAGTACCATTTCCAGTTCCTAAGACACAGAGGGAACTGGTATTTAAAGGTCAGAAGTTGCCAGTGTGGTTCATACTAACATGACATGACAAATGTTGTGTTACAGAGCAGAAACTCTTTCTCTTGTTAGAAATCTGGAAATGCATTAACTTCTTAGGCTGCAACTTGGCAAACCTGCAGAGTGGTTTTGGGTTATTATTTTAAACCTCACATCTAAGGAAGCACAGTCTGAAACTGTTCAGTCACTTATGGGTGAAATGCAGAATTTCATCTTTGCATCTGTTTATTGCCTTAATTGCCTCATGTTTTTCAGGTTTTTCACAATACCATTAGTATCTTTATGACTGTACAATACAATACACAATCGAAATTAATAAAATGTTGCCTGTACATGGAAATGCTGAAAAATTAACTTTTTATTTTCTTCTGGTTTTTTTTTCAGCTGAACCCCTGCCTTTAATGGACTTGTGCCGAAGATCAATTCGTTTTGCTCTTGGCAGAGACCGTCTGCATGATATAGAAATTCTACCTTTGCCTCTGTCTCTGAAAAATTATTTACAGTACCAATAAGACACCTAGAACCCTCTGGCCTAACATTGGACTACATCAATGCAAAAGGCAGAAAAATGTTTACAGCAGAATATAAATCTTTGTGATGGACACTTAAGTGTTATTTAATTTTTAATATATTTTTTTTTCTGAAACAGTGAAAGCAGATCACTGTAGGGGGGGACTATTAAAGAATGTGAAAACATTGATTTGATTGAGATTTGTATATTATCTGTTGCCTGTTGTGTTTACAGTCCTGAAGGCCATTATTCTTATCACTCATACTGGTTTATCTTTGTTGCCTCTGGTAAATGCCAATAGAAAATCTGACCCGCGAAATCCACAGTTACGCAGGACAGAGTGTTCTTTGACAGTAGGATTTTTTTTTTTTTTAATTCTTTCTCTTTTTCTATCCCTCACCCCAACAGTTTTTGGCACTAACTTTTGAAGAATATTTAAACCTTGCATTTGGTATCTAGACTTGTTTAGAACTTTGAGTGTTCAGCACTCAACATGATCAGGCCTATAAATTTCTAAAAGTTCTAATTTTTAAAAAAAGATTATTGCCTAGAAGAAGAGTATGTGATTTTAAAACACAAGAGGAAAAAAATGGTACATGCTTCAGTTCTTTTTTTTTAGATGTGGTAACAGTAAGATGCAGTCCATTGTTTTCAAGACCAAATCTAGTCCCTCCAAAGTTCTGCAGTTTATGACAAAGTGTTCACTATCCCAAGAATTTAGGATATTCATATTTTAGAAAGCTTGTCACTTTTTTATTTGAACAAATTTATAATTTTTATGTGGTATGAACACTAAGTACTTGGTTCTCTTTTTAATGTATGTGTGGTTATAATGTTTATTTATCTGTTTAGAGTCTGTGGAGTTTTCATTTAACTGTTTCCCATCTTGGGGTGACTGATTTTGTTTTTTCCCCAGCTCCACCTGAAATGTATTAATTTTTCAGGCTCATCCCATTTTTTAAGATGCTGCTTTCTATTTGCATTTCTTACATGTTTCAAGTTATCTGCCTAATCAGTTATCTAGTTTTTAAACTGGAAGTTGTTGTTACGGCAGGATGTCAAATGTTTAGACTAAGCTGCCTTCAGCATATTTTAATGTGAATTTACTGATGAATGAGGAGAAAATTTCTAATAAAGTCTACTGTCCAAAACAAAACTCATGTCTTCTTTGATGAAGTGTTAAATAACATAGCACTGCATACAGAGTTGAAGTTCAGTTCCCCCTGTAGCTTTGCAAATGTTCCTGTTCAGCACTTCTTTGGAATTGCTGCTTTGGATTCACGTGCAAGAGATATCGCAGGCCATGTCATGTCCTGTGCCTGATTCCTTGCTCTCTCTCTGGATATAGCTTTATTCTTGCTTTTAGTGCAGTTCTGACTAGATTCCTCTAAAAACAAGCTCAGTTTTATGTGAAGCTGCACTTTGAGACTCTATGCTTTTGAGGTACGTTGGAGTTTAGTTAAGCATTTTCCTAAAATTAGTGTTTTACTGTGTAGAACTAGACTTCCTTGTCCATTGAATAACTGCAAGATACAACTGTCAAGTGTTGTCTTCTCTGTTCTTTTGCTTTACCCATGCTGACAGCATTTTAATGTGATAGTAAAGTGGGAACTGATATGAGTCAAATTAATTGTGCCTATGTATATCAATTAACCTTATTATTTTACAGTTGGATTGTACTGTCCATTGGTGCCCCTTCTGTGATGATTCCTCTAAACCAAACATCCTTACTTTAGCTTTCAAACATTTTTTCCAACACTTAGCTACCTTTCAGGAGTTCTAGTTGTACAGGAATGATAATTTTATTGTTTTGCTGTTCTCTAATTGTGTGTTGTGATACTGTGGATGGATGGTAGATGCACCCTTTCATGTGGGATTAGGGCCCTGTTTTGGGGGGTGAAAAATCTTTTTGATACAGTGCAGGCTTGATTTATCTTCTTGGAGGTGCTGCTTGATCATGATTCGCAAGAACTATAGCTGCAACAACACTCTTAGCTTATTTAATAAAGCTTGACTTAACTAAAGCTGTAATTTTATAAAACCTAAATTTGTAATAAAATTTGAGAAGCTATTGTCCTTAGGTATAGCACCTGTTATACACAAGTTCCCACTACGAGGCTGACAAAGTCAGTGCTGTGAAGGTTTTATTTCTGCTTCATATTGGACCAAGGGAAATGTATCAAATTGCATTCTCATCCAGAAGTAACATAATACAATCTCTACAAAAATTGTGAAGTATTATTTTAGACTTCATATGCAGTCTTTCTGGGGTTCAAGTTTTTATCTCAACAGACTGACTCAAACTGTTCCTGTTGAGGTAGGATCTAACTTTGCAAGTTTCTAAGTGTTCACTTGAAGCTTGGAAAAGCTGTCAGAGAAGCTGATATGAACGAACCATTCAAATGTTTCTGTTAGTTATAAAATAGCAGCAAGCCAGAAATGCTATAAAATTCCATTCTTATCTCCATTACAGTTGGTATGGTTAAACTATAACCATATGTTCTCACGTCAGTTTGTGAAAATCACTGCACAACAGACCTTGTATCAGATCCAACAGTACTCACTCAGGTACAATTCTCACTGACATCAGGGAGAGATCTGCCTGAGTCAGCACTGCTGCTCCTGGTTCCCATGTAAAGATCTCCAAACATTTCCAATACATTGTATTGAGTGATACTTTATTATATGTAAGCAATGTCAAGCAGATGGTTTCTGCAGCAGTTTTTCTAATTTGGCAAAACATGCTGGCAAGTGTAGTTAGGTAAGTGTTGTGAGAAAGTTGAACAAAAAAATGCATCTAGTTGAGGTTGAGTGATATTCAAAGGGGAAGCTAGATTTTTGGCTCCTTGATGATTTTCAGAAGCTTTTCAGTTTATAAACCTTTTAAATATTGTTGTGGTTTTTATTCTGTATATTTAAAGGATTGTAGGATCTTTATCCATTCCTGTTTATCTCACAAAAGAATGTCTGGTGAGCATGAAGTGGAAACCCTTTGTTTGCTTGATTCAAAGACACCAGAAAATCTCCTTCCTCCTTGGGAAATGTTCTCTCTAGACATAAAACCATGAGAAATATAAAACACACATGAGCCTGAATGCTTCTCTCCTTTTTTTTTTTTTTTTTCTTGGGATTGTAAATCTTCCTTCAGAGAAGAACTTGGTGTGTTCTGCACACAGTGTCTAATGTTCTGAAGCAGCTGTTACCAAGCAGATCACCCTGCTGGAGGTATGTTGAAGCAAACTGCAATGTAGTAAGGTGAGGGTAGAGAATGAACGTCTGGAACTTTAAACCACAGCATTTCCTGAGGGTTTTACCTTAGTTTTTTTTTAATCCCTGCTGTGGAGCACAAGTAAATTCAGAAGGGAAGAAAAAAGAAAAGCTGTTCATGCTTCCATTGCAGCCAGGTGTTTAGTGTTGATGTTTAAACTTTAGGCAACAGCATTTTTCCCCACTAAACTCCTGTTGCACAGCCTTAATATCCCAAAGCTCTATCATGGTCTGCAGGTGCTTCAGATGCTTTCAAAGGGTTCTGGGTCTGCAGTTGCATGAAGTAGAACCTTGTTCCACCTATTATCCTGTCTGAACTGAATTAGTCGACTTCTAGGTAAAGAGCTTGGCTGCTCTGTCCTTATTGCTATGCCCATAGTAAGACATGGGGGTACCCAGAGTACCTGAGCTGCCAGCCAAATAGAAGCCCAGTACCTGGCAGATCATAGCTCAGTGTGAGGTAGTTCATCATGCCAAGCAGCAGTGGGACAGTGTCAGTGTGTCTGAAGCAATTAATAAATGACTGAGCTTAAAAGGGCCTACCTTTCAATTTGGAGGTGTTTTTGCAAATCCTGTTTAAAGTAGGTGTGAGGATCACATAATTCTAGTTTCATTTGTGCAGTTGTGAAAATTTGTAAGTTATAAAGCTTCTAATCTCTCCAGGTGACAGTAGATCTTCATCTACTGTAAGTAGAGCTCATGTTTTTAATAATTCTAGCATATTAGGGGATACTTAGGGTTGACAGCTCCGTTTTTGGATTTTAATATATTGCTTCTCTGGGTTTTGAATGCTGCAGCACAAAATACAGATGTCTTCAGACTTATAAGGAAAAGCAAACAACCCTCTTAGGTAGAAAAGTTGCCTTGCTTTTATAGAGAGACGGAACTTAAGCCACCAGCTGCCTCTAGGTCTGTAATAAAGACTGCTGTAAGCCCTAAGACATTGCTTTGTAATTGTTCTATTGCTTTGTCCCCAGGCTTTTCAAGATAGAAATAAAAGCTTCCAATTCATTTATTAATTGTTTTCAATCTTACTGCATTTTTTACTTTGCTGGTGTTTGGTAATCAGACTGTATTTCCCAAGGTAAGCTTCATGAAAATACAATTTATTTTTTAATGTTAGAAGTTTTTCAGGGCTGTGTGTGCATGCCGTGTCTGAAGGAGAATGCTTCTTTTTGTTTAATTTTTCTATGCTGTAATTTCATTTCTTTCCTCACCATCCACATTGGGGAGAGCATCTTTACTGTTGAACTTAACTGTTCTTGACCCCAGGACCCTACTCAGAAGCATGTTGAGACACAGGTGACATTAGCGGTTTTCTGTTGAAGTGACCTCATTTGTTTTTTATTTAAAAACTGTCCAGTTATTGAGTCCAATGCCCCCAAATTGCCTCATTCTGCACATGTACCACAAATACATAATAGACCACTGCTAGTTTGCAGTTAGCCTTTTGTTTTCTGCATCTTTTTTTGCCTGTTCCAAGCAACTTATCTTGGCTCTTCTACTAGGACCTCATTGGAAAACTACTATGGGTGCTTTAACCTTCAGTAAACTTACTTTAATTTGTGTTTTCAGAGGGATCAGCAGTATTTCAAGTAAGAATTTGTTTTAGATCAAAGTTCTTCGAGCTGTCACAAGAGCACTGCAAAAGATTGGAATAAATATGGATTTTAATAATGGAGCTTCTTTGTAGAGCTGCTTACTGTTGAGGTTTAAAACTCTGCGCTTATATCTTTAACTGTCCCCCACTGAGGAGTGTTTCACAGAACTTTACTCTCGGTGATCACCCTGATATAAAAATGAAATTATTACATCTGTACCTTTTACTCTCTGAGATCCATGACCTCCAGCTTCCTACTGAATCGGAGCCAGAAAATAGAGATGTGATGTGCCTGGTTTCTTACAGTTGGGATTCCTACCCACCCCCTCCCAGAAGTGGGAACAAATGTTTTTCCTTGTCACATAATGGGTAATAAATGAACAACAGTGGTAGAAAGCTCTCCTAGGATGCTGTGTCTTTTTCAATTAAAGCTTAAATGAATGATTCTTCTTTTTTCCCAAAAAACTATCTCTCCAGAAGATGATCTAAACATTTGTTTTCTAAACATGAGCATGTCACTGAGCATAAGGAAATACTCCTAATAATTCTGAAATACTAGCCTTTTGGGTCAGGGATCACTTTCACGTGGAAAAAGGAAGGTCACATTAGATCATGACCTGGTTTTATTTCTTTGATTTTTATTTTGCAGTTTAGTTCACTTTCAAGGTTTTGGAAGTTACTTGTAGAAATATAAATAAACTCTTTTCTTTTGTCTCCTTAATGAACTGTATATGGTTTTGTGGTCTTGCAATCATTAGGGAACCCAGAGGGACGAGTGATGTCTTTAAGACCAACTGTTTGAATTAAACAGATAATACATTTTCAGTCACAGAAATTAATCTTCTCAACTCAAATACAAATGCAAATTTTCAAAGTTAATTTCAGATAAAGAACTGTTTAAACTTGATTCTACTGCACAGAAATGTTAGTAAATAAGTACATTGGTTCTGTGCCCTATTATAATTTTTCAGATTCCTGAACCATCAGCAATTCCTCTGTTTTCTGATGAACCCACCTTTTCCCTCCATGAAAGAAACTAATGACTTACTGAGTTGTTTCTTCTTAACATTCTTCTCCCTCCATACTTGCAGGTACTAACTTCTTTGATGATATAATTGAATAAAAAGCATAAGTTAAACTTGTATCACTAATTTCATGTTCAATTTTGCTTTGAGGATCAAAAGTTTCAGCCTGTGTGTCCTCAAAGCTGCTCTGGTTTTTGGAGAATAGCATTAGTCTTGTTAAAGATATTATCTTTGTAAATTCACTCCTGTTTATATCCTTCAGTAATAATGCCTATGTTCCCACCATCACTGCTACATAGAAGATAGCTAAAAAGAGCAGATATCATATATTTAATCAAGATCTTTGCCTTTCATGATTTACCTGTTGAAAGAAAATAAAGATAAATGAGGTCTGAGAATTTAAATTATCTGCTGTTTGCACAGAGCTCCCTTTTGTGTGTTTTCCTAGGCCTACACATATTCTGCTTTCACAGATAAAATGGTAGGAGCTTGCTATGAATTTCTATAATGGAGTAAAAAGAGCAAAAAGGCTTCCAAAGTTGTTTCGTTTTTTAATACAGTAAAGAGATGGAAAAAGCAGACAAAGCAAAATTGTTCCTTTTCTGCTTTACCAATTAGAAGACTGATAGTGATTTCAGATCAATAATTTTATTTTCTCTTCTGCCAGCTGTCACATCCAAGCACCTTTTTTTTTTTTTTTTTTGTCACACAGGTCTTCACTTTGCCCATAGATTTAAAGCCAGTCCAGTAAAGTCTTTATTTTTTTTTGTCTTGAGTCTTTTTTTTTTTTTTTTAATCTGATCCGTCAGTCTTGCTCCTGCTAAAGAACAGTCTGAAGTCTTGGCTTCCCTTGGTCTGTGTAGGCCAACACCATCAGCCTGTAACTTCTGGCTGAAAGCTCTTTCTGTTGGTCTGTGATGGAAATGGGAGCCCTCTGTTCACAGGTTCTTGTGACTTGAGGTAATTTCTAACTCCATGAAGTCCACAGAGTGTCTGTCAGAAGTTCTTCTGGGACACACTTCTAGATTTATGGCTTTTCATTAGAATGTGCAATACTGAAAGCAGCCTTTCCAGGAGTTTAGCAAGGGTTTCTAAGAAGTTATTCCTCACTTTGAGCACAAAAATAGTATAGAGACAGAGAAAACAAATGAAAACTTAGGTGTATTTCCAGACCTTACCTTTCCGTCATCAACTGTGAGTAGGTTTTTTTTTTTTAATTAGTTCAGGCTACTGTGTTTAGGATCCCCTGATATTTGCATATCAGAGCTTTTATTTCAAATTGCAAATTTTCTTTCACTTTTCTTTATCCAACACCTTAACTTTTATTCAGAAACTCTCTTCTTTCACAGAAGTATGTCCTTTATGTTCCTCTCTTTTGCTGCCAGTTCCTAGAATGTAGAAGTTATTTTCACAAGGATTTGTTTTCTTTCATTTGGAAAACCTTTGCTTTAATCTTTTTCTGCAAGAAGCCTCTTACCTCCAGGCTTACCTGTAAGTGCTACCCCCTCTAGTAGCAGAAGGGGTGTGGAGTGGTAAGGAGAATGCAAATAAACCTGAATATATAAATTACAGAAATGGATTCTTCAAATAAAAAACCCTACATGTCGTGGCAGGCTAAGTTGGATCAAAACTCCAATTTCACTCTTAATAGGAATAGCTAAGCAATGCATGGAAAATATAGCTCCAGCACATCTCTGAGTTCCTCTGTCAAACTCAAAGCAGATTTTCAGCTGTCAGTGGTTCCTAACTCAAGAAATTCTAGGCAAGCAAAACTGCTTTTGGCCACCTGTAGCTCTCCCAGGGTTCCTGTGCCAGATGTTTGCTCCATCTCTGCAGCTTAAGCAGAGGAAGGAGGTCCCAGAACACTGTTATCTGCAATACACATTAAGGAACACAAAGAAAATGTGTTTCTTTGGCAATCTGTGCTGCTTGCCCTTGCTGGTGAAAGGAGGGAAAAGGGTGAAAGAAGATTTTCTCAAGAGCAGTTTTTTTCCATAACATCCACATGGGAATAGAAGGGGAGAAAGAAATCAGATGTTTTCACACATTTTTAAGTCTAGAAGTAACTGTTAGCCCATTTAATAGTTGTTTGAAGAAGGTAATAATTTCTTACTTTAGCAGATCAAAACTATTGGACTAGGATGCTTAGCAAGACAATAAATATATTTCCCATTCATCATTTCTAATTGTGCATAACAACAAAAATTGTCACAGAATTTTTTTCACCACCTAAAATTATCTACCTTGAGCTTCTATCCACTGGTGGTTCTTTTTGTAGAAATATCTAGCACTCTTATTGTCTTATCAGGCTGATACTTATGCCATAGCTTGAGCATCGTTTGATGATCTAACCATACAGTTAAATCTTAAACTGTAAGGAAACGTATCTAACTTTTGTCAGAGGACGTCTCTTTCTATGTGCCAGATTCTGCCACCTCTTAAAACTGATTTTGTCAGTCAGTAATCTTCAGCCTGCTAAAAAAATTCTGTGTCTGCCCTGTCCCCTACTTCATTATTGATGTGTGAAGCAGATTATCCTCTCTTTCCTTCACTTTGATTCACCATGGCATTGCTTTGGAAACTCATACTTTAACTGCATGTCTATTCCAACCATCATGTTTTTTAGCTGCTACTTCCTGAAATAGTCTCTCCTCTTATAATTAAAACCTAGTGTTTTTTTCTTTGATATCTAACTTCGTTTGGCTGTTTCATCAGCATTGTGTTTGAATGTCCCTAATTCTTTAAGTGATCCAGATTTTTCTGTACAACTAGCCTGTTCTCTCTCCATCATCTATCACCCAATCAGTCATTTTGCATTCTGTAAATGTGATAAACCATGATTTGATAGTTGCAATCAAATCACTAAGGCAACTTCAAACAAGCAATGAACTCAACTGGAAATACTTTTCAGCAATGATCACCTTTGGATAACCTCTGGGAGTTGTCAGCAGCTAGTGCTTATCCAAATGCACACTTTGCTGAGGGTGCTGTTATCTTCTAAAATAATGCATAGGTACTAGGCCAAGTTATTCACCAAAGTAAAATTAGTGTTTTCTCTTTTGCATCTTAAAACAGAGTTTAAAAGAAGTTATGTGTGAGAGAGGTGAAGAGTGGCAAACAAATGTGCATAGCTGAGAAAGTGAACCAAGTGAGAGAAGGTAATGGGGGGGAGGAAGAGCAGAGGATCTTTTTTACTAAGTAGTAGTCAAGTCTCCTGATGCCCCAGTGATTTAATGCACTCATTATGACAGTCTCCTCTGGAAAATATTGAGGAAGGTTTTCAAGGCTGAAAGGCAAAGTTAGAATTTTGGTTTCCTAGCTCTTAAAAAAAAAATAAAAAATTCAGTCATGATCTTGCTGTTTACTGTGCACTCTCCAGTTGTTGATTGCATTTCTTGATTCCAGTTGTTGATTTGTTTCTATTTGTATGCATGTTTTCTGAATAAAACATTGAGGCATTGTCAATTCACTTTCATTTGACTCTATTTCATGGGTATATTTACAAGCACTACACCAGAAAGCTAATATTGATACTCTAATTTTGTTCCATTTTTCTCATGTCTTATCAAGTATGTCTTTTGAGGCAACTACTTGTAAAACATTAACTCTTTCCAGTCATCCTTCCAATCTGCAACACCCTCTACAAAGTGCTGAACTGAAAAGTAATTCCTGCAATGTATTTCATATAGAAAACATAATTGCTTGCTGAAAACACAATGAATCAAGGTTGCTTTCTAGTTTTGCCACAGGGTTTTTTGTACTTGGCTCAGGCCTGTAACTTGGCCACTCCTGCATTTATAGGTGTTTAAACAAAATCCAAGGAAATAATAGGTGAAAAGTGTTTTTCTAAAGGTGTATAAACACTTGGTGGCCAAGAAGTATTTTGAAAGATGAGAGGATAGCTGATAGACATGATGGTGAGGTACTTGAGTTTCCAAAGCATTGCTGGGATAGCTCCTATTAAACATCAATTTCCTGTTCCTACAGATGCTAGTGGTTTCTACCATGCTAATGGATTTACAGTAATGTCTGTGTATCAAGATAGTATATGAGTTTACTGGTAGGATTCTATGACTGACTTACTTCTGTGCACACAGGTTCTTGGAAGACGCCTGGTTCTTAAAACTTGGCAGCTGCACATGTATCTGTTCAGGAAGGAAGGCTATGTTTTAGCACCTTGGCAGGTTTACCTAAGGCTTTGTTAGCAGCATAAATTGAGAATGTGCTTGGCCAGGTGAAGTTTGGCTCAGCACAGGCAATGAGGAAGGGCTTAGGGAGCAATGGTTGGTGAATCACTGCATCCCAGATGGCTGCAGGCTCCTTGCTTGAGCTCTCGTTCCTGCCTGCCACAGTGGGAGGCAGGAGGAGGCTGAGGCCGAGGGGGGCTTGGGATCATGAGCCTCTTCACATCAGCTACAAGTGAAGTTTGCCTCTGAAAGATCCCAGTTGCGCCCTGCCCTTCTGTATAAGCACTCTCACGTTATGATTTCTTTCCAGTCAGATATAACCATCATCTAAAAATAGATCAGGAAATGCAAAACTAAACAAAAACCTTCATTCTTTTAGAATTGACTTTTGGGCAAACGTTTAACAAGTACATCTTTCTTTTCTGTCTAGAATTTTCTGCTTAGCGTTCTGCCTTTTATATTTTGTTTCTTTCAAAATATATTCTTGATGATACAAAAAAAAATTATTGAAGTGTGGCAGGTCACCAGGTAACACTTTCAGGTATCTTAACACCACCCCATAAATCTACAGGCCTCCATCTCTGGTGAATTTTTGGTTTCTGCCTCCATGTCATATAGCAAAATACTATTCCATAAAAAATACAACCTGCCTGTTTGAAAGCTTACAAAGTGCATTCATATTCAGGCTATGGTCTCTCTGTGCAAAAGAGTGACTGTACTTTTGTGTCATTTTCCCATGGTGTCGTTACAGACAGCAGCTGCTTTCCCTCGCCCATCCACTGTCTTGCTCACAGGTGATGTTGTTGGTGTTCAGTCCTCCCTCAGTGAGGAGAGCTCTTCCCCTCACAGCCCTTTGTCAGGCATAGGTGGGCACGGCTGTTGATGAGGCTCTGTACTAAGTCTCCCAAGGGACTTGATACAACCACATTTCTAGGTTTGTTTTTAGATTGTACGTCTTATTCACAGGTCTGTTATATTGGCAACTCACGATCACAAACTGAGTTTCTTCCTCTCTTTTCCCCTTGGGTGTATTTCTAGGCTATGAAATATGGGGTCAAGGACTATTCTCTTGTGCTAAAGTGGAAGGATCCAGAGTGGCCAAGGTCAAACTGGGCAGCAGCTGTGTCTTTGTGGGTATTTCAGTTGACAATGTCTGAAAAGTTGAGGAGAAGTCCTAGCTTGAAACGGGGGCCTGTGAAGGCGCCACAGGCACAAAGCCATTGGGGCAGTGTGAGGAAAGTCATGCAAGAAAACTTCCTCACAAGTAACTCCTCACCTTCAGAGGCATTAGCAGAGGGGGCAGCCTGTGGTAGTGACCAAATCATAATGGAGTTTAACACTGTGGCAAGGAATAAGCAGGCTGTATAGATTTAGTGAGTAGGTACTCAAGGAAAGGGAGTTAAACAGATCCCCCCCCACCTCCAGTGCCTGGGGGTAAAGGGGTAAAGGTGTCTGTGGGCCCCTGGCCTGAGGGGTGCAGGGCCTGATGGGGGGGAGGAGGGTGGGGGCAGAGCTGCAGCTCGGGTGCGCTTCGTCCTTGCTTGAGGGGACAGTTGTATTTTCTCCAGAGAAGGAGAGCTGGGGAAGTTGAGAGGCAGGGAGGAAGGACGAGCAGGATTTAATTCAGATGTGTCTGTGTGTTGGAACAGGTGGAGGCAGCCCAAATGGCACTGGAACAAAGCTGGATTTGAATTTTGCAGAACCCCCAGTCCGGGAGGAGCCCCATGAGGTGCCAAAGGGGCACCAGAGGGTAATCTTTCCCTGTTCCAGGGAGGGAAATGGAGCTTTTAAGGCAGAGAAGCGCAAGAAATGTTTTTCATTCAGAGGAATTCAGTGAAGAATAGCACAGCAGATATTCATGAGGTAGGAACTGGATGGGATTCACCTCAGGGGCTGCTGTGGTGGTGCCTGTGAGGTGAAAGACCATCCCCTCACACCTGAGGGGAAGCAGCTGACCCCATAATGTGCCTGGTGATGTTTGGCCTACCCAGGGAACTGCATGGTGGATTAGACTATCCTGAACCATGGGAAGGATTTGGCTGAACAGTGACATAAACTGCTTTTAACCGTTGGATGTAATTCATCCCTTCAGTCTGGTCACCTTTGTCAGATGTAAGTCAAAACTTAACTCAGCTCCAGAGAGGCACAGTTTTCATCTGTACCTTTACACAGCTGTATTTAACTTCCTATTCAGCTTCTTCTGGCCTCAGCTGCACTGCAGGGAAGTGCGAAATTGGGCAATTATTTTGGTGTATACTTAATCTTATTGCTGAATTTTTCTGGCATGTCAATAGATATGGATATAAAGTCAGGAATTGAACTTTGTGTCCACTGGCAGTATATTCAGAGTGAAATAATGAGTTGCTGGTAAATAATTCAAAGCTTATTCAAATTGATCCATTTGAGTGTGTAAGACCTGAAGAGGTTGTACAATAGGCAAGAAGACAGAAACTCATTGCTTACTATAGAGGGGGAGCTACCCAGTGTTGATGCATCATCTCACTTGTTAGCAATTCTAATAACCTACCACACACCACTCAGACAGACTCTCAAATACTTCAATTTTTCTTTGTTTTTTTTTCTTTTTTCCTTACCTTTTCCTTTTCCAGTTTCATTTAAGAGGGTATGCTACAATAATTATGTGTTATTCTCATTTGCCTAATTGCATCAATATCCTGTATTTGGCTTTGTGTTTTACAACATGCTATAACATCACAATTCACATCCTGTTATGTCTGTTGCTTAGTTAATTCTAAAGACTGAAATTCAGCATGGAAGGATGCCTCATAATACTTGGTGTGTTCTCGTCTACCTCGTTGTACTTCTTGTGTGTTTCAAAATTCTAATTTGGAGTAATAGGAAAGATTAGAAAAATGGAGTTATTCTGCGATCTAACTTTCCTGTCTTTACTGTCATAAATCAAAATAAGAACCTTTACCAGCTGTTGAAAAGGGCAATGCAATCTTTTCCTTTCATCTTCAGAAATTATTGTGCACTGCCTTCCCTGCGTTGGTGCTAACAATTCTGTGGCCATGCAGGCAGCAGGAGAGGAAGAAAACAAATCAACTTTCAGCCATATCAGTGAGTTGATCTGACTTGCCACATGGTGACAAAAATGGGCAGGAACATAGAGACATGACTGTGGGTTCAAATGGGCTGAAGTTGAAACCACATCTTAAGAAGCAGCATAAGGTGAGGAAGGATTCATCTTTTGTGCAGATATATACTGAGAGAGTTCTATGTTGCTTTCATGTTTCTAGTCCACGGACTTTTACACTCAGCACCATTTGTTACCACATTTCGGTGTGCAGTGCAATGCAATACCATCTTTCTTACATTTCCATTTTACTGATTTTTCAAATGAGCTATTTGCCAAGAAACATTTTCTCAGTTCCCCTGTACAATGTTTAAAGGTTCCTGTTGTGCTGCTTACCGCATATTCCTCAAAACAATGGAGTATTTATTGAGCAGAAGAAAGTGCACGAGTTGAGGAATCAGGAGGTTTTATGTACCATCCTTTTGGTAACCCTAGTATTTCATCCTAGTGTGTTTTTGTTTTCTTTCCAACTCCTGATGATCTTAGGAGGTAGGTAGAAAGCTGTTAATAGATTACGAATGGTAGCCCACTATAAGGGGTTTTTTTTTTGTGCTCTCATAAATCAATCATCTTGGTGAAAGTACTTACCTATTAATGCATGGTTGAAGTTTTCTTTTGCCTTTTTTTTTTTTTTTTTAACTTGAAGTTTACACTGTGGGACATGTAATTATAGAGTTTTCTGCTTGAAAAAGCTTAGGGATTTTGTTTGCGGGGGTTTTGTGCATTTGTTTTTGTGGGTGGAGTTTTTTTTCCCACCATGTTATTGGAAAGCACTTCAATATCACTGTTTTAGGCAACTATTCTTATTAGAGCTGTGTAAGTCAGCTGCGTAGGTTTCACTCAATTCTAGACCCTTTCTCAGGACGTTTTATTTTCAGGAAGTTTTGGGAATATTCACTTCATATGAATGCAGTGGGGATTTTTTTGTTTTAAAGCTTTAACGATATATATCTAACTGTCTCCTGCTTTTAGGGGAAAGTCCAACGTAATCTAACAGAAGATCACAGCCTTTCTCTTAATTTCCTTAAAGAAACCTAAGGATGTTCTAATCATCTTTTAAACATATAAACATATATATATTTGGTTTTATGTATGTGCACATTAAAAAAAAAAAAAAAAGTTTTTAAAGATTTATACATATATGTATTTCATAGACAGATATCTTCATGGCTTTGCAAATTAATTTAGAGTGCTTACTAAATGCTGCCTATATGAAATACTGTAAAATGCCGACATGGCCAGAATGCAATATGCTACATCGAGGGCTGTTCTCTGATACAATGTCTCTCTCCTAATGGGGATGTTTTGTTTGAATGTCCAGGTAGTTTCTGTCATGATACAGATTCAGTGAAAGACCACGTGGATTTTCACTGTTTACTTTTGGCTTTGTTTTTCTTATACTGCCACTCAGCGGTCAGGGATGTGTCATCTGGAGATTCTGGCTTCTGATAGCTGAAAAACTGCTATCTCAAATGTAAGCTCTTTGTTTTGGGAGTTCTGGTTTCACATTGGGATCACGCTAGAGATGAGTCTCAGTGTTCAGAGTAAGCATTTCTGCATTGCCAGATGAAATCTTGTTTAACCACAAAGTTTCCAAGCAGTGCAATTGAATCCTGTGCCAAGAACTTGCTGTTCTGCCATAAATGCTGTTGCACTCACATTTAAAGAAATGAGAATCATATAAGAGCAAAAAGTTTTGCTTCTTTTTTGTTTGTTTGTTGATTATCCTCCTATTGATATCTATATGCATCTTGAGATCTTGTCGAACTCTAGATGGTTCATATCTCCAAAAGCCAATAAAAAATGAGACCATCTAGAGGGCAGCGCATCCTAGCCTGAAGTCATTCTAGTAAAATGAAACAGAAAGGTATTTGGGAGAGTAAATGAAACCTTTTTTATTTCCAACAATTTAGTAATTTAGAATGGTGTTATTTTAAAATTTGATAGTATTCTAGTTACATCTAGAGAACTGACTAAATTCGAATGCAAAGTATTATTTTACCAGGTAATACAGGTACTTAAATTTCAATGATTTCTTAATTATTTTTTGGTTTCATTGTTGTTGTTTTGTTTATTAAACACATTGCAAAATGGTGAATTGTTTTGATCAAGTAACTAGCTGGAAAATTTTGCTTCACTTTGTTTTTCAAAACATTTCATCTTCCATATGCACTTAGTTTCTAGTAAATTTGTCACAGGATGCTGCAGAACAGAACTAGCAATTCAGTTTTAAGAGAAAAAATAAAAAAATCAGGCACTGTTTATACTTTTCTGGGTATCAGTGAGGAAATTAGTGGGACATATCCATGATGGGTTTTTGACTTGACCATACCTGTATGTTCTTTATTACTTTTCTATTATTATTTTTTAAGCTCTAAACTTATGAGACAATTGCATTTTGTCCCATGAATTCCCATTCTCATGAAGTAATTTTCCAGTCTCTGACTGCATAATAATCACACATCTTCCAGCATATAAATTATTAGGAAGAGTCACAGGAATAAGTGAATTTGTAATCAAATGGAATAGCACCTTTCACAGGGCAGATGTAGGCTTTGCAATATCTGCTTTTTAGGTATCTTGTGCCCAGCAGACCTCTGCTTGGAGCAGTGGTTACATATCCTGCTACGTGCAGGCAGCAATTAGGAGCCTGAGGAAGGACTGTATAAAGTAGCCAGGAGGAGATACGTATGTATATTCTCCCCAAGTTTTCATCAGGTTTGGCAATAAAGAAATCAAAGGAGGTTTTATTTGTTCACATTTTTTAATAAAACGTTGAAAATGCAATAATTATTATTGGCTAGATAAGTATAATTAGTCTTCAATTACCATGAAATTTTCATACATTCTCTTTCCAAATCTCTTGCACTATCAACTCCTCCAGTCACTGTTGTGCTGACTAAACACACAATGACAGAAGGTGAGAAAACAGTCCTTAATAAAATAATTATTCTTATTTGTTGAGCACCAAGGTTTGTACCTGAAATCAGACTAATGATGCAGCTGCCTGGAAATTGCTTTTATGGGGTGATGAGATGAATGTTATATGCTTTTCTGTAGCTCCATCCACGTAGCTTTAGTTGCAGGGTTTTGATCTGATAAGTTATAGCTAGGTTTGCTGAAGCCCTGAAAATGTTTTCACTGAAATACTGGAATCTGCAAAATGTCCTCAGCTTTCCAGTTGCAAGAGAAGAAACTGATATAATGGAAATTTTATTTTCTTCCCTGATGTATTAAAATAATTACAAGTGGGTCTGAGTGAAACTTTTATATTTAAAGTTGCATGGACTTGCCAGAGATAAATTGGTTATCAAACATACGTTGTTATAAGCTGTTCCCGCAATTAAGGATATTTGTAAAAATAAGCACTTGTAAGAGCAGGAGACTCATCAGACTGGTGCGAGATTAGAGTATTCAGCATCCACAGTCATTGGTGCCAGGGCCTTAAATTTTCTGGAATTTTTCAATTAGGAATGTTTATAGATGCTTGGGGATTAGAAAGTTTAATATCTTTATGGTAAAAGGTGAAGGAATGGTGATGTAAACACTAAAAAATATCTGATTCTTGAGCAAGAATCATTTAGTTTCATTCTTAAGCTTACATACCAAACACATTTACATATCTAAAGACGGTAAACAGGAAAACAAGTCTCCTGGTGCCTGGCATTTTGGGCTAGACATCAGGGAATTAACATATCTAAACCCACCCGATAACTTGTCTCCGGAAGAATGCTCCGCTCCGAAAAAATCGGTTTACCGATAACTCGCACAAGGGAGAAAAAAAGGGGGGGCCCGCTCCTCTTTTTCATTATAAAAATACCCTGAAAGAACCGAAAAGAAGCCTGCCTGCCTGCCAGCCAGTCTTCCTGCAAAAACGGCCAGCAACACGGAGGAACCACGCACGAATCAACTACAACAGGAAAACACGCAGAAGCCGCTCCTGTGCCTCAGCCAGCCCCGGCACAGAGCGACAAAAAGCCCCGAGGGAAAAGCGGCAAAAGCGGCGGAGCGGTTTTTTTTTCTTCCTACTGCTACAGCAACGCGGTAACTTGAATCCGACCTTCCCCCCTTTTTCCTTTACCCTTTTTTTTTTCTGTGCCTTCCCTAAAAATAAATCCTTGTAACTTGTTTTAAGTTTCAAAACGTGTTAGCTTGCAATTTCTATGCGTCGTCTCTGAAGCAGAGGCTGAGATTTCCTCATAAACAAAATATTAAAATAATAACACGGATCACGACAAATGGCATAACTGTTCTCTCCAGGGTTAAAGGAGCAGGTTGAATGCTTCCTTCTCGCTGTACGTCCTTTAGCAGCTCCATGTCCCTGATGGAATTTGCAGGGATGTGGAAGGCTCAATAAACAGATATTTGGGGTGAAATCAGAAGGTGACTTTCTGCCTGTGTCCTGAAAGCTAGAAGCATATGAGGCAAGAAAAACAGCACAAAATTAAGGTAAATTCTCTCCTTCCTAAAAGGAGAAAATATAGTACAAGTGAGGGACATGAAAAACATTGATTACTGACTATGACCTGAACAAAATACAGTTTGGTGTAGAAAAAATTTGATGTTATTAGTCAGGGCCATGAGTAGGAAGAAGGATAAAAGCAAGAAGAAAGGAGGGTGCATTGAGTTACACTGGCAGAGATGCAGAGTATGGCTCAGAGGGGGCAGCACTTGGCAGTGGTGTGCACTTGTTAGAGCTGCTTCGGGCTGCTGCCATGCAGTGCTGGCTGCTTCACAACTGGGAAGATATTATCAGGGAGAGTCTGTGTTGTTCAGCAGTTAGGATGAAACCCAGTCCCAAGACATAAAGTGAAAGGAATGTTTAACATAAATGCTTCTTTTTTTTATTCCCCATTATGCAATATTCTTCAGGGATAAACTGGAAGGAGGGGATGAAGCAGGTGGAAGCAGATGGTTTATGGTGGTTACCAGTAGAAATGTGAGAGCTGGCATTACATGAAAAGCTTGGACTACATATTTCTGTGCTGAAATAAACTGAATAACACTGCAATTCAGCAAAAACTTTTCAAAGCCATCTCCAAATCCAGCCCCATTCAGCAATAGCATAATTTTTTCAAAAATGCCAACCTGCAAGTGAACAGCACTTAGTCTGCTAAATTACTTGAGTGTTCTTGAAAATGTCACACCATAGCATGGGAGTTCTGATTAAGGAAGACAGCCCAAGTGATGAAACATTTAAACAAGCACTTATGTCCATTTCTGAACTAAGACTGTTGATATTGCTTCTGTGACAAATCGATTTTCACAGAGTTTAAGAATGTGTTTAAATTTAATGACAATTAAATGGTCTCTTGAATTAGGGTCTAGCTTAGCAGAAGGAAACACCCAGAGCAATTATGATAAATTAATTAAAAACCTTTAGAAATAGTTTTGGGAGGGAGGGACATGACTGAAAATCAGGAAGATTAGCTTAAACTAAACTGAAAGGACTGAATTAAAATCAAGAAAATATGTGTAAGGGCTTTTTTTAAAAAAATTACTTTCTATCCTCTGTCATGAACAGTTGTAAAAAAGACAAAATGGAGTAGTCCTCGGAAAATAAGCTTCTTGAGACAGAAGTAACTAACAGAGATGGGTAACAGAGTGGTGGTGTTTAGTATCTTACAATGCTGGTGGTGCTCTCTATTTAAAACTTTCTTGACTATTAGTCATTGAAATCAGTGAAAGCTATCTTCTCTCAAAGCTTAAGCTTTCACAATTCACGAAAATGTGAAGTAAGTCAAGCAAAATAATTCTGTCACCACTCTGTAACAAATCTTTAAGATTTATTAAACACATGAACATAGTCCAGGAGAGCAGCTGCATAAGATTAATCATTCTCAGGGCAAAAACTGAGTTTTCCAGACCTTTGCATACAATTCATCACTCTTTCTCAAATGAAAACCCTGTTCTTATTAAAAATCTGAAACAAATCAAAGATTAATTATAACAAATTTGTCCTCCTGACAAAGCAATAGGCTAACAAAAATCTCTGGCAACAAGCAACTCAAAAAAAGAACCCTTTTGAGCATGGGCTGTGTTCCAGCCTTCTGCTGGCTGCTCAGTCCTCACACACATTTAAGTCTTTGCATGGCAGTTGGCATCTCAGAAAATACACAGCTGGTTCTTCCTGTTGTACCTGGTGGTGACTTCAGGCCTGAAGTGTGTGAGGGCTCAAAGGGGCCTTGAAGAGGTTTCATGGGGCTGTGTAAGAAGCATACATTGTCACCGCTTACCTTATATCATCTGCATGAATTTAACAGATGTCTGCTGTCTCCTGGGTTACCAATTGAATGTTGCTAAGTTCACAGACATGCCAAAAATAACAGAAGCTGCAATTTATTTTTAGTTCATCTGTTTTTATTTGCTTTAAACAAAGGGAAGCAAAGGAAAGTTTGAAAGAAGGAAATTAACTGTTTGCAAAAGTTCCATGGTCCAAGTTACCCACTGGCTTTATCATATTTACTTCAGAAGAAGAGTTTTCCATTTGCTCTTCCCAAGGTGTAGCTGTACTGTTATTAGTCAACAGGATTACTGAAGACTGTGGGGTAAGAACTGCCATGTGGAGAAAGGTGTCTTTAATGAAACAACAGCCTCCACTCTGTGGAAGAATTCTTGCAAGTCAGCAATTTCTCCCTATGTATTAACATCGATAATAATTTCCACTTAAAATCTGGAAAATTCACTACTCTTTCTCCAAGAAAGGCTCTCCCAATTCTGATCTTGCATGTGCCACTGATTTTCTGGGAATTACTCCAGAACTAAGTATGCGATCAGTCTGAGAACCCCGGGTGCTCTTGTACAGGAGTTAACTTGGTCTGGAGCAATTTATACTTTTGCAGGTAGATGATCTCTGAAGATGCACTTGGCAAGCTACTCAAGCTACTGATGTAGTTTTTTGTTGGGGTTTTTTTGGGTTTTTTTTTTTGCCTGGGAACCTGATGCAGTGTGGTGCATCCATAAGAAGAGATGGCAGAGGCACATCAAACTTGTATTTGAGCTTTCTAACTGCATGAATTCTGATGTTTATTTCATGGAAGCATGTTCTTTCTGGAATATATTCATAAAGGCTATCTATTGAGGTACGCAGCATTTTCAACAGGGATGGACTAGCAGTTTAATCATTAATAGAATGAGCAGTGGGACATAATTTACTCAGTTTCTCTTTAGAAAGCTGAATTCTAAAGTATTTGATGAACCCAAAAGCAGAGTGACTCCAATTAAGAACTAGCTGACCCTTTCTAGACACTTTTTGAAGTTTGCTGTGAAGAGATACTATGGTACCAGTGAGATAAGAACAAAACACTCCAATCACCTGCTGGTGATGTGGTCTATTATTCTACTATTCTGTAATTTAATTAAGGATTTTCAAAC
The DNA here is from genome assembly GCA_038090715.1 of Florisuga fusca. Classification (NCBI taxonomy): domain Eukaryota; kingdom Metazoa; phylum Chordata; class Aves; order Apodiformes; family Trochilidae; genus Florisuga; species Florisuga fusca. Next base: position 5,552,440 of record JAAWXA010000015.1, on the reverse strand, counting down.
TAAAAATATATATTTTTTAATTATAATTTTTATTCTTAATTTTAATTATAATTTTTATTCTTAATTTTAATAACATTTAAGTGTTAGATTTTTTCAGCTTCTTGCAAAGACCAGGAAAAAGACTTTCAAGTAAGTAATGTTTGAGTAATGTTTCAGTGTATGAGCATTACTCAAACAAGCCTGCTAGATTTTTCCAACCAGAGTCCAAGAATAACAAGAGATCCCATTAGAATAACTGAACAGCATCCTGCATGCCATCTCAGTGGTTCTGGGATTCAGTAACCACAGTGCACCTGGTGCCAGACAGTGTCTGCATTTTCAGAGTGTTTCTTTGGAGAAGAATGATCCAGCTGTCAAACACTGAGTCTGGAGGAATAAAAGATGAGCATGATACAGATGTACAAAACTCTCTTGTCAGACTGTGTTTCTGGAAGAGCAAAGTTTAAAAATCAATGAAAAAAAAAAACGAACAACAAAACAAACCGCTAGTTTTTCAGGACAAAAAAAACCAATAATTTTTTGATAAGTCAAATACTAAACAGCAGACAAATGCCTATTTTTAGGAGAAAGGAACAGACATAAATAGGATTGCATGGAGACACACGTAAGTACATGAATTATTAAAATATGTTGCTGCTATTACTCATATTCTCTGTAGGTTGAATTAAAACTTGCCTGCAAGGAGCTAGGCAGGAATCCTTTAGTCCTACTGCTGCTGTTTATAGGCTGTGCTCACTGCTTATGGCTTGTATGTCTGGAAAAGGGATCGAGTGCTTTGTGGGAGCTTCTACATGAAATTTGCTTTGATGGGAAGTTGCTTAAATCAATGAAAAGAAAGTATACCAGTGTAATTATTGTTCTTTTAAAATCATTTACTCCAATGCTTTATAAAGAGAATTCTTCTGCTTCCCAGCATCAAGTCCTTCATAGACGAATCTTCAGTAGTAGTATCTCATTATAGTATCCTCTGCTGCGCCCTACCAAAATGGTGCCAGTAAAGAGTAAGGATCTTTCAGACTGGTCTGTTCATGCAAAGGAGTGACAAATAGTAATGTTCATTATGATGTGGTAACTTTCTGCTTGTGAAACTCAATACTTTTCAGGGTAGTCACATTTATATTATGTGGTTCAGGATACTGAAGCTAGTTGGCCTCCTCTGCATCACAGCAGCAGGGCCAACAGAAAAATAAAAATCTCCTGATACCTGGCTGTTTCCTTGCTGTACATAGCGCTGCCCAGGGCACAGATCTTTGTGGCTGAAAGGGATCTTTCATGAGCAACTGTAAGAAAGACCAAGAGCTCCAACATAATCTAGTTGATAGAGAGGTTTAAGTTGATTTTCATCCCTCACTTATCATTTATTCAAATAATGTCTTTGCATTTAGAATGAGTGAGATGTGGAAGCACTGCGTTCAGAAGTAAAGTGAATTTCATATAAAAGAGCACAGAACAAAATGTTTTACAAGCTATGTAGATAGGCAAAATTTGCATTAAAGTTCTAATACGTACCAGTATGTTTTAAATGTTTGTGTCTCAGAGAGTTTGCTTTAAATAATTTAAACTAGTGTTTGCTAATGGCTGTGCCAATCAGAATAGAAATGCATACAAAAGTCAATGAAGATGTAGCAGCCTTCTTGTTTTACTGTAAATCTAGTTACTTGAAAATAACTTACACGTTGCGTTCATAGCACACCTATAGAATAAATATTCAATACAAGGAGAGAAAATAGCAGATTTCTCTGTATAATGGAGGAGTCTTTATTAATATATTTATATGTTATTTTTTTTCCTTCACAAGCCAAGCATAGTTTTTTGGGTTTTTTTTTTTTTGTCAAAATGTATTTAAGCTCTTTGTCTTGCCATTTTGAGAGTGCTGCTTATTTGTGAAAACCTGAAAATCTCAACATCCCCCCCACTGTTATCAACAGCCTCACTTTTGCTCTTCAAAATAGTCACCTACACAGTTTCAGTCCCCTAGATTCCGCTTTAATCTATAGAAATAGAAAGTCCAAACAATGATCTCTGTCACATATCCTCAATACCTAGAATACCTAGGCTAGATTGAGGTCCCTTCCAAACCCTAATTTTCTGTGATTCTGTGATACCTTTCTAAGATGTCAGACTAGTTTATGTTGCATTTTCTGGTCCATATTAAGGAATTATGCAGCAAAATAATCATTGTAGATAACTAGTTTGTACTTAAGTGAATAATAAGATTAAAATACGTTTCAGGGTAGTTCCATATTTAGGTCTAGATCCTGTGCCTAGTTGTACCCTCTGTCCTCCCCCTGAGTTACGGAATTAAATATTTGACTGCAATCTTTCAATAGATTTCAATAGGTTTCAATAGATTTCAATCTTTCAAGGCTTTCAATACAACCTTGGCTGAAGTCCATCATTTCAGATGTCCAAAAGTACTTCTGAACACAGGAGCAAATTAAGATCAGTCATGTTCTACTTCACTTCTCATCTTTCTCATTTATTCCAGAGAGTTTCTGAAGATAAATTAGGTAAAGGTTTTGTGGTGCTCAGATATTACTATAAGGGGAATTTACAAGAGCACTTGAAACAGTGAAATTACAGTTCCTTTCTAGGCAGTCCTTGATACACGGTCCTCAGTAATACCTCTTAAAATGTCATTGTGTGTGGTTTATGAGCCCCTGTAACACTGCTTCTTTATTTAAAATTCAAGGGCATTCTTCGTCTGTAATAGCATCACAAGCCATGTGAGCTGTTAGCAACACTGCACAATGCCACTTTCCTCACATCTGAAGAAGGTGCATTGTCTATTGAAAACAGTCTGCCCACCTGCCAATGGATTTAGTGTGTAATCTGCGCAAGTCACTCACTTGCTGCATTTCAACGTGGTGACACGGGGGCAGAGATGAGAATGGGTGAGAAGAGATACAAGAGAATGTGGCACTCTTTGTCCCTTTGCCAAGCACTTAGGTAGAGCCTGGGTATTTGTTGTTGAGTAAGAGAGGATGTGCTGATCTTTGTACCACATTTCTAAGCAAATTCTATGAATGAATTTGAGTAATGTAACCACAAGCAAGCAGTCTCTTATGTATCAATGAATGTTATAAATCAAACTGGACATAAAAATCCAAGTGCTGCTGAAAGCACTGTGCAACTGGTTTAGCCAGTACAAACTAGAGTAACAACAAGTAGGCACTCATTACTACAATTTTTTTCTGATAGCTGAAAATAAATGTTGACTTTGAGATGAATACTGTAGTGAACTAAGCACAACTTGTTTTATTAAAGTTACAGTTAACAGCTGTGGTTTTGGGGTTCTATTTTATCTACTGACAACCATAAGTGAAACAGTTACCAGACTCACTCGTAAGGTTGAGAGCAGAACCACTTAGTAAACACACAAAAATTGAACTCCTACAGACATGGTAATTATAATTCAAAGGAACAGAGTATTGTAGGAAAAAAGGGGCAAATCAACAGGAGTTGAAGGAAATAGAAAGTGCTGATTTTATTTTATTTTATTTTGGTTTTCAAATTTATCTTTTCTTCACTTCATTTCTTCCCTTTTCCTATCATTACTATTTTCATCTAATGTGTTGAAAATTATCTGAGGGTATTTGAGAGTCGTACTCTTGAGGTTTTGGTAATATGTTAATTTCCATAGTAATGTGCTTCATTTTTCTTGTAATATTACAGAATCAGGTTTGGCAATCTCTAGAGGAACTTCAGAAATGGAAGCTGGAAATTAATAAACACTGGATCAGTCAAGTTTCACACTCTTGCCATGAGAGTAAAGCAATTTTGGACTGGGCTCCAGGTTTCAGTGCTACAGGTACTTGTCTTGGCACTTGTAGATGAATCATGTCAGTGTAATATGGTAGCATGAGAATGTAAAGTCAAGCATGTTAATCTAAGTGCCTGAAATCTCTGATGTATTTGCAGGAAATGACAAAAACCTTAGCTGCACGAAGGGTAGCTAAAGCATTATTTCTTTGCCTTACCTTAGCTGCTTTATATATTTTCTATCAAATATGAACAGGTGAAAAAACCGAAAAGTGTCGACTGCTGAGCTCTTCTTGTTGATGGTGATAGGTAATCAGCTCTGTCACCAGTATTGTTTCTTTCCTCATGCAAGTCTTTGCTGCTGTCAGACTAATATGCTTCACATTTGAATATTTCTGGGTCATACAGATGCTGTGTAGTCTCAGCTCTTTATGAGACAGTGGAGAGTTCTTGTTTGTTATGAGTTCCTGTGCAGCCAAGCTTTCCTGATTTTATTTGTGAATGACTCCCTCTTATTCCTATGACTGCTGTCTGTGGGACTGAGCTGCTTGCTTTCTGGTTTGCTATTTTACCCATTTGTGATATAGATGAGTTCACAGCTGTGTGATTTACCTCTGATTTTCCATACAGCAAACATACCACTTCATTTTTTAATAAATCATAATAGGCATGAAATATGGTGAAAACAGGCACAAGTGGCAGATGCTCTTGGGTACTAACATTTAATTTCAAAGTATTACACAGATTTTTCAACTACTAGCAACTTGTTTAAATGCACAGTGGAGATGTCATGGGAATAGCTATAAGGAGCTCAGTACAAACCTCATCTGCAGGGCACTGGGGAAAAGAAATTGTTGTGCAGCATCATGAAAGGAAAGGAGAATAAAAGTAAATATTCTAATGTTTAACCCTGACATAATGCCATTATACAAATTATTTCTGAAATAGGGTGTCTAGAGTTTTGTGATGGTTTGTACCATATTTTTCTTTCAGCTACTTGAAGGTTGTGCTTTGGAATTTTTTTTTATGTGAGACTATATTCCCTGAAAGTCCTGAAAAACAGCAAAAAAGAAGACTCATAGTAGCACTACGAAAATAAATTTTCACTAGAAAATTATTTTACTGAGAAATTTATTGTGCAAAATAATTGGTTTGTCCAGCTATGTAGTCTGACAGCAAAATCTGTATCTGTGAAAAGGGGGAGTGCTAATGAATATCTTGTATCCGAGAATGGATGCAATATAACTGTTGCTTCAGCTGATCAGAAAAGAAAAAAAGAATTACTAATTCAAACCCTAATTTTTATTTTTCTGGGATGGACAGAGTAGGCTACCTTAATGCATAGCATTGTATTAGTACATTAATACATTGTATTAATACATAGATTGTATTAGTTTTCAGGTCTCAGAAGCTGGGGAAGTATGAATACTGGAAGGTATGGCTCAAAGACAAAGAAAGTAATGATCCTCCTCTACAGGAGATCCCAAGTTTCTGGCCTAAAGTTGATGTGTGTGTGTTTTCAATACCTTTACAGTTGCAAATTCTTAGCATAAAATCAAAATGAATATAGTTAATAGTGGGAATATTCTCTGATAGATATTAGGTCATATTCTTGCACATCTTGTTGGTATTAAGGTAGGGCAGGTGTGTGCTGAAGACCCTTGTTTATGACAACTGGTAGGGAAATTTGTGACTTACCCTGCATTGCTCCCATCACCATTCCTCATCACTTCTGTGTTTGGTGTTATCGTATATATATGATTTCTTGGAAGGGACAACTTAGTTCTGTTTCAAATTTGTTGTGCCAGAAAAAACTCTCAACATGGATTTTTATTGGATTCTAAAAAGCTCAAATTGGAAACAAAAAAGAAAAAGACAGAGAAAAAAAAAAAAGTGCAGGTCTTTAATTTCAGCTGTTTGTATGTCTGCATTTATAACCTGCTAATTATCCCTGCCAAAGAGAATTTGTTCTTTGTTTCTAAAAGTATCTAAGTACGTCTCATTGTCTTCAGAACAAACCAGGTGCTGGCTTAAAAAAAACCATCTGTCTGATATCATACAGGTCTTGTATGCTGTAGAGAAACAATTTTATTTGTGTACCTCTGACAGGAGATGATTTGAAGTGGCAGGCCATGGTGATCGAAGAAATGTCATACCTAAAGTACCCTGTACAGGCAGGTCATGAAACCCTCTCCTCTCCTGGTCATACCCGGTTGTTGAGGGGACCTCCAGTGCACTTGTCCCCACCCCCAGGATTTGCATTACTGCCTGCAAGAGACACACTATACTGGACCCAGTATGGCTTTCTCCATTTCTGAACTGAATTGAGAGTTTTAAGGTAATTGTTTGGATGACCAATTATCATGCCCTGGGGAGCTCTGGGAAACAGCATTCCTTCTTGAGGAGAGACTTGGTGGTGTCTTGCTGTAACAAAAGAGACAGTCCTTTGATTGAATAGTCTTTCTTGTACTATTGTTTCCTCTGGGCTAGCCATTCAGCTCTCCATTTGGGAGATCTTTCTGTGTATGCTGAAGGTTTTTTTTTAAAGTCTTGATAATTCCAGAATGTGTATTTTATAAAAGTTTCTACCTGCTGCTGCCTTCTGTCCTCTACCACAGCACATAAAACAATTTTTAGTCATCACTAGGTCTCTGTTGCCTCAGGATGCAGTGTGGTGCTGATTCAGGGACTGGCAGCCCAGCAATGAGTAGAACGCAGTCTTTTAATGATTCCTTTATTGTGGGGATGAATTCAGAACGTGGGTTATGTCTCTGTCAGTCTTAAATCATGTTCCCCTGGATCAGAGATTTGGAATGGGCTATTGGTAATACGGGAGCACACATGACTGAACCTCAGAGCTAGACATTCATTGTTAGAAATAAATGATGTTTGACATTCTCTGTAAAGATTTCTTGCTTAATATATGCTTCCTCTTTCTCTAAGAGGCCCCATCTGTACAGATCATTGCATTTTACAATGTTAAACTTAATTGACACCATGCTAAAAGTGCCCCTGAAAACGGTTGTCCCTGATGACATCTTGCCTCAAGTGACCTCTACATCTATCATCAAATTGAATTTTCTCTTCAGTACTTTTATATGTAATCTATAGTATTTAAAGTGAAACAGAAACGAATGGATCAAAGCATGCAAGATCAAAAGCTATTAGATCAAGTGGAATAGTCCCTAGCCTTCATATTATTATGTCAAGCCTTTGGTGTGGTTTTATCAGATCTCTCTTCACTTTATTTTGAGTCATAGAGGTGAGGTCTTGTGGTTTTGGTTTTGGTTTTTTTGAGTTTGATGAGAATAGCACTGTCCTCTACTTACCTCAAGTGCAGATCATGGTCTACCTGATACAGCAGCATCCAAACAGATGGCTGATTTTTTTTTGTGCTTGAATGCAATTTCTTTTCATTTTTTACCCATGTTGTAGCATAAGGGAGGTCTCTAGTGACAGTTGATAAAATTCTTCTTGACTTCTATAATTTTAATAACCTTGGGGGTCACTTTATGATTTCCAGTGTTATTCCCTTGGACTTTTTTTTATCTTAGTCAAACTGTCCTTCACAAAGCTTTCTTGCAACTATGCTATTAACTGAAATACACTGCTTTGAAATACATTGTTTTGAATTAGCTCGTTGTAAAAAATATTGTCATTATAATGGCTCAGTGGCTGCTGTGTCTTATTACTCTCAGTTAAGCAATGTACATTACCATTGATTTCATCTTGTTTCAGAATCAGAGAATTCTGATTCCAAGATAAAAAATATCATTTTAAAAGCAGTCAAATTTTACAAAACAGATTTGAAAAGCAGTGAGCAAAATACTCTTGTTAAAATGTTACCTTGATCTAACAGTCTAAGAATAATAGGTCATTGGCTGGTTTGATTTCCTCTTAATTAATAAAACAAAGACTATAAAGAATGAAATAATAAATCTCACATTGATCTTGAACTCAAGTGATCTTTAGCAACCTCTTGAGAAGGAAGAGAGAAGTGTGAACTGCAGATTTGGGTGTTCGTTATTTTTAAAAGTGATGTTTGGAGATATAATTAAATAAGGAGAAATTGAAAAAATTGTCCAGCTCCTTTGACATTATATTATAAAGATTTCCACCGCAACTCCCATTGCCAGGCAGCTGAGCTAAGCATGCAGCTGGGAAACAGAAGGGATGAAAGGAGTGTGTCCTGGAATCTCGTCTGGACTGTACAAAATCTTTCAATCCCATAGGTTGTTGAAAAAGGATTTACAAAATCAGTCTCAGTTTCCCCCCCCTTGCCAACCAACAGTCTCCCTTTAGAATGTCTCCAAAGTATCTTTGCAGGTTTATAGAGGGGTAGAAGAGATTGTTCTATAAAACCACTGATTTCCCTTTCTCTGCTCACAGGTAATTCCACCTCTCCTAGAGAGGCACTCAGAAAATATTTATTTAATGCTTCTACTTCCACCCAGATTTTACACAGATGTCTAAAACTGTAAGTACTCTGAAGGGTAAATGAGACCATGACTCTATTGTCTGGTTGGACTTTTTATGTATTCCATATGGAATTGAAGAAAACATTTAAAAACCAGTAATTTAATGATGACAACCATGTCAAGAAAAGCTTATCTAAAAAGAAGAGGAGTGTCGCAAGAGGGCTGACACACGACCAATGTGATCAGTCAGAATCCGATTTTATTTAGAGCATCAAGCATATTTATACCTTTTAGACTAAACTATGACATTACATCATTGAGAAATGGTTACAAAGCTTAAATCACTACTAAGTTACGTGTTAACATTCTCCACATCTTGCAGTTTTCTTGCTCAGTTCTCAGCACATCTTGCTTCAGTGATCACAATGCTCTGCTCTGTTTTTCTACATTCCGGGACTTTCCAGATAGCTCAAAGTTGATACATTCTGTCAAGGTTAGCGCTGATGCGAGTCCTTGCAACTTTGGCTAAGCTTACTTAGCATTACTGAACCCCAGGCCTTGTAGTGGCAAGGCCCAATCTCCCACATTTCCCCCGTTTTCTTTAACAACCGCAAAACTACCTTCCTTATATATAGCATTAGATATCATTTTTCTAATACATTGCAAAATACAAGGAATACAGATCAATAGCAACAATAAAGCCAAGCCAATATAGCAAAGCATCTTAACAATAGACAAAGGCCATCCTGATAGTCCAAAACTACTAAGCCAATCATGGAACGGATCTACCTGGCGTTGAATTTTCCGAGTGTGTTGTTTCAGATATTCTAAATCTGCGTGAATGCTTTGACTATGATCAGAAAGATTCATGCAACACATTNCCTTTTCACAGATACAGATTTTGCTGTCAGACTACATAGCTGGACAAACCAATTATTTTGCACAATAAATTTCTCAGTAAAATAATTTTCTAGTGAAAATTTATTTTCGTAGTGCTACTATGAGTCTTCTTTTTTGCTGTTTTTCAGGACTTTCAGGGAATATAGTCTATGATCCTCCCTAGACCCTCTCCTTGGGGTCTAGACCCAGACCCTCTCTAAGGGTCCAGGAACCCTCTCCGTGGGTTCAGAGAGAGAGGGTTCAGGATCTCCCTAGACCCTTTCTTCGGGGTCTATAAATCCAGGGACCCTCTCCTTGGGGTCCCTGTTCGGGCGCCACTTGTCGCAAGAGGGCTGACACACGACCAATGTGATCAGTCAGAATCCGATTTTATTTAGAGCATCAAGCATATTTATACCTTTTAGACTAAACTATGACATTACATCATTGAGAAATGGTTACAAAGCTTAAATCACTACTAAGTTACGTGTTAACATTCTCCACATCTTGCAGTTTTCTTGCTCAGTTCTCAGCACATCTTGCTTCAGTGATCACAATGCTCTGCTCTGTTTTTCTACATTCCGGGACTTTCCAGATAGCTCAAAGTTGATACATTCTGTCAAGGTTAGCGCTGATGCGAGTCCTTGCAACTTTGGCTAAGCTTACTTAGCATTACTGAACCCCAGGCCTTGTAGTGGCAAGGCCCAATCTCCCACAGAGGAGGAATGTATGCATGAACTCCTTGGAGGCCCAAAGTTCTGTCCTCATGAAAAACAGAGCAGACAAAACAGAGCAGAAAAAAACCTTTTGAAAAATAATAACTTTGCCATGTTATTTTTGCTTTTGTCAGTTCTCCTGTGCCCAATCTGTAAAAGAGGAGGAAGTGGGGTATGATGGGTTGAGGCTTGTGAGGTAAGTGGTGAAGAATTGACTGTAGTCTTACTTTAATCCCACCATAAATGCCATAGTCACAGAGAACATCATTGCCCTGGTACCTCGTACGTCTCTTACCTGAGGCAAGCAGCCTGCCAGCCAATCTGGGAAAGGTAGGGGACAGCAGAAGGAATGAGTTTTTTCTATAGCACATGAGATTGGGAAAATGAGAAAATAAAAAAACAGGGTTATTTCAGGTATTTTTCCCAACCCTAAACTTTATTATAGTCTTTAGACTCAGACACAGTTAAATTTTTATTTCTGAATCTACTCTGTTGTTTCACTTGAATATTGCTGTTATACAGTAACATGTTCATGTGGATATTTGGCAAAGTGAAGTGACCTTTTGCATTCAATGATGCTTAATGGAATTATTACTTATCAAGATTTATATTTATTTATAATTCTGGATAATAAGTCCATGATGTTTCTCTGTCATGTTTGATTTGCATGACCTAAGATGGAAGGAGAAAGCTGTATTATTTGTCTGCAATGTTATTTTCTGCTGTCTTTTAGAGTACTAGGTGCAGGGCTGCACTATTTTATGTAGAAGCTTCTGTACACTATGCCTTTTAAATTTTGTTATCAAACACAGTTCTGATGTATACCAGTATAAACAAAATAAAATCAAGTATCTGTCCACAACTCTTATTTTTCCTCCGCAGAAGTTGCTGCTGGGAAAGTCACACTTTTTCTGAGGTTCTCAAATATTCTCTATCCAAGTAGTGAACATTAATAGATAGATAAAATTCTCTTTAATTTTTCCATGCTCAGTTTAAACCTATCTGCTAAATACTAACACATCAAAACATGAGAGAATGTCAGAAATATTTTTGTTAAGTAGTACTGTATCTGGAATATTGCCATGATTTTGTCTTTCTGCTTCTGTCTCTATAGGTGAAAAAAGTTCAAATCAGATTGAAAAGACTTGCAAGTTCTGTGTTACTTCAATACTTTGTTATATTACTTGTTAGTGGTCTAAAAGCAGAATTGTGATGTCCCAGGGTATTTCAAACAATCAGATTATGATTAGAATAACCAGTAGATTGAAAAGTCAACGTATTTTTAAATTTTTTAATGAATAATTAGATACTGGGAGGATTCTCAGCATCACAGAAACATTTTGTAACAGATGTGTAACCGGGCTTACTAGAGTGGGGGTTTTTTAAGCATCATATTCAATTGGACTTTTGTGGGCAGGGTTACAGAATGGCACAGGAAGTATGATGTCTGAAGCTCACCTGGAAAATGAAGACTGTGATGAGTCCTGGGACATGTAGTCTAGTCTGGTTCTGGCATAGAACTCTGATTCTGGGCATAGTGGAAGCCAGACGTATTCTGTCACCTTTGGTACATTTTAGCTACTGTTTAAATGGTCCAAAGGGAACTTCACACTGGAAAATTTCTATTTTTTACATTCAGAACAGGTTCATGTGACCTGAAAATAATCCCTGTATTCTCATCAAGAAAAAAAAACAAATTAAACAAAACTTTGAACATAGTTAACTTCACTGTAAAAGAAAAAAAAATATCTAAAAATTCAGTAGAAATTTCAGTTGAAACTTGGTAGTGTTGTACTCTAGAAAGATTCCTTTTCTGCAGAAGTTTTCTACCGATTTTTTCCAGAAAACTCCTCTATTTTACATTGCCTAGTCTTTGAGTTCAGTGATTAAAAACTGATCGTTTTCCTGTCATTTTTGGGAAGTGGGGAATTCTCTTATGGAGAATGGGAGACAGAGTCCATGTGCTCTCTGGGATGTAATATTCCATCTTCCTAAGCAGCAAGCGTTTCACCCTCAAGGCTTCCTGGAAGTGTTTTGCCTCATGAGCATTAGTCATATGATTAGTCAAATCATTAGCATATGATTTCTAACCAAAGGTGTAGCATAAGACTATAATGAAATAATATGTATATTTCATCACCAAAATGCCTGTTTGAGTCTTGAGAATGAGATATCCTTGCCATGCTGGCACTCCTGGGAAGGAGTAGGGCTGAAAGATTAGTGCTTTGCCTCAGCAAGGGTGACAGAATTACGTCTATAGTCACAACCTTGTTAATCCCTGTTAAATAGATTTGTAATTTTGGAGGCAATATGGAATTCTGTGTGATTGAAAACTTTCAGCAGTGTCTCAGTTCCTGCAGAGAGCAGAGTTTAATGCTTTTGATTGGAAAGTCATCCACTGCATGTCACCGCATGCATACATCAGCTGGTTGTGGGGATAAAACATCTTTAATTGTTAGTGACTGTCCTTGTAGGATTAGCTATTTTACAGAACTCAGCTTGTTCTTCAGTTTGATGTAGTTAGTTCATGTTCATTCTATGTCCCACTCATCAGTATGGTAGCCTACAACACTGATTGTTTCAACTCCTAATTGGTTATTATAGTTATTTAACTATTAAGTTATTTTCCATACAAAGTAGATATACTTATTTACAATGACACACATATGAGCCGTGAAGATGTATTAGAAATGCATTAACAGGTTAAAAAGTAAGGTCTTTTAAAGAAAAATTTCAGAAAAGCGTATGTCCACAGACAGAGGCCACTGGTTCCTGCAGACTACAACTAACTTTGTTTTAACATAAATGAGAAAGAAAAAAATTAATGCTCTTATATAAACATTTCCAGTAGGCTGGAAATGGTTTTAGTTTATATGAATAGTATTTTCCCCTCTAATTTCTTACGAAGTATCATAATTTACGTCATTTGCCATAAGAAAGATTATTTTTATTTCATTATATTTAGTACTTTATATATAAACAGAATATCTATACTTCAATCAAAAAGCCTTAACTATAATCAAAAGCCTTAACTATATATATCTGCCATGACATGTCAAAAGGAGATCACACTGTAGGAAAGGCACTCTGGTCAAGGTTAACAACATGATGCATTCAGACACAATTTTATTCTCAAGTTTACACTTCAATGATTCTGTAACGAGTTTGCTTACTTCACAATTAAAGCAACTGTTAAGAATCTGATGAAATTGTTTTCTCAAGGCTGCCGTAATTGCAGTGCTCATTTTATTTTATTCCTGTGCTTCAGCAAGAGAATATTTTTAAGAGGGGTGTAGAGTTTTCTCATCAAAAAGCACCATCTAGTGTTAGTTTTTAAAACTTCAGTAAAAATATGAACAATGTAAAAAACCAAACAAACCAAAACCCAAAAATACCTGTAAAAACTCAGGCCTTCACAGTAAAAAAAATTAAAAGCCTTGAGAAGAGAAATGACACTGGATGCACGTCACAGTTTTAGTTCACAGGATTAGTACAGTAAAAGATTTCCTTGGCATGCTAACTGCTTCACTCCAGGGTCCTTCCAAAATGTTTTCAAACATTTCTCACCATCAAGTATTTTTGATCTCTTGCACTCCAACCTGACATATAAGGCAGAATTCTCTCCTGGTGGACTAGATGCTTGTAAAATGGCTGTGTTTCATACAGAATGTAAGAGAGAAATGACATCATTCGGTGGGTAGGATTCTGTACTAAAATCTGTAATATTTCTTTTCCTAGTATGCTTATTCTTATCACAATATTAAAGCCTTTCATTTTTTTTTATGCTTGAATCTAAATCCCCTGTTGTGCAACATTCAGCAGAGTGACCACTTTTTCACCAAGCCTCTAGGGTAGAATTTTAGCCTCTAGGTACAATTTTAGAGAACCATATGTGGTAAGATTTTGCTACTGAAGAAAAATGGATCAAACAAATTAATTTAAATTCCATGGAACCTCGAAAGAATTTAAAAAAAAAAAAAAAAAAGGGACAGAAAGAAATGAAATTCAATGGTTTGAGAACTGGATGTTGGAGAGATGCTATGAATATGATCTCAATTGTGGCAAAAAGTCTGTACAATGAATTCAGTTTGAAATTTAATGGAAAAATTGAAATTCAAATGTACTAGTGACATTAGTGGTACATCAATTGCCATTGTCACCTTTACTGTGATACCTATTGTTTTAGAATAATGTAGTTTTTACTATAAAAAAACTGGGGGAAAACTTCAGAGGCATTAACCATGTAAACAAAAGGCTGAAAGAAACATGTGAAAGCAACTGGTATTGTTTTAGACTGAAAAAAACTGAACCATAGTCTTAAAATGTAATGTTTCAGAATATTTGGGGTTTTCCAAGTGAAATGTTATTGGAAGAGGTGAAAATGGAGAAGTGTCCTTTTTTAAGAAAGTCTTGTTATTTATCCAAATAAGGACACAGAACCTAAGTGGAGAGCATATTGGAACACTAAGAGGAAGTGCTTAATAAAGACAGACAGTCTGGATGCCAGGAAGGACAGAAGTAGGTTAAATTATTTTCCAATCCGGCTGCATTTGCAGACACTCACATACCAAGGGACAGTTCATAGACCACTTTCTGCATGGGAAGAATCTTATTGGGTGGTAGTTGACAGAGTTGTGATTGTTCCTTCCATTCCAGCTAATATAGTGACAAGGAAAAAGGTCAAAGTAAATTATAACGCAATAAAATACTCTCTGATCCTTACTCTATCATGCTTCCTAAGGACAGATGAAGCATGGATTGACTACAAGAGAAGCCTGATTGAAATTTGTCATTCAACCTGATTATAAGAACATAAAATTTATTGAACATAATCTGTACTGATCCATCCCTAAAACACTAAAGAAATACAATATGAATCTTTACAAATTGCTGAGTTGTTCTCCAGTCTCCCAATACAAACCGCCTTTCTCAATTCTTCAGCTTCATAAATCAACATTTTATACTAGAATTATAGATGTCTTTTTGAATTTCATGTTAAGTACTCCAGGTAGAAGAAAGCTCTTTAAAAAAATGGACTTCACATATCTAGAACTCAGAAGATGTGTGGAATACATGATAAAATGTGTCATCATATTTAAGACAATGTAATGATTTTTTTATAGCTAGATTAATGTCATTGGGATGTGGAGGGAGGGTGTGATGAGTGCAGAGCAAAGTAGAAGAAATATTGCCACACCTTGTTTCTGCTTCTACAGAAGCATCATCTTTTTTTAATCTCAAGTCTGCAGGTGAATTTGAGAGAGTGAGGAAGAGATTTACAACACATATACACATAATACATCTTTATATGTCACTATATATGTGTGCATGGGTATGTATATGATCATTATCAGCGTTCTTAAATGTTTTGGCCTGTAAAAGTTTCCCAGAGGAATGGACCACTGAACTGAAAATGTAAGTCTGCTGGAAACGAATGTAGTTTATACTAGAAATAGTCTATGGACCTAAGGACACTTCAGAGCCTGGACTGAGAAGTACAGCTTTAAATACATACACCCGCCGCTACACGTTATGAGCACCAGATGGCACTAGGAGGACATTAGAAATATTTCTGGGCTGGTCGCTTTGAATTCAGAAATGAATGAGCAGAAAATGAAACACAGTAAAACTTCTGTTTGAAAACGTTATTGTTTGAAAATGTTGAACAGTAGGAATAGTTATTTTTCCCAATGAAGCGTGATCTTCTGTTGCGGAAAGCCTAGGATTTCATGGATAGTAGGTTTTGAGACTAAATGAAGAAGAAATTGCTTCCCATGTCAGTTTGTTTAAATTTGAAGGTGCAAAAATAAACTTAGTAATGGCAACTGCTGTGCAACGGCTCTTGCAATGTATAGAGCAGGGGTGTAACTGTCTCTGGCATCAGCCAGGTTGTGATCCTAACCTAGAAAAGTTTGTTGTACTCTCAAAAGACTATTAAGTGTGAGATATTAAGCTAATGAGAACAGTAATTAAAATCACAGCTGGTAAATATTATTAAAAGAAGGTATGTTTGTAACCTTTAATTTTAATATATATATTTGCTGAAAGAGTAGTCAAGCATTGGAACCGGCTGTTGTGGAAGTTTTGGAGCCACCATCCCTGGAGGTGTTCAGAAAAGGTGTAGACATGGTACTTGAGGACATGGTTTAGTTGGCATGGTGGTGTTGGATTGACTTGATCTTGGAGGCCTTTCTCTTATTCTATGATTTTATGAACTAAGTTTTGGTTTAAATCTGTAGTTCTGATGTGATCTACTTTCTGGAGCCTTACTGGATCTTATATCCCAAGTGGCCTAAAGATGAAAGGTGCAGTCTCCAGCAATGAGCACATAGTGGGACTCCAACTACAACTGGTTTTATCCCTTCTTGAAACCTCTCCTCAGGAGAGATAGTTTTCAATAGACCATATTTTTGTGGCCATTTTATCAGATAAAGTGACAATTGCTGCTTTGTCCTGAACCTGTCAAAAGGAACTTAACTTCTGTGTTCACTTTTAAATGAGATTTCTCTGTGTGTGTGCTTATACTATAGGAGCCTGATGACTCTAGCAGCCATCTGAAAGAATTACACTAATTTCATTCAGCAAGATGCGTTCTGCCTGTGGAAGTCTGAAAAAGCTAAAGTGACACTTGTTAAATTATTCTCAACGTCCTTCCCATATATGTATATATAATTTTTTTTCCTTTTTTGTAAGGGATACTTCTCTCTTGTATGACCTAAAGAAATGCAAAAGATGTTGACAACCTTATTTGATTTTTGTCTCAGATAGAATGGATTTTCACCCACAGATACCTGTGGGGAATCTTAGTCTGAGAATGAAGAAATGTAAAGGTTTTCTTTTCTGTTTATCAAAATATGTTGTAGCTAGCTGCAAGTTACAATCACAGCTCAGTTAAAGATAAGCCTGTTATCGTGCTTACTATTGAAAAAGTAACCAGGTATCTTCCAGACACATGAGCTGAAAGAGTATAATGGAACTTTCAATCATGCCAAATTTTGATGGTGAATCAGTACAGTGTTTTTTACCGCATAGTCATACATTGTCTGTATTGTGTGTTTGTATGCCTAGAAATAACCACATTCACTCACATCTTGTTGTGGACAGTAATGATGCATAGTAACTAATGTTAAAAAATCTGAAGTGTGCAAGATGTTAAAAATAGAACTGGTTGCACCTTAATTGGTAACATCTTTTCAAAGGAGACATCTGGGTGCAGTAGAAAGTTACCTTGAATGTACAGCAGCACTTAAGATCTCTGGTTTGGTTAACAGATGGCAGAAAGAAAGCTGTAAAAGAGCAGGGCTGCATTAAAATCCCTGTAACCCGTTTTGTATCCTTTAATGATCTGGACGACCTTGGTAGAGGTCTGAAAGCTCTTTTGATTGCAGTAAGACTGGGTGATTTATTCTCTAAGGTCCCATAGGGAAGACATTTTCCAGTACGCTGCAAAAATAATGTTAAGTAGCAAATCAAAAAGCAAACACTGGATTTAGCTCCTGGTATACATTTTATGTGTGACACTCTCCACTTTTCACAAAGCTCTTTTCTGGCCTAAACTCAAACTGCAGGGAATTGAATCTCTGTTTTGCTAGCTTTACTGCTACAATACTGCACTGAGACATAGGAAGAAAGTGAAACCTTTTTACTTCTTTTCCATTATACTGACTATAGAGTCAGAGTTTACCAGAGGATGGGAGGACCTGATTTTTGATCTCCAGTGAGTAATTCCTTTTCACTGATTTAGTATTCATGTTAAATAGCCAGTTGTACTGCCTAAGGAATAAGAAAAAAAACCTTAGATTTTTTTTTTAGAAATCAAGTTTTCCTTGTTAGTCTTGCATGGAAAGTGATCTACAGTCCTTGCTCTTAATTTTCTTCCTGACAGTTTTTCTAGATTGTTCTGGCAAGCGAGTTACATCACCATGCAAACTAGGCTTCTGGAGTGCACACACAGAAGGGTTTTTATACATAATGCCATAAGAAACTTGTGCCAAAAAGTGGAGTGGGTGTCAGCAGCAGCAGCGCTTCTAAGTGAAAAACAGATATGTGATCTGCTCTTATCCATTTAAATATCTCTTGAAAATCCACTTGGCCACAAGGGATTTGACACTGAGTCACATGAAGGCAGAATGGACAGAAAGGAGAAGTGTCATATTTGCTATCAGATATCTATATTTCCATTTTAATTTGTCACATCATTTTCACTTTTGCTAGTGCAGACAAAGTTGGGTTTATAGATTATGGCCGAAGGCTTATTATTTGCTGATCCCACTGTTACTAGAAACAGCTATCATGTTTGTGCCATTCTGAAAAATGTATGTGATAAACTGTCCAGTTAAAAAGGGAATCCCATCACTAAGGGATCATTCTATGCTAGTGCTACTGCTTCAACAGTCAGAGAAGTTGTGCAGCTGGAGATATAATTTGACTTTTATTGTGTGTGTGTGTGTCTGAAAAAGGGGATATTCCTGAATTGCTCTAATAAGTAGCTTTCCACATTCATGGCTCTTGTTACTGCTTCTTGTCATCTTTCTTTGTATTCATATATAGATGGTGTGGAACAATAAGGGTTATATTGCTGCTTTGTATTTTTATTCTGCATTCTATCTATAATTCTGGGCAATATCATGGATGAAAGAAGACAGTTCAGCATAAAGACCAATGAGTATATAACAATCAGAGATGGACAAATAATTGTTTAATGTAACAGGATTACATAAAATGTAATTCAGCTCAATCTTCTGTCTGGTTTGCTTTGTTTGTTTGACTCTAGGTTTTATCTGTACAGTAAGATGAAGGCACGCTGACAGACAGTCAAGCACAAGGTATCCACAGCACTCTATAGTGTAGCAGACTCTAGTTTTTACTTTGTTAAATGTTGCTGAATTTACTTTCAATCTGAATGTGCAGGTGGCATTATTCTGTCAATAATGACTACCTCAGAAGCTTCTGAAGCATTTACTGGTCAGGTGGTAAAACTTACAGCCTTAAGGTATACTGCTTTCTTAGACTCATCAAATGGAAACAGAGCCAGGTGGACTTATCTCTTCCAGTGGGACCTGAGGTCTTTTATCCCTCTGCCAAGTTGGGAATGATAAAACATGGAGCAAAGCTTTATAGGGCAATTCTTCCTTATCAGCACAGGCCAGTGTCTCTTATTCAAGGACAGAATGTCTGAGATATTTTTGATCCTCAGCAATTCCTACAGTGTTACTGTGAAATGCAGCCTGAGGTTACGTCTGCACTTGAGAAACATTTGGAATTTTCTGTTAGAGCAGAAAGTCATGCAGATCTTCCTTGTAAAACTGTGTATTCCTCTTTTTGGAGAGTTTTCATGTCTCAGCATGGTAAGGGGCTTCAGTTGTGTAATATTTTAAACATCAGCTGTTAGAGCTTTACCCTCATGTATTCTTTTTTTCTTATGTCAGTCATAAAAACTTTAGTTTCCTAACACTGTCAGTCTTAGATACTAGATATATTTCTGACAAGCTCAGTTAGAAACAGAGTGTAGTTAGACCCTTGGACAGGGAATCAGGTATTGCTACCAACTGGAATGGATCAAAAATGGCTTGAAAGGTTTGAATTAAATTCTGGAGACAATTATGCATCACCTCCACGATAGATATACAGAGCATGCACGTGTATCTTTACTGTGTTTAGGAAAGTAACATAATAAAATGTTTTTCAATGACTGAAGGCAAAAGGACTATTATTGTGACTCGTATTTCTTGAAATTCGAGCCCTTACAACTGGGGACACTATCCTGGGTGTTCTAAGAAGTGTCTCTGCTATTCTTAAGTGTTTGCAGATAAACGATGGAAACATCGACAGATTATTTTCAGCATTTGATTTTTAGTTTTTATTAGGTGGTTCTCACTCCATAGCTCTCCTGTACTATTATCTACTGTCCCTTGGGAACTCTGAGGTGTTTAGGAAGAAAGTAACAAATTATGCAATTTCTGAGTCAAACATTTTCAGAGAGAATGTTAAATGTCTCCCAAACTGAGCAACATTTTCAGTTTTTGTTAGTATGATGATCATTCTCATTACATTAGACATGGAATGACATCACACCCCACATAAAAATAAAATCAGTCTGTATTTTTCATTGATGAGATTTGCTACTCAAGCTTTGTCTTTAACCAGGCCTATTGTGGAAAAGAGGGAAAGTATAATAAACTGTATTTGGTAGCCACTGTCTTTTATGAGTACCATAGTATTAATTGTACAGCTAGATGAAAATCTAGTTGAAAAACAAGTGAGAAGTATACATTAAGAAACAGATAATCAGGACAATGTATCCTAGAGCTAAATTTACAGTGTAAAACCAACACTGTGTATTGATAGCACCTGAGAGTAATGCATGTGCTAGAGAAAGTTATTTTGCAAGATACCTTGATTACCATCTGCTTGATTTTAATTAATTTTCTTAAGTGGAGAACAATGCATGTTCTAATTACACAGGAAAACACCCATAACTATCACAGAGTCTTTATCTACTGTACAAACTGTCCCACTGCCTAATTTATAAAGCTTCATCTCAGTTGGAACATGGGTTGTTTGGCAGACTCTTGACAATTACTCAAATTAATCACATGTGAAGCAACATTCCAAACTTGTAATTTAGGTGCAAAAGATTTCTAAGTGTGAATAGATCTGCTCATAGGGATACAAGGGTGTAACCTCCACCAGAAATGTAATTAGAAAACAATATATTTGAAGCTAGAATCAAATTTAAGGTGAAATGTACCAGCTGAATATATGCTTCGGAGATAATGGCTTTGACCACTAGAATGGAAGTCCGTCTTCATACCTTAGATCAAAAAGGCAGTGCAATAGAAGATTAACTTTTCAGGTAAATAATAAAATATTTAAGTCACAATCAAAACATCAATCTCAGAGGACAAATTTATTCTGCTTCTAGCTCTTTTGAGATCTAGCTTAGTTACAGACAAATTAAAACTGGCTCAGGGATTTAAGCTAGAATTTCTTCACATTAATGTCCCTCTTTTCAGAAGACTAATGGAATAAATCCATCAAATTATGCCTATCTTGCAGCTTAATCTTTTGGATATAGTCCATCACAGTTCAGCAAGGCACCCTTTCACAGATTTCCATTTCTCTGGCTGACGTTTGAGAGTGTCCTAAATAAGAGCAAGGAGGCTTGGCTCTTTTCAGACTTACCACCTGCCTCATTTATGCAAGATTAATTCTGCTCCAGCTATTTGAGTTTTATGAAATGGAATCACATTTAGCTGATCTGAAGAACCTTACTGATGTCCAAAAATGTTCAAAACTCTTTTCTTTCTGAAAGCCTGGGATGAGTTTACAATTGTAAAAAGTCAGCATACTGAAGGCATCTGCCGAACAGACTATGTTCTGTTATGCCATACAACTTACCAAACCCCAAACCACCATCAGTTCAAATATATGACGTGCGAGTGATTTTAGCAGGAAGTTACAGGTACATCTATTTTAAATTATTGGCCAGGGAACCCTAGCCAGGAAAATGACAGTATCTGTAGTGACAGCACTAGTACCAGATACAAGTTGTAGGACCCTTTCCTGGTATCGTAGTTCCAGATGCAGTGTTCATATAGTAGCTTCAATTTAATCTTGAATAGTTTATGGATTTCCACAACTCATACTTTTCACATGGTTAGTCTATAGCACAGACTTTTTATCTGCTTGAAATTTCCATACTTCCAGAAAGACAGAAATGTGCAGAAGTTACAATACTGTAAAGGAGCAGGTAAGAATCTCCACTCTGAATGTTAATGCTTTTGGCAAAATATTATACTCTACTACTCCCGGATACATATTTAAGCAAATGATTAGGCTTTACAAGCACAGATGGTAGTGTTGATAAATTACTGGAGCTGTATTCTTCACAGGGTGAATGACCATTTACTTTGCTTGAAGTAAAATCTAAAGCTCAGTGACAGTATCTCTCATTATTCAGCTAGGTCAGTTACCACCTCATTGTATTACCTTAAATAATTAAGAGGGTAAAGCTTCTGCAAATACTGGAGAATAGAAAGGATTTTGTACCCTGTATAAATTCAGCATGAGTTAAGTGCTTGCCAGGTAGTTAACCAAATCAAAAGGCTGCATTTTAAATCTAGCTTTTTAGTTAATCTGAAATGGTGTAGTTCTTTTGGACACATTGAAATGATGCATCATCTGGGAATGCTTCTTTTTGACTTCTTTCTAGAATGAAAATCTCTTTTAAACTGATATTTCATAGTTGATATTTGAGTTTAAAAGCACTGAAGGCAATTGGTACCTTCTCAGGCAGGAGAAAAGGAGGGGCTGACACTGTAAGTCAGGGTGTTGTGGCCCTGAACAATTGTCGTTGGTGCTGAGGATGGAGTGGACTGAATGTGAGAGAAACATGCGACTGATGGTCGCAGCTCAAGCTTCAGTAACTGTGCCCACTGAGTGGCCTCTGCAAACTGATGAGTCCTACTGAAAGTTCTGCTCCACTTTCAAAAGCTGTTATCAGTGCTGCAGAGGATTTAAATGATTTTTTTGAACTGTAAATGAGAGAGCCCCATTTCTTCTGGATTTGCACGTTGTAGCTGACTGCCTCTTATGTTAAAGTAGCCCTGACTGACGTCTATGCCAGGATAGTGGGACACATGAAGAAACTTTATTTTGTGTGGGTTCTCTGGCGTCTAGCAGTGGAATATTTTTAAGTCTTCCATCACGTGGCTGAGTTCAGGGAAAGTGGCCAATGAATTTATAAGCCACGGGCTGACAATTTTTCATACATACAGTAGAGGAGACCCAGAATAACGCAAAACATCAACTAGTCATAATCTCTATGAAAGCTTCTTATTTTATAAAAAGACATTACCCCACCTGAGTGTAAAATATCTTCCCCAGTAAGACTGCCAACGGCTAATGGCATTTTCTCTTTCTGGTCTGTTTACGTTTTGCTTCTAGACATTTTTTGACTAAATATTCTTCACACAGTAACAAAGTCCATTAGAACTAGAGGTACAACACTCCTGCAGGAGCTGAAAATGCATAGTATCTCTGGGTTTTTTAAAAGAATGAATTTTCTCAACATACTGAGAATATAAAGCCCTAATAATAATTTTTTTATGGATCTCTTTACCCTAGAATATGCATTTGATAAAAAGACTGTCGGATATTCTTTCCTAAGAAAGCACATTCCATTATTGTCCCAGTTACGCAAGTAGGCAAGTTGATGCTTGAGGAGTAAAGCCTTTTCTCGAAGCTAGAGAGGTTGATTTTCGCTTCTTAGCATTTTTAAAGCATGTTTTGCATGGCAAGAGACCTAAACTGCCTGAATATCAGAAACAGCTCCCACATTAGAAACCAGTTGATAGGA
Source organism: Florisuga fusca (assembly GCA_038090715.1). Lineage (NCBI taxonomy): Eukaryota > Metazoa > Chordata > Aves > Apodiformes > Trochilidae > Florisuga > Florisuga fusca. The sequence goes on along the minus strand of JAAWXA010000015.1, from coordinate 5,529,305 downwards.
AAGATATTCCCATATTCCTCCCTCCCTGGAACATTTTTATTAACCTGTAAATTATTTTCTGTGTTTCACTTGTCACCTTCAGTATAAAGGAATCCAGTAACCTGAGTCTGAAAAGAAATGCTTGGAGAGAGATTCTAGGCTGTCACACCTTCGAAACATAAGGCAATTGCTGTTAATTTTGCTTCTAGCTGCTCTTCTAGGCAAGATGATGCTTAGGGAGCAAAGCCTTTTCTCTTAGCTAGACAGGTTTATTTTCGTTTCGTAGCATTTTTAAAGCATGTTTTGCATGGCAAGAGACCAAAACTGCCAGAAAGTCAGAAACAGCTCCCACATTAGAAACCAGTTGATAGGAAAGATATTCCCATATTCCTCTCTCCCTGGAACAGTTTATGAAGTTCTAAGCGACTGTCCTTGTTTTACTTGTCAGTTTCAGCAGAAAGGAATCCAGTAACCTGAGTCTGAAAAGAAATGCTTGGAGAGAGATTCTAGGTTGTTACACCTTCAAACCTTAAGACAATTGCTGTTAATTTTGCTTGTAGCTTCTCCTCTAGGCAAGATGATGCTTGTGGAGTAAATCCTTTTCTCGAAGCTAGAGAGGTTTATTTTCGCTTCTTAGCATTTTTAAAGCATGTTTTGCATGGCAAGAGATCTAAACTGCCACAAGGTCAGAAACAGCTCCCACATTAGAAACCAGTTGAGAGGAAAGATATTCCTATATTCCTCCTTCCCTGAAACAGTTTATAAAGTTCTATGAGACTTTCCTTGTTTTACTTGTCATCTTCAGTATAAACGAATCCAGTAACCTGAGTCTGAAAAGAAAAGCTTGGAGAGAGATTCTACGTTGCTACACCTTCAAACCTTAAGGCATTTGCTGTTAATTTTGCTTTTTTGCGTCTCTTTTAGGCAAGATGATGCTTGGGGAGTAAAGCCTTTTTTCGAAGCAAGAGGGGATTATTTTCGCTTCTTAGCATTTTTAAAGCATGTTTTGCATGGCAAGAGACCTAAACTGCCAGAAAGTCAGAAACAGTTCCCACATTAAAAAACCAGTTGATAGGAAAGATATTCCCGAATTTCTCCCTCCCTGGAACATTTTTATTAAGCTGTAAATTATTTTCTGGGTTTTACTTGTCAGTTTCAGCAGAAAGAAATGCAGTAACCTGAGTCTGAAAACAAATGCTTGGAGAGAGATTCTAGGCTGTCGCACCTTCAAACCTTAAGGCAATTGCTGTTAATTTTGCTTCTAGCTTCTCTTCTAGGCAAGTTGATGCTTGGGGAGCAAAGCCTTTTCTCGAAGCTAGAGGGGTTTATTTTCGCTTCGTAGCACTTTTAAAGCATGTTTTGTATGGCAAGAGACCAAAACTGCCAGAAAGTCAGAAACTGCTCCCACATTAGAAACCAGTTGATAGGAAAGATATTCCCATATTCCTCCCTCCCTGGAACAGTTTATGAAGTTCTAAGCGACGTTTCTTATTTTACTTGTCAGTTTTAGCAGAAAGGACTGCAGTAACCTGAGTCGGAAAAGAAATGCTTGCAGAGGGATATTAGGCTGTCACACCTTCAAACCTTAAGGCAATTGCTGTTAATTTTGCTTCTAGCTTCTCTTCTAGGCAAGTTGATGCTTGGGGAGCAAAGCCTTTTCTCGAAGCTAGAGAGGTTGATTTTCGCTTCTTAGGATTTTTAAAGTATGTTTTGCATGGCAAGACACCTAAACTGCCAGAAAGTCAGAAACAGCTCCCACATTAGAAACCAGTTGATAGGAAAGATATTCCCATGTACCTCTCTCCCTGGAACAGTTTATGAAGTTCTAAGCGACGTTTCTTATTTTACTTGTCAGTTTTAGCAGAAAGGACTGCAGTAACCTGAGTCGGAAAAGAAATGCTTGCAGAGGGATATTAGGCTGTCGCACCTTCAAACCTTATGGCAATTGCTGTTAATTTTGCTTCTAGCTTCTCCTCTAGGCAAGTTGATGCCTGAGGAGTAAAGCCTTTTCTCGAAGCTAGAGAGGTTTATTTTCGCTTCTTAGCATTTCTAAAGCTTGTTTTGCATGGCAAGAGATCTAAACTGCCAGAAAGTCAGAAACAGCTCCCACATTAGAAACCAGTTGATAGGAAAGCTATTCCCATATTCTTGCATACCTGAAATATTTTTAGTAAGCTGTAAACTATATTTGTGTGTTTTACTTGTCAGCTTCAGTATAAAGGAATCCAGCAACCTGAGTCTGAAAAGAAATGCTTGCAGAGGGATATTAGGCTTTTCACCTTCAAACCTTAAGGCAATAGCTGTTAATTTTGCTTCTAGCTTCTCTTCTAGGCAAGTTGATGCTTGGGGAGCAAAGCCTTTTCTCGAAGGGACAGAGGTATATTTTCGCTTCTTAGCATTTTTAAAGCAGGTTTTGTATGGCAAGAGTCCCAAACTGCCAGAAAGTCAGAAACAGCTCCCACATTAGAAACCAGTTGATAGGAAAGATATTCCCATGTACCTCTCTCCCTGGAACAGTTTATGAAGTTCTAAGCGACGTTTCTTATTTTACTTGTCAGTTTTAGCAGAAAGGACTGCAGTAACCTGAGTCGGAAAAGAAATGCTTGCAGAGGGATATTAGGCTGTCACACCTTCAAACCTTAAGGCAATTGCTGTTAATTTTGCTTCTAGCTTCTCTTCTAGGCAAGTTGATGCTTGGGGAGCAAAGCCTTTTCTCGAAGCTAGAGAGGTTGATTTTCGCTTCTTAGCATTTCTAAAGCTTGTTTTGCATGGCAAGAGATCTAAACTGCCAGAAAGTCAGAAACTGCTCCCACATTAGAAACCAGTTGATAGGAAAGCTATTCCCATATTCTTGCATACCTGAAATATTTTTAGTAAGCTGTAAACTATTTTATGGGTTTTACTTGTCAGCTTCAGTATAAAGGAATCCAGTAACCTGAGTCTGAAAAGAAATGCTTGCAGAGGGATATTAGGCTTTTCACCTTCAAACCTTAAGGCAATTGCTGTTAATTTTGCTTCTAGCTTCTCTTCTAGGCAAGTTGATGCTTGGGGAGCAAAGCCTTTTCTCGAAGCGACAGAGGTATATTTTCGCTTCTTAGCATTTTTAAAGCAGGTTTTGTATGGCAAGAGTCCTAAACTGCCAGAAAGTCAGAAACAGTTCAAACATTAGAAACCAGTTGATAGGAAAGATATTCCCATATTCCTCCCTCCCTGGAACAGTTGATAAAGTTTTAAGCGACTGTCCTTGTTTTACTTGTCAGTTTCAGCAGAAAGGAATCCAGTAACCTGAGTCGGAAAAGAAATGCTTGGAGAGAGATTCTAGGTTGTTACACCTTCAAACCTTAAGGCAATTGCTGTTAATTTTGCTTCTAGCTTCTCCTCTAGGCAAGTTGATGCTTGAAGAGAAAAGCCTTTTCTCGAAGCTAGAGAGGTTTATTTTCGCTTCGTAGCATTTTTAAAGCATGTTTTGCATGGCAAGAGACCTAAACTGCCAGAAAGTCAGAAACTGCTCCCACATTAGAAACCAGTTGATAGGAAAGATATTCCCATATTCCTCCCTCCCTGGAACATTTTTATTAAGCTGTAAACTATTTTCTGCGTTTCACTTGTCAGCTTCATTATAAAGGAATCCAGTAACCTGAGTCTGAAAACAAATGCTTGGAGACAGATTCTAGGCAGTCGCAACTTCAAACCTTAAGGCAATTGCTGTTAATTTTGCTTCTAGCTTCTCTTCTAGGCAAGTTGATGCTTGAGGAGTAAAGCCTTTTCTCGAAGCTAGAGAGGTTGATTTTAGCTTCTTAACATTTTTAAAGCATGTTTTGCATGGCAAGAGTCCCAAACTGCCAGAAAGTCAGAAACAGCTCCCACATTAGAAACCAGTTGATAGGAAAGATATTCCCATGTACCTCTCTCCCTGGAACAGTTTATGAAGTTCTAAGCGACGTTTCTTATTTTACTTGTCAGTTTTAGCAGAAAGGACTGCAGTAACCTGAGTCGGAAAAGAAATGCTTGCAGAGGGATATTAGGCTGTCACACCTTCAAACCTTAAGGCAATAGCTGTTAATTTTGATTCTAGCTTCTCTTCTAGGCAAGTTGATGCTTGGGGAGCAAAGCCTTTTCTCGAAGCGAGAGAGGTTGATTTTCGCTTCTTAGCATTTTTAAAGCATGTTTTGCATGGCAAGAGATCTAAACTGCCAGAAAGTCAGAAACTGCTCCCACATTAGAAACCAGTTGATAGGAAAGCTATTCCCATATTCTTGCATACCTGAAATATTTTTAGTAAGCTGTAAACTATTTTATGGGTTTTACTTGTCAGCTTCAGTATAAATGAATCCAGCAACCTGAGTCTGAAAAGAAACGCTTGCAGAGGGATATTAGGCTTTTCACCTTCAAACCTTAAGGCAATAGCTGTTAATTTTGCTTCTAGCTTCTCTTCTAGGCAAGATGATGCTTGGGGAGCAAAGCCTTTTCTCGAATCGACAGAGGTTGATTTTCGCTTCTTAGCATTTTTAAAGCAGGTTTTGTATGGCAAGAGTCCCAAACTGCCAGAAAGTCAGAAACAGCTCCCACATTAGAAACCAGTTGATAGGAAAGATATTCCCATATTCCTCCCTCCCTGGAACATTTTTATTAAGCTGTAAACTATTTTCTGCCTTTCACTTGTCAGCTTCATTATAAAGGAATCCAGTAACCTGAGTCTGAAAACAAATGCTTGGAGACAGATTCTAGGCAGTCGCAACTTCAAACCTTAAGGCAATTGCTGTTAATTTTGCTTCTAGCTTCTCTTCTAGGCAAGTTGATGCTTGAGGAGTAAAGCCTTTTCTCGAAGCTAGAGAGGTTGATTTTCGCTTCTTAGCATTTTTAAAGCATGTTTTGCATGGCAAGAGACCTAAACTGCCAGAAAGTCAGAAACAGCTCCCACATTAGAAACCAGTTGATAGGAAAGCTATTCCCATATTCTTGCATACCTGAAATATTTTTAGTAAGCTGTAAACTATTTTCTGGGTTTTACTTGTCAGCTTCAGTATAAAGGAATCCAGTAACCTGAGTCTGAAAAGAAATGCTTGCAGAGGGATATTAGGCTTTTCACCTTCAAACCTTAAGGCAATTGCTGTTAATTGTGCTTCTAGCTTCTCTTCTAGGCAAGTTGATGCTTGCGGAGCAAAGCCTTTTCTCGAATCGACACCTGTCTGATTTTCGCTTCTTAGCATTTTTAAAGCATGTTTTGTATGGCAAGAGTCCCAAACTGCCAGAAAGTCAGAAACAGCTCCCACATTAGAAACCAGTTGATAGGAAAGATATTCCCATGTACCTCTCTCCCTGGAACAGTTTATGAAGTTGTAAGCGACGTCTCTTATTTTACTTGTCAGTTTCAGCAGAAAGGACTGCAGTAACCTGAGTCGGAAAAGAAATGCTTGCAGAGGGATATTAGGCTGTCACACCTTGAAACCTTAAGGCAATTGCTGTTAATTTTGCTTCTAGCTTCTCTTCTAGGCAAGTTGATGCTTGGGGAGCAAAGCCTTTTCTAGAAGCGACAGAGGTATATTTTCGCTTCTTAGCATTTTTAAAGCAGGTTTTGTATGGCAAGAGTCAAAAAATGCCAGAAAGTCAGAAACAGCTCCCACATTAGAAACCAGTTGATAGGAAAGATATTCCCATGTACCTCTCTCCCTGGAACAGTTTATGAAGTTCTAAGCGACGTTTCTTATTTTACTTGTCAGTTTTAGCAGAAAGGACTGCAGTAACCTGAGTCGGAAAAGAAATGCTTGCAGAGGGATATTAGGCTGTTCACCTTCAAACCTTAAGGCAATAGCTGTTAATTTTGCTTCTAGCTTCTCTTCTAGGCAAGATGATGCTTGAAGAGTAAATCCTTTTCTCGAAGCTAGAGAGGTTTATTTTCGCTTCTTAGCATTTTTAGAGCAGGTTTTCTATGGCAAGAGTCCTAAACTGCCAGAAAGTCAGAAACAGTTCAAACATTAGAAACCAGTTGATAGGAAAGATATTCCCATATTCCTCTCTCCCTGGAACAGTTTATGAAGTTCTAAGCGACTGTCCTTGTTTTACTTGTCAGTTTCAGCAGAAAAGAATCCAGTAACCCGAGTCGGAAAAGAAATGCTTGGAGAGAGATTCTAGGTTGTTACACCTTCAAACCTTAAGGCAATTGCTGTTAATTTTGCTTCTAGCTTCTCTTCTATGCAAGATGATGCTTGGAGAGAAAAGCCTTTTCGCGAATCTACAGGGGTTTATTTTCACTTCTTAGCATTTTTAAAGCATGTTTTGCATGGCAAGAGACCTAAACTGCCAGAAAGTCAGAAACTGCTCCCACATTAGAAACCAGTTGATAGGAAAGCTATTCCCATATTCTTGCATACCTGGAACATTTTTATTAAGCTGTAAACTATTTTCTGCGTTTCTCTTGTCAACTTCATTATAAAGGAATCCAGTAACCTGAGTCTGAAAACAAATGCTTGGAGACAGATTCTAGGCAGTCGCAACTTCAAACCTTAAGGCAATTGCTGTTAATTTTGCTTCTAGCTTCTCTTCTAGGCAAGTTGATGCCTGTGGAGTAAAGCCTTTTCTCGAAGCTAGAGAGGTTGATTTTAGCTTCTTAACATTTTTAAAGCATGTTTTGCATGGCAAGAGTCCCAAACTGCCAGAAAGTCAGGAAGAGCTCCCACTTTAGAAACCAGTTGATAGGAAAGATATTCCCATGTACCTCTCTCCCTGGAACAGTTTATGAAGTTCTAAGCGACGTTTCTTATTTTACTTGTCAGTTTTAGCAGAAAGGACTGCAGTAACCTGAGTCGGAAAAGAAACGCTTGCAGAGGGATATTAGGCTGTCCACCTTCAAACCTTAAAACAATAGCTGTTAATTTTGCTTCTAGCTTCTCTTCTAGGCAAGTTGATGATTGGGGAGCAAAGCCTTTTCTCGAAGCTAGAGAGGTTTATTTTCGCTTCTTAGCATTTCTAAAGCTTGTTTTGCATGGCAAGAGATCTAAACTGCCAGAAAGTCAGAAACTGCTCCCACATTAGAAACCAGTTGATAGGAAAGCTATTCCCATATTCTTGCATACCTGAAATATTTTTAGTAAGCTGTAAACTATTTTATGGGTTTTACTTGTCAGCTTCAGTATAAATTAATCCAGCAACCTAATTCTGAAAAGAAATGCTTGCAGAGGGATATTAGGCTTTTCACCTTCAAACCTTAAGGCAATAGCTGTTAATTTTGTTTCTAGCTTCTCTTCTAGGCAAGTTGATGCTTGGGGAGCAAAGCCTTTTCTCGAAGGGACAGAGGTAGATTTTCGCTTCTTAGCATTTTTAAAGCAGGTTTTGCATGGCAAGACACCTAAACTTCCAGAAAGTCAGAAACAGCTCCCACTTTAGAAACCAGTTGATAGGAAAATATTCCCATGTACCTCTCTCCCTGGAATAGTTTATGAAGTTCTAAGCGACGTTTCTTATTTTACTTGTCAGTTTTAGCAGAAAGGACTGCAGTAACCTGAGTCGGAAAAGAAATGCTTGCAGAGGGATATTAGGCTGTCACACCTTCAAACCTTAAGGCAATTGCTGTTAATTTTGCTTCTAGCTTCTCCTCTAGGAAAGTTGATGCCTGAGAAGTAAAGCCTTTTCTCGAAGCTAGAGAGGTTGATTTTCGCTTCTTAGCATTTCTAAAGCTTGTTTTGCATGGCAAGAGATCTAAACTGCCAGAAAGTCAGAAACAGCTCCCACATTAGAAACCAGTTGATAGGAAAGCTATTCCCATATTCTTGCATACCTGAAATATTTTTAGTAAGCTGTAAAACTATTTTATGGGTTTTACTTGTCAGCTTCAGTATAAATGAATCCAGCAACCTGAGTCTGAAAAGAAACGCTTGCAGAGGGATATTAGGCTTTTCACCTTCAAACCTTAAGGCAATAGCTGTTAATTTTGCTTCTAGCTTCTCTTCTAGGCAAGTTGATGCTTGGGGAGCAAAGCCTTTTCTCGAAGCGACAGAGGTATATTTTCGCTTCTTAGCATTTTTAAAGCAGGTTTTGTATGGCAAGAGTCCCAAACTGCCAGAAAGTCAGAAACAGCTCCCACATTAGAAACCAGTTGATAGGAAAGATATTCCCATGTACCTCTCTCCCTGGAACAGTTTATGAAGTTGTAAGCGACGTTTCTTATTTTACTTGTCAGTTTCAGCAGAAAGGACTGCAGTAACCTGAGTCGGAAAAGAAATGCTTGCAGAGGGATATTAGGCTGTCACACCTTCAAACCTTAAGGCAATTGCTGTTAATTTTGCTTCTAGCTTCTCTTCTAGGCAAGTTGATGCTTGGGGAGCAAAGCCTTTTCTCGAAGGGACAGAGGTTGATTTTCGCTTCTTAGGATTTTTAAAGTATGTTTTGCATGGCAAGACACCTAAACTTCCAGAAAGTCAGAAACAGCTCCCACTTTAGAAACCAGTTGATAGGAAAATATTCCCATGTACCTCTCTCCCTGGAATAGTTTATGAAGTTCTAAGCGACGTTTCTTATTTTACTTGTCAGTTTTAGCAGAAAGGACTGCAGTAACCTGAGTCGGAAGAGAAACGCTTGCAGAGGGATATTAGGCTGTCGCACCTTCAAACCTTATGGCAATTGCTGTTAATTTTGCTTCTAGCTTCTCCTCTAGGCAAGTTGATGCCTGAGGAGTAAAGCCTTTTCTCGAAGCTAGAGAGGTTTATTTTCGCTTCGTAGCATTTTTAAAGCATGTTTTGCATGGCAAGAGACCTAAACTGCCAGAAAGTCAGAAACTGCTCCCACATTAGAAACCAGTTGATAGGAAAGATATTCCCATGTTCCTCTCTCCCTGGAACAGTTTATGAAGTTCTAAGCGACGTTTCTTATTTTACTTGTCAGTTTTAGCAGAAAGGACTGCAGTAACCTGAGTCGGAAGATGTGTATAAGNTTCAGCAGAAAGGAATCCAGTAACCTGAGTCTGAAAAGAAATGCTTGGAGAGAGATCCTAGGCTGTCACACCTTCAAACCTTAAGGCAATTGCTGTTAATTTTACTTCTAGCTTCTCTTCTAGGTAAGATGATGCTTGAGGAGCAAAGCCTTTTCTCGAGGCTATAGGGTTTTTTTTCGCTTCTTAGCATTTTTAAAGCATGTTTTGCATGGCAAGAGACCTAAACTGCCAGAAAGTCAGAAACAGCTCCCACATTAGAAACCAGTTGATAGGAAAGATAAACCCATATTCTTCCAGCCCTGGAACAGTTTATAAAGTTCCAAGCGACTTTTCTTGTTTTACTTGTCAGTTTCAGCAGAAAGGAATCCAGTAACCTGAGTCTGAAAAGAAATGCTTGGAGAGAGATTCTAGGCTGTCACACCTTCAAACCTTAAGGCAATTGCTGTTAATTTTGCTTCTAGCTTCTCTTCTAGGCAAGATGATGCTTGAGGAGCAAAGCCTTTTTTCGAGGCGAGAGGGTTTTTTTTTCGCTTCTTAGCATTTTTAAAGCATGTTTTGCATGGCAAGAGACCTAAACTGCCAGAAAGTCAGAAACAGCTCCCACATTAGAAACCAGTTGAAAGGAAAGATAAACCCATATTCCTCCCTCCCTGGAACAGTTTATAAAGTTCCAAGCGACTTTCCTTGTTGCATGTTTCAGCAGAAAGGAATCCAGTAACCTGAGTCTGAAAAGAAATGCTTGGAGAGAGATTCTAGGCTGAGACAGCCTTCAAACCTTAAGGCAATTGCTGTTCATTTTGCTTCTAGCTTCTCTTCTAGGCAAGAGGATGCTTGGGGAGTAAGGACTTTTCTCGATGCTATAGGATGTTTTTTTTCGCTTCTTTAGCATTTTTAAAGCATGTTTTGCATGGCAAGAGACCTAAACTGCCAGAAAGTCAGAAAGTGCTCCCACATTAGAAACCAGTTGATAGGAAAGATAAAGCCATATTCTTCCGTCCCTGAAACATTTTTGGTAAGCTGCAAACTATTTTCTGGGTTTTATTTGTCAGCTTCAGCAGAAAGGAATCCAGTAACCTGAGTCTGAAAAGAAATGCTTGGAGAGAGATTCTAGGCTGTCAAACCATCAAACCTTAAGGCAATTGCTGTTAATTTTGCTTCTAGCTTCTCTTCTAGGCAAGAGGATGCTTGGGGAGTAAGGACTTTTCTCGATGCTATAGGATGTTTTTTTTCGCTTCTTTAGCATTTTTAAAGCATGTTTTGCATGGCAAGAGACCTAAACTGCCAGAAAGTCAGAAAGTGCTCCCACATTAGAAACCAGTTGATAGGAAAGATATAGCCACATTCTTCCGTCCCTGAAACATTTTTGGTAAGCTGCAAACTATTTCCTTGTTTTATTTGTCAGCTTCAGCAGAAAGGAATCCAGTAACCTGAGTCTGAAAAGAAATGCTTGGAGAGAGATTCTAGGCTGTCAAACCTTCAAACCTTAAGGCAATTGCTGTTAATTTTTCTTCTAGCTTCTCTTCTAGGCAAGATGATGCTAGAGGAGCAAAGCCTTTTCTCGAGGCTAGAGGGTTTTTTTTTCGATTCTTAGCATTTTTAAAGCATGTTTTGCATGGCAAGACACCTAAACTGCCAGAAAGTCAGAAACTGCTCCCACATTCGAAACCAGTTGATAGGAAAGATATTCCCATATTCCTCCCTCCCTGGAACAGTTTATAATGTTCCAAGCGACTTTTCTTGTTTTACTTGTCAGTTTCAGCAGAAAGGAATCCAGCAACCTGAGTCTGAAAAGAAATGCTTGGAGAGAGATTCTAGGCTATCACACCTTCAAACCTTAAGGCAATTGCTGTTGATTTTGCTTCTAGCTTCTCTTCCAGGCAAGATGATGCTTGAGGAGAAAATCCTTTTCTCTTAGCTAGACAGGTTTATTTTAGATTCTTAGCATTTTTAAAGCATGTTTTGCATGGCAAGAGACCTAAACTGCCAGAAAGTCAGAAACAGCTCCCACATTAGAAACCAGTTGATAGGAAAGATATACCCATATTCCTCCCTCCCTGGAACAGTTTATAAAGTTCCAAGCGACTTTCCTTGTTTTACTTGTCAGTTTCAGCAGAAAGGAATCCAGTAACCTGAGTCTGAAAAGAAATGCTTGGAGAGAGATTCTAGGCTATCACACACTCAAACCTTAAGGCAATTGCTGTTAATTTTGCTTCTAGCTTCTCTTCTAGGCAAGATGATGCTTGAGGAGCAAAGCCTTTTCTCGAGGCGAGAGGGTTTATTTTCGCTTCTTTAGCATTTTTAAAGCATGTTTTGCATGGCAAGAGACCTAAACTGCCAGAAAGTCAGAAACAGCTCCCACATTAGAAACCAGTTGATAGGAAAGATATTCCCATAATCCTCCCGCCCTGGAACATTTTTATTAAGCTGTAAACTATTTTCTGGGTTTTACTTGTCAGCATCAGTGTAAAGGAATCCAACAACCTGAGTCTGAAAAGAAATGCTTGCAGAGAGAGATTAGGCTGCCACACCTTCAAAACTTAAGGCAATAGCTGTTAATTTTGCTTCTAGCTTCTCTTCTACGCAAGATGATGCTTGAGGAGAAAAGCCTTTTCGCGAAGCAAGAGGGCATTATTTTCACTTCTTAGCATGTGTAAAGCATGTTTTGCATGGCAAGAGATCTAAACTGCCAGAAAGTCAGAAACTGCTCCCACATTAGAAACCAGTTGATAGGAAAGATAAAGCCATATTCTTCCGTCCCTGAAACATTTTTGGTAAGCTGCAAACTATTTTCTGGGTTTTACTTGTCATCTTCAGTATAAAGGATCCAGCAACCTGAGTCTGAAAAGAAATGCTTGGAGAGGGATACTAGGCTGTTACACCTTCAAACGTTAAGGGAATTGCTGTTAATTTTGCTTCTAGCTTCTCCTCTAGGCAAGTTGATGCTTGAGGTGTAAAGCCTTTTCTCGAAGCTAGAGAGGTTTCTTTTCGCTTCTTAGCATTTTTAAAGCATGTTTTGCATGGCAAGAGACCTAAACTGCCAGAAAGTCAGAAACTGCTCCCACATTAGAAACCAGTTGATAGGAAAGATAAAGCCATATTCTTCCGTCCCTGAAACATTTTTAGTAAGCGGTAAACTATTTTCTGTGTTTCACTTGTCAGCTTCAGTATAAAGGAATCCAGTAACCTGAGTCTGAAAAGAATAGCTTGGAGATAGATTCTAGGTTGTTACACCTTCAAACGTTTAAGCAGTTGCTGTTATTTTTTCTTCTAGCTTCTGATGATCCGAAAACATCAAGTCAAAAGTGTGTATTATTTTTAAAATCCTTAGAATTAATATCCAAATCAAAATACCTGCTTCTTATCATGGTAGGGAATAGCTTCCCTTGGTTTCAGTTGCAGTGCTGAGTGCTCAATTCTTCTGCATTGATGTCACTTATTCCGAATTGTATCTTGTAGCTTCCAATCTACTCCTAGATGCTGTGTTTCCGTGGCTTCTCCTATCCCTGCCATGTCACTGTGGGGAGACACGGTGTCCAGGAGCAGGCTGCAGGTCTCTTCTACCAGATAAGAGAGCTGAAGAAGTAATTAATAAGTTAGCCTTTTTTTATTTAAAAGGAAAGGTTCTTTTCTTTGGAAAAGAAAAAGCATCTTAATTAAAGAAAAATAGATGTATACTTAAAATAGTCAGATCCTGAACTCTACAGGTAAGACATAAGCCTTTAGAGTAGTTGTCTGTGTTCTGCAGAGGACTTGATGGCTGGGGAGATGTGCACAGAAGATCAAAGTGGTCTGATTTTTGCATGCACTATTTTCCTTGGAAAAGTATTTGTTTTCCTTTATAATTGAATACGTTGGAGAACACAGGCATGTGTGAGCTGGCTTACCAGCAAACACAAGTGTCACTATCACAGTTATATGAAAAGCAAAGAGCTTTATTCGTATCTATATCAAAGCTTCCTTACTCTACTCCGGTGTTTTAAAATTGCAATAAATGTTGCTCAAGTCTTCCACACTTTTTTTTATCTACACTGCCAGAGTGGATAAAAAGACCCTATTGCATCTGAGAATGTGATTCAAATGTGGTAAGCGGTGAGTTCAGCGGTTGTTCTCTGTGCAAGTGGCAGCTTTGCTGAAGGGAAGGCAGGCATGCATGAGAAGCTGAAAAATGGGCAGATGCGACAGGCAGTCGTGCTCTTAAAGGTATGCTGGAGAAGATACACATAATCAGAGAGGTGCTCTGGGAACTTAGAGTGTCTATTGCTTCATTTATTCATGGAAATTAAAATGGAGAAGGTGTTATGATTCCAACCCTTGCTTTTCTGTGCTTCTATGATTTACAATATGCTTAAAGTAGGACTTAAAATCGCCTGTGACTGTGACCTCAGCTGCTGATGAGTAAATTCTTCCCTTGCTTAACACCTGTGTTGCTCCACTGACTCCATGGATCAGTTATGGCAAACTAGGAATGAAACTGGAATAAAGTGTTTCAAGTTCAGTGCTGTAAGTGAAATTCTGTTTGCCACAGTAAGAGTTTTTGGATAAGAAATCCTAAGAAACAGTCACCTATGTTTTCTTTCTTTTACTCTTTTACAGTAGTCTACTTTTCTTTCTTCTGTGACTAAACTGTACAACTATAAAACATAGGCTGGATCTTAAAGAAACGTGTGAACTAAACATAATTAATTTTGATCCTCTCTCAAAAGATTCAAACAAGAAGGTGCAATCCCCGCTCTACTATATATGCATACATTTCTGTACACACATAGGAGGTCTGTGTACTCTGGTCCACACTGTGATCAGTGATGAGATATTTGACTCAGGAGCCCAAGTTATGGGATTAGAAATATTCAAAGCTGAGGCTGTGGCAGTTTCTTCCATTGAAATGGCTTTATGAGTTACAGGTGTACAAAGTCCTTTTTAATCTTCAGTTCTTTCAAGAAGCCCTTGATAAATTCTTGTCAGCTCTGATAATAAGAAACATCTTTTAAATAAAACCTTCTGCATATATCATTTAATAACAAGCTTTATGACTGACATTGGTTTTTCTATCTTATACATACCTTCTCTGTATTTTGTTTCACATAAGAGTCATTCTCATCACCTGAGGTCAAGGACATTTGCAAACCTTTTGCCTGCAACCATTTCATTGAATTCTCAATTAAGAACTGTAGTAACTTAGTTACAGATGAACTTAAGCAATTTAGTAACAGACGAACTATCAGCTCTTTCAGAGGAATAATACTTGAGACTGGGACTGCTAAATTAAGGCAGACATGTAACAAGAAACTTTTGTAATTGTGGAGCTATAATAATTCACAAAATTAACTGCATACAATCGCTTGTACACACATATGGGGAATGGTTATCTTGAGATAGTGAGAATATTCCATATAGATTACCCAGATTAATTTACCCGCTTAGAAATAGCTGAGGTTGGTTGATCCCTGCTGCTTGGTCTCTGCAGTGTGAATAAGATGGTTGTGTGCTAAAAGCTCCAAAATCTTGATCATTAGTCAAAAGCACTGTGATAGCAGTGAGGTTTTTGCAACAAGTTAATAAGAAATAAGCTGATAATGAAACTGTCATATTTAATTAGATATGCACCATTAGTTCCAGAGCTGGACTGAAGCACCACAATACACAGGAGATGCTGTTCTTCTTTTCTGTTCTGTTGATAAAAGAGGGACTTTGATCCCAGTGATCTCCAGTCTGGCACTTTTCACGAGAATGAACAAAACAAACCTGGCACAAAGTGCATGGCCTATTAAAAGGAGTTTGGTGTATAATGCATTTTACACAGTTGGTGTAGTGGTAGATGAGAGAGCTACTTTCTGAGATAGTGCACAGTGAGCCTATCCTGGACTACTGCTAAATCCATTTGATCTGCCATATCCCCTTATCAGATAATTCCCCACTGAATCAAGTATATGTTCTGTAAAATAATATCTTTAAGATAATGAATAGAAGTTGATTACAGCTAAATGTATTCTGATTAGATCTAATGGTTTGATGGAAAGTGCAGTTTTATGGTATAAGTTTTATTTACAAATAAAACACTCCTTATTGCAACACCCTCGCTTTTTCCATCGGGGACGAGTGCTAAAGGACCACATTTTCCTTTGGCAGCACAAAGCGGAGCCGCCTGAGGTTATGGACTGTCATCTACTCCAGGCATCATTACCAAATTTACATTTGCTGTGCTACTCTTTGGTTAATGCTGCAGGAACTGAACCCTTATCTGCGAAAAGTGTCTGGAAATGGGACTTATTCTAGAACTGCATTGTTGAAGCTTCTGTATGTAAATTTTGATAAAGAAGCAGTGCTGTATTTCCTGACCCTAGATGCTTCACCACATTTGTGTCTCCAGCTCACGCAGTCTTAGCGTAGGAATATTTTAATCACAGATTAAAAATCTGTCTCTGTGACAGACAGATTGCTGCAATCAAAATGCCTGGAGATTTATGTCAATGAAGTTTTGAAGCAGTAGCAGCTTCAAGTAAGACCTAAGCATTTTGCACAAGGCAGAGTGTGAAGAGCATTCCTGAGTTCTGAAAGAAGCAGTGTTGTCTCATACAGATTTCTTCTGAAGATCTTATAAGTAAAGGGTACAGAAATCTTCCAAGGCACACTGTTAAAAGAAGGCATTCAAAGGGAGTCCAATTTTTAAAAATCTTCTGTGTTTAAATGGTTATTAAAAGAGTACAGTTAGCAGGCAGGAGTCTCAAAGCTGCTCTTAGTGCTTAGTTGTCATTAACAAAGACCAGGCTTCCATCTGCAGTCTTTGTAAGAAAATTTTCAAAGCTAGAGTTTGATAAAGATTTATGCAGAATCTTCTTCGTAAATCTGAGTCCTTAACCCTGACAATTGTTTGACTCTTTAAAGATTATAATGACTGATCAAAGATGTTAAATGCTAAAGCATTAGCATCACTATTAATGAAATTTTGAGTATGACAAAATTTTTATAACAATATTTGCTGCCTGACATGTTTTGCATTTGACATCTACTTTTGTCTCACTTCTCATTGAAATAATATTCTACTAGAAATGAATTATCTGAAATTTCAGAGTTTCTCTTTCTGTGTTTCCCCAAAGTAAGAATGCTGTTTTACTGGTGATTGTTAAAAAAGTTTGCAAAGCTGAATTACTAGGTTGACATTGCCTTGAAATGGTCAGATATTTTCTTTACAAAGTTGTTAGGTAGAAGGTTATTACTTCTGAATTGATTTAATTTCATTTTATAGCTAGAACACCTTGAATGCATGTTAAATGGGCTAGATCAAATTAGCTATGGATTTCTGTGGACGTGTTAAAATAAGGGAAGCAAAAAGCCATATGTCCCTCTCCCTCTGCTGTACGTCCTGCAATTCCCTAATATTTTATCATTGCTTCATCAAAAATTTCCAAAATTACTATAGATAATGCTGGAGATAAAAGGCAGCTTCTTTCAGTACCTTTTTCCAAATGTTTGGAATGGTAATTCATTTGAAAAATAACGCAGTTTTAGCATGTGAGAGCTAAATTGCTCTTCTGTATTCCCCTCGCTTAGATATTTTCCTGAATAAAAAGTAAATCAATCTGATGATTAGTGACAAATTTAATTCCACTATTTCCATGACAGTCATTCTTTACTTCAATGTTGACAGCAAGAGTGCTGATTATCATCCACATTGTTTTTCACTATTTACTAAGAGCCCTCCTCTTTCATTGGCTAGGCACTCTTTGATTCATTATATCCATAATTATTCTTTCAAAAAAGAGTATGTGTGGATCTCAAGAGCAGAGTACATAGGAGGTAACATTATTCACACTCAGATTAATGTATTATTATTTACTTTTATGAAGTATGAAATTATCTGCCTGAATATATCAGCAAAGGTATTATCAGTGAAATGATTATGTCTTAACACGTCCATTCCTTGGGAAAATTCTTCTTTCCTGTGCTCTGATGACATACTAGTGTTTAACTGAAATTGGTATTTTACAAGACAAATCCTATTTTTTTATTTTCCTGTTTTTATAGTAAGAAAAGGGGTTTCCCAGAAGGGGTCTTCCTCATGCTCCAGCATGAAACCTTTCCACAGGCTCAGGTTCCTTCAGGATATACCTTCTCCATTCAATTCCCCAGGCTACAGTTTCTTCAGGGAGTATCCTCTGATCTGGTGTGGACTCTTTAGTCTGTGGGAGAATCTCTCCTCTGGAGCACACCGGTTCCTCTGTCTCTCAGCTGGGTGTTTTTGCCTGCTGTTTCTCACAGCTTTTTCCTCATTTTTCCTTTTCCAGTACTTCCATTTTTTTTCCAGTACTTTTCCCCACAGATGCTTACTGGGTCCTTTGAGGCATGCATGAGGCAGTAATAGGAATCACAGCATTTCCTTGTGGAAGAGGAACATACCTTGTTTGATGGAAAAGACTTGGAAGTGTTGGAGTGCAGGGGATGCATTGAGCAAGAGCTCAGGTTCTCTAAGAATCAGATGTCATGTTTTAAGATTAATTGGGACCCACTTTCTAGGAAGAATAATGTATTTTAAATCATGGTTGCATAACCTATGAAAACCCTCTAATGCAGTGTATAAAATATTCTTTTATCTTGAGTTTCCTATTTCAATTCACGTATTCTCAGGAGAGCCCAGAGTATTTCTCTAAAACTTCAGCAAAAAGCAATTCGATGTATTTCTGGTTAATTGTCCTATTCTTCTACAGTACTCTATAAATTAGCTTTTGAGACAGTATTGTTAAGAATACCAGTGCTTAGATACTGAAAAAGAAATGAACACGTTCCTTCAGTTTAAATATTAGAATTTTTTTTTAGTAACAGTAAAATATGCAAAGAGGATTCCTGCACACGGTTAAGTTTTATACCATTTTAGCATGCAGTGGCCATTCTTGCATATCATCATCTTTGTCTTTAATACATTAAGTCACAGTCCTGGATTCTTAGAAGATGTAGGATGGATCATTTTGGTGTATTTCATATTACCACCTTTTTCTCATGAAAACATAGAGCTAACTGTTCTATATGACTAAAAATTCCAAACGGACAGATTTCAGGAGATGAATGTGTGCATTGACTGGATTTGTAATGCTTGGGAGAAGAGAGGAAAATATAGCTGTTATTTAAATTTATGATGGAAAGCTGAATGGAGCAATTCCCTATTTAGAAACATAATTGGTTTCTGTGGCATGATTACTCTAGGAATACGTGAGGTGTTCTGTGGAATAAAGAGTGAAAGCATTGAGACAAACTATTTTACTCTTTTTCAAGCAGTCATCACATCTAGTATTTCATCTTTGGCATTTCTGCTGATGGTGACAGGATGGAATGACTATTTATACCAGGTAGATTACTAATCAGGACTGTGGAAAACTATGTTTTGTCAAGGTCTCTTGTCAGAAATATCTATGATGATGAGACAAATACAGAGCAATTACCATTTGCTGGGTAATAATTTGACAACATTTAGAAAGTGGTAAGTAGAAGCAACTGGAATAATCTATGAGTTGGAGCATTATTAAAAAAAAACCTATCAACAGTAATTACAGATTTGGTGCACAAGGTGATCCTTCAGGAAACAGTTGTGTTTTTTATTTGTTTCCATGAGATGCATTCCCTGGCAGGCCTCCATACTGTGTTTTAACTTCTTCCTTTTGATCATGGATTTGTCATGGAAAGATAAAACGTTTGAGAATTTTCTGGGCTTGTAGAAAGCCAGTTGCACCCCATCAGATATCTTCCAGGGATGAAAATGATTCTGTTAATAATTGCTATAAATGTTTGTGTTTCTAATACAGACAATAAGGAATTGTACACAGGCTAACTGAGATCTGCTCTCAGCTCTGCCAGACTTCCTGTGTCAGTAATAGGTTACACCTCCCACTTTTAAAGAAGAAGAATATTACTGTGTGAGGGTAGTACTTGAAGATCAAGTACTGCTCTGGCATGTTTTATTTCAAATATTGACTAAAATCAGCCGAGTGTTCTTAGCTCTGTCTAATGAAATTCAGTGTGACACTTCCTTTCTCTCTAAGGCCACAGACACTTGTTTCTAGCTTGTCCCCCTCAGCTGTGCATTTTCTATGCCATTGTAACAATCTCTGTAAAAACATGGTCTACCTGACCTCATCTGCCATGACTTGCACTCTGTTAACTTTCTTTTCAAGCCCAATCCTGACCAGCGAAAACTTTGGCACTTGTCTGCACAGTTTACCAAGGAAGATGAAGCTGTGTAGAACTGGCACCAAGTACCAGTGAATGGGTTACAGTGTATGGTAAATCTGCTAGGAGAGATGGCATCATTCTTACTGAAGCTGGAAAAAAACCCTGTAACTAGTGAAATGCTTTCATAGGTCCATATACATATATATGTTCTCCACTGTATGTTAAAAAGCTTCAGAAGCCTTTCCTTGAAACTGAATTAAGGGCCAGGATAGTATCCCAGACAGCTGCCTCTCAGATGAGTTGGGGATGCTAAAGCATTTGACCTTCACATTGCAAACTGCTAGCGTTGCCTCTCCATGGCTTTTGCAGGCAGTCTTTACCCCTCCTTCTGGGATTAACTAACCCAATGATTTTAATGTCAAATTTATTTTGTGCTTATTTTAATGTTGTCAAACAAGTTCCAATGTAAGCAGTTGAAAATTGACAGTTGTTTAAAAAACAAATTGCAATTAGTTGTGCAGCAATTTTTTGTGAATTCCGAAGACTTTTCTATCTTGGACTTTTAGGCATAGGGAAGCCCACAAAGTGGTTGAAAGATTTACCGAGTGAAATCAGATTTTCCCAGTTGGTCTGCGTTCTTGCAACTAATTTAACACTTGTTTGAATCACAGTTTTTTTTACATGAGTAAAAAATTTCGGTCTTGTTGGTGCCTGAATTATTTGGTAATGAGCGGTACAAAGCAAATTATTGCCTGGGAAAACTAGAGGTAATGATGTTTTCCCATAATTTGCCCTGAATGTGCACCTAAGGGCATGAGGACAACAGTGGCAGAGAGGTCCACAGCCACATTTGTGGCCAAAGACTACTGTAGAATAATCACCTCTTGCAGTTTTTTGAAGTTAATATACGAGTTTTGGAGGCTGTGATAATAGATGAGAGTTTAGCATGAGTGGACTGGAGGACAGCAAAGAGGGTAAAAGTTTTTTTTTTGTTTTTTTTTTTTTTTTTTAAGAAAGAAGTGAGAATGTGAAGAAAGAGGAGAAAAGGGCATCATTCAGAAGAATATAGGAGTCATTTTAGGGCTCCTTTACAAAGAAGTCCTGAAGTTTTCCTTTGATATACCTTGCTGATTTTATTATATTTGCCCTGTAATTCAGTCATCCCACACATGCCTGGTGTTGCTGTGTTAATTGAAATTTTAGCTCTCTGGCAGATTAGCCCTGTGTACTCCTAAAAAAAATTGAATGTCATGTTCTTAGACTGGAGTAAATACTGGAGAGTTTGTTGCAGAAAGTTAATTGTTGTGGCCTTCTCCAGATCCCTGGGGACCCATGAGGCAAATTATACCCCTACAATTCTGTTTTTCAGACTGTATTTTGCATTTTGCTTTTCTGGTGCTGTTGATGGTGCATTTGGTACTCATGATGTTACCTTTTTGCTTCTGATACTCAATGATCCTCACAAAATATGCAGCATCAAAATCCATCGTGGTTTTTCAAGGGTTGGACTTGATCTCTGAGGTCCCTTCCAAACCAGACAATTCTATGATTCTATGATGAACGAAAGTTGTCAGATCCAGCAAGAGCCCTGTATTGTATTAGCAAAAATTTGCTATTAGCATTTCATGAGCAGAGATTAATGAAACATCAAAAAATTATTTCCTATTATCAATTGCAGCTGATTAGCAAGCCTATGAGGAGGGTGGAAAACGTACGACAGGTTCAACAATCTTCAGTACTGTATGTGGTAATGGAAAGGCAAACCTCTTACTTTAGTAAGTCATAGATGATTTGGTGCAAATCACAGATTACTTTACCAAGATTATTCTTTTAAACAAACCAATCATAAATAAGTGCAATACAAGTAGTAACTTGTCATTTGTGTTTAATTAATTGAGTTTAGACTTTTACCAATGTGGAGCAATACTATTTTTAAAATAGGTTTATTTCTACACTAGTTATTTGGGTAATTTTCATCAAATAATTCTGAAACTGACCTGGAGGGAACACATCTGAAGGCGGAGAATTTATTACAAGTGGAAAGGCGTTATTCATATAATCTGACTCCAGAAGACCTATTGGAGAATGTTTTTATGTTGCAATTACACAGTATTTATTTATGTCTTTATGCACCAAAGCAGACCAGTCTGTTAAAGTCTTGCTCAGGCTGCTGAAGAGCACTTTTCAGGACTGCATTTGGCAAAACCAAACTGACACCACAAAACAAGTCCCCAGTGATAGAGATTTTTCTCCCTTCAATATGTTTTTCCCCTTATCTCTACTTTGAAAAGCTATATTCTGGCATTGGGAAAAGTCTAGGAATGAAGAGTTATACTAATTAAAGCACGAATTCCTCTGAGCACATTTCCCTTCCATCTTTAGCACTGAATTAATCAAGAAATCTCTCCACTTCACTTCTACTTCTTCCCTACCTGCTTTGAGTTTTACTGTGCAAAAAGTAGCTATTTTCGTGGGTCATGTATTAAAACTTAAGAATCTAAAAGCTCTTGGTCTTCTCTGGAGTCTTCCCTAGGAAAAACTCTAGGTCCTCTTACAGCCTGGCTGACATGGTAATTCAGCCACGTTTCTAATTTTTTTTTTTTATGATCCCAATTGTTATTCAGTTATTCTTTCAGTAGCAATATATTCTGTTTCCTCTCCCATGGAGATAGTCTGTTTTTCCCAAAATTCTTTTCCATCCTCTTTTCTAGTGAAATTTTCAGCTTTTCTAGAAAAGGGACTGGTAAAAAAACATCTTTCTAGAAACTATTATTCTCTTGACAGACCCAACCAGTAAGTAGTCTGGGAAGCAGTATGATTCTTTGACTTTCAAAGCTAACCCAGATCCTTCCTGGTACTACAGTGATCATGTAGTGATGCAGTTTGCCGTCAAAGTCAGTCATGATATGTTTGAAACAAGGCTAAAAAGGAAAAGACAAAACTGAGTTACTTTCTTCTTTTTTTTTTTTAATAAACTACTTGAAACCTTGATAGTTATAGAGCAATTTAGAATAATCTCTAATATAACCACCATCCAAATGTGAAACTCGGTGCAGATTTTAATTTCCCTTTGTTTACTTAAAACTGTGAAAACGGAAGTTGATGGGACTGTAAGGAGGAAAATACCTGAAGGAAGTTCTTTGAAAAGCAATCACTTGGGGATAATTTGAAAGGGAGGATGACCAAACATTTACAATGAAATATAAATTTCACACACAGTAAGAGTGCCCACAGTAAGAAGGCTCATCTGCATTTAGGACATTACAAAAAAGAGAAGTCATCATAGCTGAACTACAGTAAGTGCAAACAAAGAAGGACAGAATTCACTGAACTCAGTGAACAGGAAATGAGAGAGAAAAAACTAATTGCTTTTGAGTCACCTTACCACAGTTGGTTGTTTTAGGAAAGAAAACGCACAGACCCAGAAGTGAATTCACTCCCCGTTGAAGCACAAGACAGGGAGTTTTGCCTGCTGCAAAGGCTGAGACACCTGTCAGTCGTGAAAATAAAAAAATCTTAGTTCTAAGAGGTCAGGTGCAGCTCCCTCCCTTCACGTGTGCTACTACAAATATTTTTAATGGTACAACTCTGGGGAATTTAGGACTGGTTCCGCAAGAGGTATTGCCATGTCCTCTTTGAAATATTTTTGTAGTAGTAAAGACTTGTGGATACCTACATTTCCTCTAGGTTCAGGTGTAGGAATCCCAAAATAGGGTGTAGAGTATTATTATTTTCCTATGAAATTATTTATTTATTGTTTTATTAATTTAATTATTAATTATTTTCCTATGGAATAAATGTGAAATTTTTCAAATCTCTGATTTTGAATATTGAATTGACCACATTGTATAGTCACCTTATCTTTAAAGGTGTCTTTGATTTATTTATTTATTTTTAATTAAAACTTGGATGTATAATGTTGACCCTTCTCACAAGAAGGGTTAACCTCTAGCGCAGACCTGTCAGTAACACAACTGGACCATACAGTTTAGCCTCGTCTGTCAGTAGATGGTGCTACTGGAAGGCAGAGCATAGCAAGGATGTTTTGAGCCAGTCCACTTGTAATCTTATTTACGAGATTATACAAGTCTAGTAACCCATTACATTCCTCAGAAAGTGTAATGCTACTTTAGCATGTAGCTGTCCTCTCGTGCCCAGCCTTATACCTGAAAAGAACTGGCAGTGAGCTGCTCTTAACTTCCAGTACGACTTTATTTTTGCAGATGTCAGTGTCAGTTCTCCTTTAGACATTCCTTTTTCTGTCTTAGAAAATACTTGATTCACATTCACTGGGCACTTCAGTAGAAACTTAGGCAGAAGCAATTTTGGGGGTGATGAGTTTTACCCATATTCATGGCTGCTTAAGTTTAAGCTAGTTGTAGATTCTAAGTTTGTTGATCTCCAGAAAGATTCTGGCAGACCTAAAGTAATACACCATGACAGCAGGATAAATGTTACTTAATTTATAAGAAAAGAATTGAAATAAATCTTACACATCCATTTTTATTACCATGTTCTGCCTGTATTGGATCAAGAATAGTGAGCAATATAAAAGATGTGAACCTACATGCAGATCTCCATTCATTTAAATGGCTGAGTTTTTTCTTGTTCTGTAACTTCTTTTCTTCTCTATCTAATAATAAATACAGATTTAAGGATTATCCTCTTTGTTGTCTGATGAACAAAAGGTTCAGATTCCAAATCAAATTCCACCAAATTAAGTATTTAGGCTTTTTAAATACTTGGTCATTTTAATTTGTGGCCCTGTTCCCATTTCTTGCACATTCTTTCTGAACTTGTTTTTTGACAAATCTCTGCCATCTTTCTAATAAAATGTGCAATAACTTCCCTTTTTTGGAACTGAAAACCATTTAGAAGTTATTCTTAATTGCTCAGGGATTGCTCTTGTGTCTTGAAGATACATTGAGATTTATAGTTGCGTAGCATAGTTTTATTACTTCTCTATTTGAGTAATGCATTTTCCTCCTATCTGATCTGACACAGACATCAGTGAAAACATTATCATTAAAGGAAAATGCCACTCCTGTAGTTATTACTTGCCTGGAAAGCTGAAGTATGCTAGTGCTGTTCTGAAAGGTCTTAAAAACTTGTGGCTTGCGCTTTTTTTGTTTTTAAAACTTTTCACTTGATTTACAGTAGACACCTTGCTGGACCTTGAAGTGCCATATTTCATGATTTTTCCATACCTTTTCACCCTCAATCATGTTTTGTTCTCAGCTTTGCTTCCCTGTATCCTGCTGATGGATGAGCAGTTCTGACTTGATGTGATGGGTTCAGTCTAAGACCTGCACTTAAATTATGCTTCCAGCTTGAGAACTATCTTTAATGCAAAGCAGGCTCTATTGTTATCTGGATTATATCAGGGCCAATGCAGTGTAATTTCACTAGTTTTTAAGTTCCTAAGAAAGATTTTTCTTTAGTTATATATCAAGTTGACTATCTAGAATGACTTTGTCATTTTTATTGCTATTGCATTTTTATATTGACTTCTTCCTCTGAAGTGATGTGTTTTCACAAAATGTGCAATATGTAAACTGCTAATCTTGGGAGTGTATCATAGGTCTTTATCTCAATAGAAAACCAATTTGATTTCGTTTTGCATAACAGCTTTATGAATGCCATGAAATGTTGGTTTTGCACGGACATCTGTGGCATCCTGTTTGATCTGAGGACGGATCTTGTTGTTCGAGGCTTGTTGTTTCCAGAAGGAGCCTGCTGTATGGTCACGAAGTGGCTACAAGTTTATGGACCATTTTCCTCGGATTGTTTTGCCATGGGAATATTTGCTTGACCTCAGCTGTGGAAAAAAGGAGGTAAAACTGCAAAAGCTCATGATAATTGGCATTGAATGTTCTTGGCTTGATGGTGATGCTTATTAGCATGAATTGAAAGGCTCAAAACAGAAAACTGATTTCATATATCAGGAAAAAAAAAGTAAAACAAAAATTATAATATATTTCCATTCTCTGGCTTTCTGAAGAGTTGTTTCATTTTATTGAAAAAAAAAAAATCCAGTGTTTTCTTAAACATTCAAGTGTCTCTTTTCTGAATTTTACAGGTCGCAATAAAATGCCCATAAGTGAGGTATAAGAGTTCAAATGATTCTCCTGGCTTAGCCAGTACACATGTGTAGTATGGATTTATTGAGAGGAAGGGCCTAACAGGTCTGCTGCCCTTCCTCTTCAAGGTACTGCCTGGTTTATTCCTCCAGAACATGTACAACTGAATTAACTGTGTGTCCAGTGCAGCCACAGCAGAGCTGCATTTGACCCCTAGGAACTCTAAGCTGCCTTTAATGATATCCATCACTGACAGTTCAGGTTTAAGAAGAAACTCAGTGCAGCATTGTTACAAATGATGATATGGAACAAGCACAGGACAAAACTTGGAAAAGATACAGCAGTGTCCTGAAAGCTGTTTTTGCCATCTTTACTCTGCTATTGTCAGTACTGAAATATGACTTACAAAAAAACTTCATCAGAAGTAATTCTGTATTTATCTTGGGCTTTGCTTAATAAAGAAGTGATATTATATAATACATATTATTAAAGGAATACCAAATTTTTTCTTATTTTTATCACATTCACTGAATTAGGAGGAAATGCTGTTCTCTGTAAAGAGAATAGTTTTTCTATAATTCTTCATATTTTGGACAAAGCTAAAGAAAAAAGTGGAATATTGTCTGCTTTCATAATTTCCAAGGACCACTCAAATTTGCTTTCCTGAGTTATTTCCAACATAAGAAGGAGCATGGATATATATTCTTTCAACATCAAAAACATCTAAAGAACCTGTGCTATAAATTCATACCACAACAGGTATTCATCCTTAACTCTTGAAAATACTTCAGTGAAAGCTCATGCATTGAAAAGAGAATTAGACCTGGACAGCTACACAGTGACAGGATTTTTGAAGAGGTCTTCAATATTTCTATCACTTTTTTTCTATCTATCACTTTCTATCACTTCAATTTTCTATCACTATCACTAATTTTATCTTATCACTCAGAATCTGGGCCAAAATGTGAAGAGATTAATTTAATTAATTTTAGAACAAACTAAGGTCACTTGGTCCAGCCCCTCTCAGGACAAGGTTAATTTTGAAATAAGTTATAAGAGACACAGAAAAGTCAAACTAATACGATTGTATAATAAAGAAGCTTCTCTTCGTAGAATACCTGGTGAGGCTAATCATGACATTGGCTTTCCTGTATTGACCTGGAGGTCATGAGAATTATATACAAGATAACCTTGTCTGCTGATTACAGTAAATTGTTGTGTAAACCAAACAAAAAGGATATTTTTTGTTTCTTTATTTTAGTGTTCAAGGTTGGAGGAAACGTTGGAAATTATACACAAATGACCTTGGAAAAGCTGGTAAGCTATTTTGCTACTTGTCAAGTAATTTTAATTTTATAAGTTTTAAAAAGAACATAGGGCTGATTTATACAGGAAAATTGTACTATATTTCCTATAGTTTTTCTCCTTTTTTTAATTAATGATCACTACACAGTAGTCCAGTCCACTTTCTCCATTTAGTTTTTAAATACATTTAAGACAGCAGGTTTCTTAGTCCTGCTCGTTACAGATCTACTTTAATAATGTTTCTTCTGTAAAAGGAGAGCTTAAAAATTTTTGAATCAGTCAAGATGATTAAAATGTAAGTTAAACGTGTGGAAGAGAGCAAAACTATTCTGAATTATTACATTAGAAAATGAAAGAGCCAGATGGCAGCAGTCGAACAGTCTCTTCCTTCAGGATGTCAGAAAACGAAGAATCCTTATTCTGCAACTCACTTTTTAGACTCCTTTTCTGATGCCAGTCTAAATTTCAAGAAGGGAGTAAAAAAAAAAAAAAAAAAAAAAGATTTCAATCTTTGAAAGTAATCTTATATATAAAAAAAAACCAAAACAAACCACCTATTTAAAAAAAAAAAAAAAAAAATTAGCATACACTTGAGTTATCTGTGTTTGAACACGAACTTCAGCTGGCATAGTACCCAAGAGCATATGGCTCTTTGCCAAATCGTCTTAGTTTCTTTCAATAAGCTTATGTCACTTTGATCTCTGCTAGGTCCTTGCCTCTCAAATTAACACGGGGGTAATCATAGCTGTTTCTAACATAATGGTCTATGTTATCAATCTTTGTGTTTGAAATGCAGTTTACATCTTGCCTATGAGAAGGATGTGCATCACAGAAGTGCTGGGAAAACCTTGTCTTAAGGTACCAGATAGATGGAGATCACAAAAGAACGCACCATGGTTACATGCCTAGAGTTTTGCTTCAGAGGCTCCAACTGTCAAATGCAATATATGTTCTTTCTTGATGTATGTGTTTTTAATGGCTTCATTTTGTGGTTTCACAGTGTTAATCATATCAAATTCTAAAAAGGATGTAATGCAATTCACTTTTTTCCCCCGTTTCTGATTAAAATTAACAATTAAAATGAAGAAGACGTATGGCAAGTGCTCTACAGAATATCTTATATGCCTTCAGATTACGTTTTTTTAAAAAAAAAAAAACTTTTGCAGTATTACTTTT
This sequence comes from Florisuga fusca, assembly GCA_038090715.1. Lineage (NCBI taxonomy): Eukaryota > Metazoa > Chordata > Aves > Apodiformes > Trochilidae > Florisuga > Florisuga fusca. The sequence continues at coordinate 5,501,681 of JAAWXA010000015.1, read as the reverse complement.
GGTTTTCCTTCTAACTGAACATTTTGCTCCCTTGAGCCATATTCTCAGGGAGTTTTCTATTTTCCCATGCCATTTATCATTATTACTTTTTCCTTTTGCAATTTTTTCTTTTACAATTTTTTTTTTGTTCCATTTGTTGTGTATCTCTTTGGTTTAGGGTGTTTCTTTTCATTTTCTATTTATTCTTAAAAATTACAATTTAAATCTTCAATTATCTTTGCCAGATATAGCAATATTTTATGATAATCACTCTCTCCTTTTCTTCTTAAAGCTCCAATTTCAACTGAATAATGTTTTGATCACTTTTTCATTATATTTTTGTTTTATATTTTGCTGTATCACTCTGTTTTTATTATTTTCTCTCCATATCTTTGTTTTTTTTTTTCTTTTTATCTCATTCTGTGGCTGTATGTTTTACCTTGCCTCACCCTCTTTCCTCTTGCATGCTCACTCATCTCTTAAAAATCCATAAAGTAAAATGAGTGACCTGCAGCTTTTTTGAAAAAAATCCCAGATGGTAACATTATAAATATGAAGCTGGTAGATGTTATTAGGACCTCAATGCCTTCTGCCTTGTCTGGAGTTTGACACCTCTTAAGTGCAGACTGAGTTCTTTGAAACAGGTCAGAGAGACATATTGAAGCAAATACATATTTAGTGGAAATAATACTGGAAGATTTTTCTGTCTCTGAAATTTACCTCATAAAAATTTGCTGGAATGCATTTTGAAAAGTTCAGTAATACAACAGTTTTTTCCTAAAGAAATCTTCTGATGCTATCATGTTATTAAATTCATATCAACAAGGACCTCCAAATACATTAAAAATAGCCAAGTACTTTCTAAGACCTGATGATTTGTAGCCTTTTCTCAAACTAGTCCTGCAGTAGCTATAGCATTCGTCGTAGCTGCACTAGTTAGATTACCCAGGGAGGTGGTGGAGTTGCTGTCCCTGGAGGTATTAAGAAAATGAGTAGATGTGGTGCTTTGGGAGGTGGTTTAGTGGTTATGGTGGCTGATGGTTAGACTTGATCTTGAAAGTCCTCTCCAACCTTGCTGATTCTATGATTCTATTTAAATGCTATTTATTTATTCTATTCTAGTCAACTAAAATGTTTGGTTCCTCATTATATAGGAATTACCGTTTGCTTTCTCCCTCATTTGTACCTTTTTGGGCTTTTAGAGGAATAATTCGTAAGTGTTTGGGTCAAATCATTCAATAATCGGTTCTAAAAGAATCCAAAATTAATGGTCATTTGTGCTGGAATAATTGGAGGTACAGTTAGAAAAAGAACTATTTACTGCCACCCCCTGGATACTTACGCTTCCTCTGACCTTGAACAGTGAGGATAGGATTGTGGTTGCTTACTCAGCCGTAATACCTTCAAAACAAAATTTCTGTAACTTCAAGAAATTCTTAGGAACAAAAATCTTAAAGAAACTCCTAATTCTTCTTAAATTAGGCAGAAATGCTTTAATTTACAGGTGGTGAGACATTGGAACAGATTGTCCAAGGAGGTTGTGGCTGGCCTCTCCCCAGATGTGTCCAAAGCCAGATTGGATGTTGATGGAGAAGAAGGCATAATACATTGCATGTTAGAAGAGCTGGTTCCTTTAAATATTAATCAGAAGTGTAGTTGGTCTAGAAAAACTTTTAAAGTACTCATTCAGCCCAGAAGTTACAGTTTGTACTACTTAATACTAAGTAATGTATGTGCTGTTTAACTCTAAGGGGGGGGAGTCTTCAGATAGATTCTGACTGATGTATCTGTTGATGGGACAGTAGGCATAAGGATGCTTATAGAGAGTTTACTTCAAATACGCTTTTAATCACAAAGAGTCTTGTAAATAATAAACAACATCCAGAGGGGTATACATCGTCATTCAATGCATTTCTCCCTCCTCTATTAATTAAATGGAAATTTATCAGGACTTTTACAACGTAACTGAATTCTGAAGATCACGTTTGAAGTAGTTGTGTGTTGTGAACTGTATATCAAAGTGCAAGTTTAGCACTTCGACTTTGAGTGGGCAGGTCAGTACTTACAGTCAATGCAGGCTGTAAGGAACATGTTCCAGTACAAAAGTAAGGAACATTGCATGGAAAGAAAATAACTTCTATTCCTCTAAAATAATGATAATAGAAGGGTATCAACAAGTGAGCGACGTGGCAATGTGTTGTGTCATGCTGAAATGAACCATTCATTCTTAAATAAAGCTTGAGAGGAACTGCAGTGAACTTTTGTGTAAGTTAAACTTTGCTTGTAATGACAAATTATTACATGCTCTGCTGGTGTAGAAAATAGCATTTTTCTTTGAGCTGTGTTACTTTTAAAATTATTTGAATAATGGTACACGCATACACCCAAATAAATTTCTTATTAGAGTACACCCCTGCTTTCGAAAGAAAGTTGACTTGTATAAAAATGTTTAGTTATAATTGAATTTTATTCTCCTATTTACTGAACACTGTTCAGTTGTAGTGTTCAATCACTAACTTATTTAACATGTCTGTAACTCTAATTATGTACTTGTCAATCAAAATCAAAGGAAAAATAAGAAAGAATCTGCCTGGCAAACAAAATAGGCTTATTATGTGAAGTGAAAGTAAATTAAAAAATGAAAGTGAAATTATCTACAGAAAACAGAAGTTCTGTTTTTTCCAGTCTCTTTCAATTTTTTTTTTCAATGAAATAATGTTTATACAGTTCCTTAATTATTACAGGAACTCTTTCATGCCTATATTGACTGTTCATCAGCCTCTACATCTGACACTGCCTGTATCATTCAACATGATCTATCTCCTAATCACTGTTATAGTAGAGATGCAGTACTCTGTATTAGAAGATGAATTCTAATTTTCAAGGGGAGAGGTTTCTTTTCAAATATTCATATTCACTTAGAATGCTTTGGGGTTGAGGAGGGAAAGCTTTCCTCAGGAATATTTATAGATCACCTAGTAAGTGGTTTCATCAGACTCTTCTGAATAGTTATTCTTGTATAGTAATTTAATTTTATATTTCATATAATTAAAAAAATATTCCTCCCTTCCTGCTCATAGTGTAAGGGGTATATTGACAATTTGAAGCCCATCTTAATTGTATATCTGAGACAAAGCCACCACCTATAAGGGAAGAAATGCTCATGTGGTCTTATTTGAGTACATGAAATATACTGCAGTGAGTTCAGAGAGTACCACTCAAACTGTCACATTGTATCCATTTTGTTCAGATGAACACTCCACCAGTTCTACAGAAGCAAGCAATACAGGTCAGAATGAAGGATTTACAAAACAAGAGGATGAATAAAAACACCTGGTCTAAAACCTAATTGTGTTGTAAACTAGTTTAATGCTTCTGATGACTGCCTGCTTTACCAAGTGGTGAATTCCAGATTAAACAAACTCCACCAGTACACCACTATAGAATTACGCTGGAGGTTGGAACCTGTATTCCTGTATTTTATTGTCACCGAGATATTACAGCTGTCAGAATCAATAAGGGAAAAAAAATGTGCACAGGAAAGAAAGCAATTCCATTGAACATCATGTAAGGGCTTTCTTCATCACTGCCTTTTAATTCTGGCATTTTTCAGAATAGTCGAAGGTATTTGACTTTATCAGATTTGACTGCTGGAGCAGGGAGTTTAAAAAGACTATATATTCTTGTGAACAATGTGACCTCTAGGCATCACCATACAGGAGAACCCTGGTGATACCATACTGTTAAATGTGGCTGAAGCAGTTGAACACTTGACATTCTCAGTTTTAGTGCTCTATGTCCCTTCAATTACACAGTGATGTTTGCGAAGCTGCAAGAGAGAAATGAATGAGAACTAGAATGTTTCATCACCATGGAACAGTCTGCATATTATTAATTAAATAATTCTGTATTCACAAAAATATCTTCATCATTGCTATAATTCTCAATATAAATTCAGTTTCAGCAGTTCTCCCAGTCAAATAAGGGCATCAGCAAGGTATTTCACTGGGGCTTATATCCATTTTTCTGCTGCCTGGTTTCATTTGCAGTGCTGGAACTCTTTTTAAGAAATGATTGCTGAGATGACTTTTGTTCTATGTTAATTACTCTTATCAGAACAAATATAGATGTTGACTGATTTGAATTTATGAAGTCTACTGCTATTTATTCTCCTTAATGACAAAATAGATATTTGCAATAAATAAGAGATGGCATCCATTCCCTTTGTGCTTTCATGACAGTAAAAGAAGTTTACAAGATGCTGGCAACTCTGTAATATAAGGACATAAAAAAACTGTGCTACTAAAACACAAAAGCATCCTCTAAATCTTTCCCCCAAAACTGGAAATATCTAGGCAGTCTAACAGAGCCTAATTGATCACATTGTTCTTGTGTGCTGCTATATTGGGCCACCAATAAACAAGAATAATTTCATATTTTAATGCTTTCCAAATGTCCATATGAAGAACTGGCATTTTCTTGTCAGGTTTATAAAGTCTGAAGCATAGGTCTTTTTATATATAAAGGTTATTCACTGGAGTTACATGCACCTCCAACCAGGTCTGCCAGTTTATGAAGTATCAGACCTTGATATGCTGAACAGATATTCACAAAATAGGAACTCAAGATTGAGGCTACATAAAACCTTTACAATTATTTCCTTGATATTTTATTACCAATTAACATTTATTTTTATATAATTTTTAATAGAAGTGGTATTTACCCATCATGGTTTTGTAAATAATACGATCATCTTCTTTTATTATCTAACAACTTTGTCAGACCTGCAAAAATAGCACTGGTATAGTTATATTCCTTGCTTAAGAGGCAGTGTAAATTCAGTAGTGAAAATTAATGCAGTTTGGAAACTATTTTATTTCTTTGTAATTTTAAAAATAATTGTTACTCTTTATTCAAAGTGTCTGATATTCCAAAATATTAATTCTGTCATTATGTATCTGGAGCATTTGTTCATTCCTCTCTGTTCCCCAACACCTGAATGCTCTCTCTGTTCCACTATTATCAGCTCTTGCCCTCTGGCAGTAAGATCAAAATGGAAGTGGAATAGAAGAGAATAAAATAAAGAATACATGGGAAATATTGACTGCTAGAAGAGTAGACAAAATTCTTAAAGAAAGGCAAAATAAAAGAGATTACAGATGTGAAGCTGATATGTAACAAGGTTAGCAGTATACTTAAGAATTTTATGGAGGCAACCAAATGAATTTTTTTCAACAAGAAAAGTCGCTTGGAACCTTATAAACTGTTCCAGGGAGGGAGGAATATGGGAATATCTTTCCTATCAACTGGTTTCTAATGTGGGAGCTGTTTCTGACTTTCTGGCAGTTTAGGTCTCTTGCCATGCAAAACATGCTTTAAAAATGCTAAGAAGCGAAAAAAAACATCCTATAGCATCGAGAAAAGGCTTTGCTCCTTAAGCATCATCTTACCTAGAAGAGAAGCTAGAAACAAAATTAACAGCAATTGCCTTATGGTTTGAAGGTGTGACAGCCTAGAATCTCTCTCCAAGCATTTCTTTTCAGACTCAGGTTACTGGATTCCTTTCTGCTGAAACTGAAAGTAAAAGAAGGAAAGTCGCTTGGAACCTTATAAACTATTCCTGGGAGGGAGGAATATGGGAATATTTTTCCTATCAACTGGTTTCTAATGTGGGAGCAGTTTCTGACTTTCTGGCAGTTTAGGTCTCTTGCTATGCAAAACATGCTTTAAAAATGCTAAAGAAGCGAAAACAAACCTCTCGCCTCGAGAAAAGTCCTTACTCCCCAAGCATCATCTTGCCTAGAAGAGAAGCTAGAAGCAAAATTAACAGCAATTGCCTTAAGGTTTGAAGGTGTGACAGCCCAGGATCTCTCTCCAAGCATTTCTTTTCAGACTCAGGTTACTGGATTCCTTTCTGCTGAAACTGAAAGTAAAAGAAGGAAAGTCGCTTGGAACCTTATNTATAAGGTTCCAAGCGACTTTCCTTCTTTTACTTTCAGTTTCAGCAGAAAGGAATCCAGTAACCTGAGTCTGAAAAGAAATGCTTGGAGAGAGATCCTGGGCTGTCACACCTTCAAACCTTAAGGCAATTGCTGTTAATTTTGCTTCTAGCTTCTCTTCTAGGCAAGATGATGCTTGGGGAGTAAGGACTTTTCTCGAGGCGAGAGGTTTGTTTTCGCTTCTTTAGCATTTTTAAAGCATGTTTTGCATAGCAAGAGACCTAAACTGCCAGAAAGTCAGAAACTGCTCCCACATTAGAAACCAGTTGATAGGAAAAATATTCCCATATTCCTCCCTCCCAGGAATAGTTTATAAGGTTCCAAGCGACTTTCCTTCTTTTACTTTCAGTTTCAGCAGAAAGGAATCCAGTAACCTGAGTCTGAAAAGAAATGCTTGGAGAGAGATTCTAGGCTGTCACACCTTCAAACCATAAGGCAATTGCTGTTAATTTTGTTTCTAGCTTCTCTTCTAGGTAAGATGATGCTTAAGGAGCAAAGCCTTTTCTCGATGCTATAGGATGTTTTTTTTCGCTTCTTAGCATTTTTAAAGCATGTTTTGCATGGCAAGAGACCTAAACTGCCAGAAAGTCAGAAACAGCTCCCACATTAGAAACCAGTTGATAGGAAAGATATTCCCATATTCCTCCCTCCCTGGAACAGTTTATAAGGTTCCAAGCGACTTTTCTTGTTGAAAAAAATTCATTTGGTTGCCTCCATAAAATTCTTAAGTATACTGCTAACCTTGTTACATATCAGCTTCACATCTGTAATCTCTTTTATTTTGCCTTTCTTTAAGAATTTTGTCTACTCTTCTAGCAGTCAATATTTCCCATGTATTCTTTATTTTATTCTCTTCTATTCCACTTCCATTTTGATCTTACTGCCAGAGGGCAAGAGCTGATAATAGTGGAACAGAGAGAGCATTCAGGTGTTGGGGAACAGAGAGGAATGAACAAATGCTCCAGATACATAATGACAGAATTAATATTTTGGAATATCAGACACTTTGAATAAAGAGTAACAATTATTTTTAAAATTACAAAGAAATAAAATAGTTTCCAAACTGCATTAATTTTCACTACTGAATTTACACTGCCTCTTAAGCAAGGAATATAACTATACCAGTGCTATTTTTGCAGGTCTGACAAAGTTGTTAGATAATAAAAGAAGATGATCGTATTATTTACAAAACCATGATGGGTAAATACCACTTCTATTAAAAATTATATAAAAATAAATGTTAATTGGTAATAAAATATCAAGGAAATAATTGTAAAGGTTTTATGTAGCCTCAATCTTGAGTTCCTATTTTGTGAATATCTGTTCAGCATATCAAGGTCTGATACTTCATAAACTGGCAGACCTGGTTGGAGGTGCATGTAACTCCAGTGAATAACCTTTATATATAAAAAGACCTATGCTTCAGACTTTATAAACCTGACAAGAAAATGCCAGTTCTTCATATGGACATTTGGAAAGCATTAAAATATGAAATTATTCTTGTTTATTGGTGGCCCAATATAGCAGCACACAAGAACAATGTGATCAATTAGGCTCTGTTAGACTGCCTAGATATTTCCAGTTTTGGGGGAAAGATTTAGAGGATGCTTTTGTGTTTTAGTAGCACAGTTTTTTTATGTCCTTATATTACAGAGTTGCCAGCATCTTGTAAACTTCTTTTACTGTCATGAAAGCACAAAGGGAATGGATGCCATCTCTTATTTATTGCAAATATCTATTTTGTCATTAAGGAGAATAAATAGCAGTAGACTTCATAAATTCAAATCAGTCAACATCTATATTTGTTCTGATAAGAGTAATTAACATAGAACAAAAGTCATCTCAGCAATCATTTCTTAAAAAGAGTTCCAGCACTGCAAATGAAACCAGGCAGCAGAAAAATGGATATAAGCCCCAGTGAAATACCTTGCTGATGCCCTTATTTGACTGGGAGAACTGCTGAAACTGAATTTATATTGAGAATTATAGCAATGATGAAGATATTTTTGTGAATACAGAATTATTTAATTAATAATATGCAGACTGTTCCATGGTGATGAAACATTCTAGTTCTCATTCATTTCTCTCTTGCAGCTTCGCAAACATCACTGTGTAATTGAAGGGACATAGAGCACTAAAACTGAGAATGTCAAGTGTTCAACTGCTTCAGCCACATTTAACAGTATGGTATCACCAGGGTTCTCCTGTATGGTGATGCCTAGAGGTCACATTGTTCACAAGAATATATAGTCTTTTTAAACTCCCTGCTCCAGCAGTCAAATCTGATAAAGTCAAATACCTTCGACTATTCTGAAAAATGCCAGAATTAAAAGGCAGTGATGAAGAAAGCCCTTACATGATGTTCAATGGAATTGCTTTCTTTCCTGTGCACATTTTTTTTCCCTTATTGATTCTGACAGCTGTAATATCTCGGTGACAATAAAATACAGGAATACAGGTTCCAACCTCCAGCGTAATTCTATAGTGGTGTACTGGTGGAGTTTGTTTAATCTGGAATTCACCACTTGGTAAAGCAGGCAGTCATCAGAAGCATTAAACTAGTTTACAACACAATTAGGTTTTAGACCAGGTGTTTTTATTCATCCTCTTGTTTTGTAAATCCTTCATTCTGACCTGTATTGCTTGCTTCTGTAGAACTGGTGGAGTGTTCATCTGAACAAAATGGATACAATGTGACAGTTTGAGTGGTACTCTCTGAACTCACTGCAGTATATTTCATGTACTCAAATAAGACCACATGAGCATTTCTTCCCTTATAGGTGGTGGCTTTGTCTCAGATATACAATTAAGATGGGCTTCAAATTGTCAATATACCCCTTACACTATGAGCAGGAAGGGAGGAATATTTTTTTAATTATATGAAATATAAAATTAAATTACTATACAAGAATAACTATTCAGAAGAGTCTGATGAAACCACTTACTAGGTGATCTATAAATATTCCTGAGGAAAGCTTTCCCTCCTCAACCCCAAAGCATTCTAAGTGAATATGAATATTTGAAAAGAAACCTCTCCCCTTGAAAATTAGAATTCATCTTCTAATACAGAGTACTGCATCTCTACTATAACAGTGATTAGGAGATAGATCATGTTGAATGATACAGGCAGTGTCAGATGTAGAGGCTGATGAACAGTCAATATAGGCATGAAAGAGTTCCTGTAATAATTAAGGAACTGTATAAACATTATTTCATTGAAAAAAAAAATTGAAAGAGACTGGAAAAAACAGAACTTCTGTTTTCTGTAGATAATTTCACTTTCATTTTTTAATTTACTTTCACTTCACATAATAAGCCTATTTTGTTTGCCAGGCAGATTCTTTCTTATTTTTCCTTTGATTTTGATTGACAAGTACATAATTAGAGTTACAGACATGTTAAATAAGTTAGTGATTGAACACTACAACTGAACAGTGTTCAGTAAATAGGAGAATAAAATTCAATTATAACTAAACATTTTTATACAAGTCAACTTTCTTTCGAAAGCAGGGGTGTACTCTAATAAGAAATTTATTTGGGTGTATGCGTGTACCATTATTCAAATAATTTTAAAAGTAACACAGCTCAAAGAAAAATGCTATTTTCTACACCAGCAGAGCATGTAATAATTTGTCATTACAAGCAAAGTTTAACTTACACAAAAGTTCACTGCAGTTCCTCTCAAGCTTTATTTAAGAATGAATGGTTCATTTCAGCATGACACAACACATTGCCACGTCGCTCACTTGTTGATACCCTTCTATTATCATTATTTTAGAGGAATAGAAGTTATTTTCTTTCCATGCAATGTTCCTTACTTTTGTACTGGAACATGTTCCTTACAGCCTGCATTGACTGTAAGTACTGACCTGCCCACTCAAAGTCGAAGTGCTAAACTTGCACTTTGATATACAGTTCACAACACACAACTACTTCAAACGTGATCTTCAGAATTCAGTTACGTTGTAAAAGTCCTGATAAATTTCCATTTAATTAATAGAGGAGGGAGAAATGCATTGAATGACGATGTATACCCCTCTGGATGTTGTTTATTATTTACAAGACTCTTTGTGATTAAAAGCGTATTTGAAGTAAACTCTCTATAAGCATCCTTATGCCTACTGTCCCATCAACAGATACATCAGTCAGAATCTATCTGAAGACTCCCCCCCCTTAGAGTTAAACAGCACATACATTACTTAGTATTAAGTAGTACAAACTGTAACTTCTGGGCTGAATGAGTACTTTAAAAGTTTTTCTAGACCAACTACACTTCTGATTAATATTTAAAGGAACCAGCTCTTCTAACATGCAATGTATTATGCCTTCTTCTCCATCAACATCCAATCTGGCTTTGGACACATCTGGGGAGAGGCCAGCCACAACCTCCTTGGACAATCTGTTCCAATGTCTCACCACCTGTAAATTAAAGCATTTCTGCCTAATTTAAGAAGAATTAGGAGTTTCTTTAAGATTTTTGTTCCTAAGAATTTCTTGAAGTTACAGAAATTTTGTTTTGAAGGTATTACGGCTGAGTAAGCAACCACAATCCTATCCTCACTGTTCAAGGTCAGAGGAAGCGTAAGTATCCAGGGGGTGGCAGTAAATAGTTCTTTTTCTAACTGTACCTCCAATTATTCCAGCACAAATGACCATTAATTTTGGATTCTTTTAGAACCGATTATTGAATGATTTGACCCAAACACTTACGAATTATTCCTCTAAAAGCCCAAAAAGGTACAAATGAGGGAGAAAGCAAACGGTAATTCCTATATAATGAGGAACCAAACATTTTAGTTGACTAGAATAGAATAAATAAATAGCATTTAAATAGAATCATAGAATCAGCAAGGTTGGAGAGGACTTTCAAGATCAAGTCTAACCATCAGCCACCATAACCACTAAACCACCTCCCAAAGCACCACATCTACTCATTTTCTTAATACCTCCAGGGACAGCAACTCCACCACCTCCCTGGGTAATCTAACTAGTGCAGCTACGACGAATGCTATAGCTACTGCAGGACTAGTTTGAGAAAAGGCTACAAATCATCAGGTCTTAGAAAGTACTTGGCTATTTTTAATGTATTTGGAGGTCCTTGTTGATATGAATTTAATAACATGATAGCATCAGAAGATTTCTTTAGGAAAAAACTGTTGTATTACTGAACTTTTCAAAATGCATTCCAGCAAATTTTTATGAGGTAAATTTCAGAGACAGAAAAATCTTCCAGTATTATTTCCACTAAATATGTATTTGCTTCAATATGTCTCTCTGACCTGTTTCAAAGAACTCAGTCTGCACTTAAGAGGTGTCAAACTCCAGACAAGGCAGAAGGCATTGAGGTCCTAATAACATCTACCAGCTTCATATTTATAATGTTACCATCTGGGATTTTTTTCAAAAAAGCTGCAGGTCACTCATTTTACTTTATGGATTTTTAAGAGATGAGTGAGCATGCAAGAGGAAAGAGGGTGAGGCAAGGTAAAACATACAGCCACAGAATGAGATAAAAAGAAAAAAAAAAACAAAGATATGGAGAGAAAATAATAAAAACAGAGTGATACAGCAAAATATAAAACAAAAATATAATGAAAAAGTGATCAAAACATTATTCAGTTGAAATTGGAGCTTTAAGAAGAAAAGGAGAGAGTGATTATCATAAAATATTGCTATATCTGGCAAAGATAATTGAAGATTTAAATTGTAATTTTTAAGAATAAATAGAAAATGAAAAGAAACACCCTAAACCAAAGAGATACACAACAAATGGAACAAAAAAAAAATTGTAAAAGAAAAAATTGCAAAAGGAAAAAGTAATAATGATAAATGGCATGGGAAAATAGAAAACTCCCTGAGAATATGGCTCAAGGGAGCAAAATGTTCAGTTAGAAGGAAAACCAAAAGTAATACTGCAAAAGTTTTTTTTTTTTTAAAAAAACGTAATCTGAAGGCATATAAGATATTCTGTAGAGCACTTGCCATACGTCTTCTTCATTTTAATTGTTAATTTTAATCAGAAACGGGGGAAAAAAGTGAATTGCATTACATCCTTTTTAGAATTTGATATGATTAACACTGTGAAACCACAAAATGAAGCCATTAAAAACACATACATCAAGAAAGAACATATATTGCATTTGACAGTTGGAGCCTCTGAAGCAAAACTCTAGGCATGTAACCATGGTGCGTTCTTTTGTGATCTCCATCTATCTGGTACCTTAAGACAAGGTTTTCCCAGCACTTCTGTGATGCACATCCTTCTCATAGGCAAGATGTAAACTGCATTTCAAACACAAAGATTGATAACATAGACCATTATGTTAGAAACAGCTATGATTACCCCCGTGTTAATTTGAGAGGCAAGGACCTAGCAGAGATCAAAGTGACATAAGCTTATTGAAAGAAACTAAGACGATTTGGCAAAGAGCCATATGCTCTTGGGTACTATGCCAGCTGAAGTTCGTGTTCAAACACAGATAACTCAAGTGTATGCTAATTTTTTTTTTTTTTTTTTTAAATAGGTGGTTTGTTTTGGTTTTTTTTTATATATAAGATTACTTTCAAAGATTGAAATCTTTTTTTTTTTTTTTTTTTTTTACTCCCTTCTTGAAATTTAGACTGGCATCAGAAAAGGAGTCTAAAAAGTGAGTTGCAGAATAAGGATTCTTCGTTTTCTGACATCCTGAAGGAAGAGACTGTTCGACTGCTGCCATCTGGCTCTTTCATTTTCTAATGTAATAATTCAGAATAGTTTTGCTCTCTTCCACACGTTTAACTTACATTTTAATCATCTTGACTGATTCAAAAATTTTTAAGCTCTCCTTTTACAGAAGAAACATTATTAAAGTAGATCTGTAACGAGCAGGACTAAGAAACCTGCTGTCTTAAATGTATTTAAAAACTAAATGGAGAAAGTGGACTGGACTACTGTGTAGTGATCATTAATTAAAAAAAGGAGAAAAACTATAGGAAATATAGTACAATTTTCCTGTATAAATCAGCCCTATGTTCTTTTTAAAACTTATAAAATTAAAATTACTTGACAAGTAGCAAAATAGCTTACCAGCTTTTCCAAGGTCATTTGTGTATAATTTCCAACGTTTCCTCCAACCTTGAACACTAAAATAAAGAAACAAAAAATATCCTTTTTGTTTGGTTTACACAACAATTTACTGTAATCAGCAGACAAGGTTATCTTGTATATAATTCTCATGACCTCCAGGTCAATACAGGAAAGCCAATGTCATGATTAGCCTCACCAGGTATTCTACGAAGAGAAGCTTCTTTATTATACAATCGTATTAGTTTGACTTTTCTGTGTCTCTTATAACTTATTTCAAAATTAACCTTGTCCTGAGAGGGGCTGGACCAAGTGACCTTAGTTTGTTCTAAAATTAATTAAATTAATCTCTTCACATTTTGGCCCAGATTCTGAGTGATAAGATAAAATTAGTGATAGTGATAGAAAATTGAAGTGATAGAAAGTGATAGATAGAAAAAAAGTGATAGAAATATTGAAGACCTCTTCAAAAATCCTGTCACTGTGTAGCTGTCCAGGTCTAATTCTCTTTTCAATGCATGAGCTTTCACTGAAGTATTTTCAAGAGTTAAGGATGAATACCTGTTGTGGTATGAATTTATAGCACAGGTTCTTTAGATGTTTTTGATGTTGAAAGAATATATATCCATGCTCCTTCTTATGTTGGAAATAACTCAGGAAAGCAAATTTGAGTGGTCCTTGGAAATTATGAAAGCAGACAATATTCCACTTTTTTCTTTAGCTTTGTCCAAAATATGAAGAATTATAGAAAAACTATTCTCTTTACAGAGAACAGCATTTCCTCCTAATTCAGTGAATGTGATAAAAATAAGAAAAAATTTGGTATTCCTTTAATAATATGTATTATATAATATCACTTCTTTATTAAGCAAAGCCCAAGATAAATACAGAATTACTTCTGATGAAGTTTTTTTGTAAGTCATATTTCAGTACTGACAATAGCAGAGTAAAGATGGCAAAAACAGCTTTCAGGACACTGCTGTATCTTTTCCAAGTTTTGTCCTGTGCTTGTTCCATATCATCATTTGTAACAATGCTGCACTGAGTTTCTTCTTAAACCTGAACTGTCAGTGATGGATATCATTAAAGGCAGCTTAGAGTTCCTAGGGGTCAAATGCAGCTCTGCTGTGGCTGCACTGGACACACAGTTAATTCAGTTGTACATGTTCTGGAGGAATAAACCAGGCAGTACCTTGAAGAGGAAGGGCAGCAGACCTGTTAGGCCCTTCCTCTCAATAAATCCATACTACACATGTGTACTGGCTAAGCCAGGAGAATCATTTGAACTCTTATACCTCACTTATGGGCATTTTATTGCGACCTGTAAAATTCAGAAAAGAGACACTTGAATGTTTAAGAAAACACTGGATTTTTTTTTTTTCAATAAAATGAAACAACTCTTCAGAAAGCCAGAGAATGGAAATATATTATAATTTTTGTTTTACTTTTTTTTTCCTGATATATGAAATCAGTTTTCTGTTTTGAGCCTTTCAATTCATGCTAATAAGCATCACCATCAAGCCAAGAACATTCAATGCCAATTATCATGAGCTTTTGCAGTTTTACCTCCTTTTTTCCACAGCTGAGGTCAAGCAAATATTCCCATGGCAAAACAATCCGAGGAAAATGGTCCATAAACTTGTAGCCACTTCGTGACCATACAGCAGGCTCCTTCTGGAAACAACAAGCCTCGAACAACAAGATCCGTCCTCAGATCAAACAGGATGCCACAGATGTCCGTGCAAAACCAACATTTCATGGCATTCATAAAGCTGTTATGCAAAACGAAATCAAATTGGTTTTCTATTGAGATAAAGACCTATGATACACTCCCAAGATTAGCAGTTTACATATTGCACATTTTGTGAAAACACATCACTTCAGAGGAAGAAGTCAATATAAAAATGCAATAGCAATAAAAATGACAAAGTCATTCTAGATAGTCAACTTGATATATAACTAAAGAAAAATCTTTCTTAGGAACTTAAAAACTAGTGAAATTACACTGCATTGGCCCTGATATAATCCAGATAACAATAGAGCCTGCTTTGCATTAAAGATAGTTCTCAAGCTGGAAGCATAATTTAAGTGCAGGTCTTAGACTGAACCCATCACATCAAGTCAGAACTGCTCATCCATCAGCAGGATACAGGGAAGCAAAGCTGAGAACAAAACATGATTGAGGGTGAAAAGGTATGGAAAAATCATGAAATATGGCACTTCAAGGTCCAGCAAGGTGTCTACTGTAAATCAAGTGAAAAGTTTTAAAAACAAAAAAAGCGCAAGCCACAAGTTTTTAAGACCTTTCAGAACAGCACTAGCATACTTCAGCTTTCCAGGCAAGTAATAACTACAGGAGTGGCATTTTCCTTTAATGATAATGTTTTCACTGATGTCTGTGTCAGATCAGATAGGAGGAAAATGCATTACTCAAATAGAGAAGTAATAAAACTATGCTACGCAACTATAAATCTCAATGTATCTTCAAGACACAAGAGCAATCCCTGAGCAATTAAGAATAACTTCTAAATGGTTTTCAGTTCCAAAAAAGGGAAGTTATTGCACATTTTATTAGAAAGATGGCAGAGATTTGTCAAAAAACAAGTTCAGAAAGAATGTGCAAGAAATGGGAACAGGGCCACAAATTAAAATGACCAAGTATTTAAAAAGCCTAAATACTTAATTTGGTGGAATTTGATTTGGAATCTGAACCTTTTGTTCATCAGACAACAAAGAGGATAATCCTTAAATCTGTATTTATTATTAGATAGAGAAGAAAAGAAGTTACAGAACAAGAAAAAACTCAGCCATTTAAATGAATGGAGATCTGCATGTAGGTTCACATCTTTTATATTGCTCACTATTCTTGATCCAATACAGGCAGAACATGGTAATAAAAATGGATGTGTAAGATTTATTTCAATTCTTTTCTTATAAATTAAGTAACATTTATCCTGCTGTCATGGTGTATTACTTTAGGTCTGCCAGAATCTTTCTGGAGATCAACAAACTTAGAATCTACAACTAGCTTAAACTTAAGCAGCCATGAATATGGGTAAAACTCATCACCCCCAAAATTGCTTCTGCCTAAGTTTCTACTGAAGTGCCCAGTGAATGTGAATCAAGTATTTTCTAAGACAGAAAAAGGAATGTCTAAAGGAGAACTGACACTGACATCTGCAAAAATAAAGTCGTACTGGAAGTTAAGAGCAGCTCACTGCCAGTTCTTTTCAGGTATAAGGCTGGGCACGAGAGGACAGCTACATGCTAAAGTAGCATTACACTTTCTGAGGAATGTAATGGGTTACTAGACTTGTATAATCTCGTAAATAAGATTACAAGTGGACTGGCTCAAAACATCCTTGCTATGCTCTGCCTTCCAGTAGCACCATCTACTGACAGACGAGGCTAAACTGTATGGTCCAGTTGTGTTACTGACAGGTCTGCGCTAGAGGTTAACCCTTCTTGTGAGAAGGGTCAACATTATACATCCAAGTTTTAATTAAAAATAAATAAATAAATCAAAGACACCTTTAAAGATAAGGTGACTATACAATGTGGTCAATTCAATATTCAAAATCAGAGATTTGAAAAATTTCACATTTATTCCATAGGAAAATAATTAATAATTAAATTAATAAAACAATAAATAAATAATTTCATAGGAAAATAATAATACTCTACACCCTATTTTGGGATTCCTACACCTGAACCTAGAGGAAATGTAGGTATCCACAAGTCTTTACTACTACAAAAATATTTCAAAGAGGACATGGCAATACCTCTTGCGGAACCAGTCCTAAATTCCCCAGAGTTGTACCATTAAAAATATTTGTAGTAGCACACGTGAAGGGAGGGAGCTGCACCTGACCTCTTAGAACTAAGATTTTTTTATTTTCACGACTGACAGGTGTCTCAGCCTTTGCAGCAGGCAAAACTCCCTGTCTTGTGCTTCAACGGGGAGTGAATTCACTTCTGGGTCTGTGCGTTTTCTTTCCTAAAACAACCAACTGTGGTAAGGTGACTCAAAAGCAATTAGTTTTTTCTCTCTCATTTCCTGTTCACTGAGTTCAGTGAATTCTGTCCTTCTTTGTTTGCACTTACTGTAGTTCAGCTATGATGACTTCTCTTTTTTGTAATGTCCTAAATGCAGATGAGCCTTCTTACTGTGGGCACTCTTACTGTGTGTGAAATTTATATTTCATTGTAAATGTTTGGTCATCCTCCCTTTCAAATTATCCCCAAGTGATTGCTTTTCAAAGAACTTCCTTCAGGTATTTTCCTCCTTACAGTCCCATCAACTTCCGTTTTCACAGTTTTAAGTAAACAAAGGGAAATTAAAATCTGCACCGAGTTTCACATTTGGATGGTGGTTATATTAGAGATTATTCTAAATTGCTCTATAACTATCAAGGTTTCAAGTAGTTTATTAAAAAAAAAAAAGAAGAAAGTAACTCAGTTTTGTCTTTTCCTTTTTAGCCTTGTTTCAAACATATCATGACTGACTTTGACGGCAAACTGCATCACTACATGATCACTGTAGTACCAGGAAGGATCTGGGTTAGCTTTGAAAGTCAAAGAATCATACTGCTTCCCAGACTACTTACTGGTTGGGTCTGTCAAGAGAATAATAGTTTCTAGAAAGATGTTTTTTTACCAGTCCCTTTTCTAGAAAAGCTGAAAATTTCACTAGAAAAGAGGATGGAAAAGAATTTTGGGAAAAACAGACTATCTCCATGGGAGAGGAAACAGAATATATTGCTACTGAAAGAATAACTGAATAACAATTGGGATCATAAAAAAAAAAAATTAGAAACGTGGCTGAATTACCATGTCAGCCAGGCTGTAAGAGGACCTAGAGTTTTTCCTAGGGAAGACTCCAGAGAAGACCAAGAGCTTTTAGATTCTTAAGTTTTAATACATGACCCACGAAAATAGCTACTTTTTGCACAGTAAAACTCAAAGCAGGTAGGGAAGAAGTAGAAGTGAAGTGGAGAGATTTCTTGATTAATTCAGTGCTAAAGATGGAAGGGAAATGTGCTCAGAGGAATTCGTGCTTTAATTAGTATAACTCTTCATTCCTAGACTTTTCCCAATGCCAGAATATAGCTTTTCAAAGTAGAGATAAGGGGAAAAACATATTGAAGGGAGAAAAATCTCTATCACTGGGGACTTGTTTTGTGGTGTCAGTTTGGTTTTGCCAAATGCAGTCCTGAAAAGTGCTCTTCAGCAGCCTGAGCAAGACTTTAACAGACTGGTCTGCTTTGGTGCATAAAGACATAAATAAATACTGTGTAATTGCAACATAAAAACATTCTCCAATAGGTCTTCTGGAGTCAGATTATATGAATAACGCCTTTCCACTTGTAATAAATTCTCCGCCTTCAGATGTGTTCCCTCCAGGTCAGTTTCAGAATTATTTGATGAAAATTACCCAAATAACTAGTGTAGAAATAAACCTATTTTAAAAATAGTATTGCTCCACATTGGTAAAAGTCTAAACTCAATTAATTAAACACAAATGACAAGTTACTACTTGTATTGCACTTATTTATGATTGGTTTGTTTAAAAGAATAATCTTGGTAAAGTAATCTGTGATTTGCACCAAATCATCTATGACTTACTAAAGTAAGAGGTTTGCCTTTCCATTACCACATACAGTACTGAAGATTGTTGAACCTGTCGTACGTTTTCCACCCTCCTCATAGGCTTGCTAATCAGCTGCAATTGATAATAGGAAATAATTTTTTGATGTTTCATTAATCTCTGCTCATGAAATGCTAATAGCAAATTTTTGCTAATACAATACAGGGCTCTTGCTGGATCTGACAACTTTCGTTCATCATAGAATCATAGAATTGTCTGGTTTGGAAGGGACCTCAGAGATCAAGTCCAACCCTTGAAAAACCACGATGGATTTTGATGCTGCATATTTTGTGAGGATCATTGAGTATCAGAAGCAAAAAGGTAACATCATGAGTACCAAATGCACCATCAACAGCACCAGAAAAGCAAAATGCAAAATACAGTCTGAAAAACAGAATTGTAGGGGTATAATTTGCCTCATGGGTCCCCAGGGATCTGGAGAAGGCCACAACAATTAACTTTCTGCAACAAACTCTCCAGTATTTACTCCAGTCTAAGAACATGACATTCAATTTTTTTTAGGAGTACACAGGGCTAATCTGCCAGAGAGCTAAAATTTCAATTAACACAGCAACACCAGGCATGTGTGGGATGACTGAATTACAGGGCAAATATAATAAAATCAGCAAGGTATATCAAAGGAAAACTTCAGGACTTCTTTGTAAAGGAGCCCTAAAATGACTCCTATATTCTTCTGAATGATGCCCTTTTCTCCTCTTTCTTCACATTCTCACTTCTTTCTTAAAAAAAAAAAAAAAAAACAAAAAAAAAACTTTTACCCTCTTTGCTGTCCTCCAGTCCACTCATGCTAAACTCTCATCTATTATCACAGCCTCCAAAACTCGTATATTAACTTCAAAAAACTGCAAGAGGTGATTATTCTACAGTAGTCTTTGGCCACAAATGTGGCTGTGGACCTCTCTGCCACTGTTGTCCTCATGCCCTTAGGTGCACATTCAGGGCAAATTATGGGAAAACATCATTACCTCTAGTTTTCCCAGGCAATAATTTGCTTTGTACCGCTCATTACCAAATAATTCAGGCACCAACAAGACCGAAATTTTTTACTCATGTAAAAAAAACTGTGATTCAAACAAGTGTTAAATTAGTTGCAAGAACGCAGACCAACTGGGAAAATCTGATTTCACTCGGTAAATCTTTCAACCACTTTGTGGGCTTCCCTATGCCTAAAAGTCCAAGATAGAAAAGTCTTCGGAATTCACAAAAAATTGCTGCACAACTAATTGCAATTTGTTTTTTAAACAACTGTCAATTTTCAACTGCTTACATTGGAACTTGTTTGACAACATTAAAATAAGCACAAAATAAATTTGACATTAAAATCATTGGGTTAGTTAATCCCAGAAGGAGGGGTAAAGACTGCCTGCAAAAGCCATGGAGAGGCAACGCTAGCAGTTTGCAATGTGAAGGTCAAATGCTTTAGCATCCCCAACTCATCTGAGAGGCAGCTGTCTGGGATACTATCCTGGCCCTTAATTCAGTTTCAAGGAAAGGCTTCTGAAGCTTTTTAACATACAGTGGAGAACATATATATGTATATGGACCTATGAAAGCATTTCACTAGTTACAGGGTTTTTTTCCAGCTTCAGTAAGAATGATGCCATCTCTCCTAGCAGATTTACCATACACTGTAACCCATTCACTGGTACTTGGTGCCAGTTCTACACAGCTTCATCTTCCTTGGTAAACTGTGCAGACAAGTGCCAAAGTTTTCGCTGGTCAGGATTGGGCTTGAAAAGAAAGTTAACAGAGTGCAAGTCATGGCAGATGAGGTCAGGTAGACCATGTTTTTACAGAGATTGTTACAATGGCATAGAAAATGCACAGCTGAGGGGGACAAGCTAGAAACAAGTGTCTGTGGCCTTAGAGAGAAAGGAAGTGTCACACTGAATTTCATTAGACAGAGCTAAGAACACTCGGCTGATTTTAGTCAATATTTGAAATAAAACATGCCAGAGCAGTACTTGATCTTCAAGTACTACCCTCACACAGTAATATTCTTCTTCTTTAAAAGTGGGAGGTGTAACCTATTACTGACACAGGAAGTCTGGCAGAGCTGAGAGCAGATCTCAGTTAGCCTGTGTACAATTCCTTATTGTCTGTATTAGAAACACAAACATTTATAGCAATTATTAACAGAATCATTTTCATCCCTGGAAGATATCTGATGGGGTGCAACTGGCTTTCTACAAGCCCAGAAAATTCTCAAACGTTTTATCTTTCCATGACAAATCCATGATCAAAAGGAAGAAGTTAAAACACAGTATGGAGGCCTGCCAGGGAATGCATCTCATGGAAACAAATAAAAAACACAACTGTTTCCTGAAGGATCACCTTGTGCACCAAATCTGTAATTACTGTTGATAGGTTTTTTTTTAATAATGCTCCAACTCATAGATTATTCCAGTTGCTTCTACTTACCACTTTCTAAATGTTGTCAAATTATTACCCAGCAAATGGTAATTGCTCTGTATTTGTCTCATCATCATAGATATTTCTGACAAGAGACCTTGACAAAACATAGTTTTCCACAGTCCTGATTAGTAATCTACCTGGTATAAATAGTCATTCCATCCTGTCACCATCAGCAGAAATGCCAAAGATGAAATACTAGATGTGATGACTGCTTGAAAAAGAGTAAAATAGTTTGTCTCAATGCTTTCACTCTTTATTCCACAGAACACCTCACGTATTCCTAGAGTAATCATGCCACAGAAACCAATTATGTTTCTAAATAGGGAATTGCTCCATTCAGCTTTCCATCATAAATTTAAATAACAGCTATATTTTCCTCTCTTCTCCCAAGCATTACAAATCCAGTCAATGCACACATTCATCTCCTGAAATCTGTCCGTTTGGAATTTTTAGTCATATAGAACAGTTAGCTCTATGTTTTCATGAGAAAAAGGTGGTAATATGAAATACACCAAAATGATCCATCCTACATCTTCTAAGAATCCAGGACTGTGACTTAATGTATTAAAGACAAAGATGATGATATGCAAGAATGGCCACTGCATGCTAAAATGGTATAAAACTTAACCGTGTGCAGGAATCCTCTTTGCATATTTTACTGTTACTAAAAAAAAATTCTAATATTTAAACTGAAGGAACGTGTTCATTTCTTTTTCAGTATCTAAGCACTGGTATTCTTAACAATACTGTCTCAAAAGCTAATTTATAGAGTACTGTAGAAGAATAGGACAATTAACCAGAAATACATCGAATTGCTTTTTGCTGAAGTTTTAGAGAAATACTCTGGGCTCTCCTGAGAATACGTGAATTGAAATAGGAAACTCAAGATAAAAGAATATTTTATACACTGCATTAGAGGGTTTTCATAGGTTATGCAACCATGATTTAAAATACATTATTCTTCCTAGAAAGTGGGTCCCAATTAATCTTAAAACATGACATCTGATTCTTAGAGAACCTGAGCTCTTGCTCAATGCATCCCCTGCACTCCAACACTTCCAAGTCTTTTCCATCAAACAAGGTATGTTCCTCTTCCACAAGGAAATGCTGTGATTCCTATTACTGCCTCATGCATGCCTCAAAGGACCCAGTAAGCATCTGTGGGGAAAAGTACTGGAAAAAAAATGGAAGTACTGGAAAAGGAAAAATGAGGAAAAAGCTGTGAGAAACAGCAGGCAAAAACACCCAGCTGAGAGACAGAGGAACCGGTGTGCTCCAGAGGAGAGATTCTCCCACAGACTAAAGAGTCCACACCAGATCAGAGGATACTCCCTGAAGAAACTGTAGCCTGGGGAATTGAATGGAGAAGGTATATCCTGAAGGAACCTGAGCCTGTGGAAAGGTTTCATGCTGGAGCATGAGGAAGACCCCTTCTGGGAAACCCCTTTTCTTACTATAAAAACAGGAAAATAAAAAAATAGGATTTGTCTTGTAAAATACCAATTTCAGTTAAACACTAGTATGTCATCAGAGCACAGGAAAGAAGAATTTTCCCAAGGAATGGACGTGTTAAGACATAATCATTTCACTGATAATACCTTTGCTGATATATTCAGGCAGATAATTTCATACTTCATAAAAGTAAATAATAATACATTAATCTGAGTGTGAATAATGTTACCTCCTATGTACTCTGCTCTTGAGATCCACACATACTCTTTTTTGAAAGAATAATTATGGATATAATGAATCAAAGAGTGCCTAGCCAATGAAAGAGGAGGGCTCTTAGTAAATAGTGAAAAACAATGTGGATGATAATCAGCACTCTTGCTGTCAACATTGAAGTAAAGAATGACTGTCATGGAAATAGTGGAATTAAATTTGTCACTAATCATCAGATTGATTTACTTTTTATTCAGGAAAATATCTAAGCGAGGGGAATACAGAAGAGCAATTTAGCTCTCACATGCTAAAACTGCGTTATTTTTCAAATGAATTACCATTCCAAACATTTGGAAAAAGGTACTGAAAGAAGCTGCCTTTTATCTCCAGCATTATCTATAGTAATTTTGGAAATTTTTGATGAAGCAATGATAAAATATTAGGGAATTGCAGGACGTACAGCAGAGGGAGAGGGACATATGGCTTTTTGCTTCCCTTATTTTAACACGTCCACAGAAATCCATAGCTAATTTGATCTAGCCCATTTAACATGCATTCAAGGTGTTCTAGCTATAAAATGAAATTAAATCAATTCAGAAGTAATAACCTTCTACCTAACAACTTTGTAAAGAAAATATCTGACCATTTCAAGGCAATGTCAACCTAGTAATTCAGCTTTGCAAACTTTTTTAACAATCACCAGTAAAACAGCATTCTTACTTTGGGGAAACACAGAAAGAGAAACTCTGAAATTTCAGATAATTCATTTCTAGTAGAATATTATTTCAATGAGAAGTGAGACAAAAGTAGATGTCAAATGCAAAACATGTCAGGCAGCAAATATTGTTATAAAAATTTTGTCATACTCAAAATTTCATTAATAGTGATGCTAATGCTTTAGCATTTAACATCTTTGATCAGTCATTATAATCTTTAAAGAGTCAAACAATTGTCAGGGTTAAGGACTCAGATTTACGAAGAAGATTCTGCATAAATCTTTATCAAACTCTAGCTTTGAAAATTTTCTTACAAAGACTGCAGATGGAAGCCTGGTCTTTGTTAATGACAACTAAGCACTAAGAGCAGCTTTGAGACTCCTGCCTGCTAACTGTACTCTTTTAATAACCATTTAAACACAGAAGATTTTTAAAAATTGGACTCCCTTTGAATGCCTTCTTTTAACAGTGTGCCTTGGAAGATTTCTGTACCCTTTACTTATAAGATCTTCAGAAGAAATCTGTATGAGACAACACTGCTTCTTTCAGAACTCAGGAATGCTCTTCACACTCTGCCTTGTGCAAAATGCTTAGGTCTTACTTGAAGCTGCTACTGCTTCAAAACTTCATTGACATAAATCTCCAGGCATTTTGATTGCAGCAATCTGTCTGTCACAGAGACAGATTTTTAATCTGTGATTAAAATATTCCTACGCTAAGACTGCGTGAGCTGGAGACACAAATGTGGTGAAGCATCTAGGGTCAGGAAATACAGCACTGCTTCTTTATCAAAATTTACATACAGAAGCTTCAACAATGCAGTTCTAGAATAAGTCCCATTTCCAGACACTTTTCGCAGATAAGGGTTCAGTTCCTGCAGCATTAACCAAAGAGTAGCACAGCAAATGTAAATTTGGTAATGATGCCTGGAGTAGATGACAGTCCATAACCTCAGGCGGCTCCGCTTTGTGCTGCCAAAGGAAAATGTGGTCCTTTAGCACTCGTCCCCGATGGAAAAAGCGAGGGTGTTGCAATAAGGAGTGTTTTATTTGTAAATAAAACTTATACCATAAAACTGCACTTTCCATCAAACCATTAGATCTAATCAGAATACATTTAGCTGTAATCAACTTCTATTCATTATCTTAAAGATATTATTTTACAGAACATATACTTGATTCAGTGGGGAATTATCTGATAAGGGGATATGGCAGATCAAATGGATTTAGCAGTAGTCCAGGATAGGCTCACTGTGCACTATCTCAGAAAGTAGCTCTCTCATCTACCACTACACCAACTGTGTAAAATGCATTATACACCAAACTCCTTTTAATAGGCCATGCACTTTGTGCCAGGTTTGTTTTGTTCATTCTCGTGAAAAGTGCCAGACTGGAGATCACTGGGATCAAAGTCCCTCTTTTATCAACAGAACAGAAAAGAAGAACAGCATCTCCTGTGTATTGTGGTGCTTCAGTCCAGCTCTGGAACTAATGGTGCATATCTAATTAAATATGACAGTTTCATTATCAGCTTATTTCTTATTAACTTGTTGCAAAAACCTCACTGCTATCACAGTGCTTTTGACTAATGATCAAGATTTTGGAGCTTTTAGCACACAACCATCTTATTCACACTGCAGAGACCAAGCAGCAGGGATCAACCAACCTCAGCTATTTCTAAGCGGGTAAATTAATCTGGGTAATCTATATGGAATATTCTCACTATCTCAAGATAACCATTCCCCATATGTGTGTACAAGCGATTGTATGCAGTTAATTTTGTGAATTATTATAGCTCCACAATTACAAAAGTTTCTTGTTACATGTCTGCCTTAATTTAGCAGTCCCAGTCTCAAGTATTATTCCTCTGAAAGAGCTGATAGTTCGTCTGTTACTAAATTGCTTAAGTTCATCTGTAACTAAGTTACTACAGTTCTTAATTGAGAATTCAATGAAATGGTTGCAGGCAAAAGGTTTGCAAATGTCCTTGACCTCAGGTGATGAGAATGACTCTTATGTGAAACAAAATACAGAGAAGGTATGTATAAGATAGAAAAACCAATGTCAGTCATAAAGCTTGTTATTAAATGATATATGCAGAAGGTTTTATTTAAAAGATGTTTCTTATTATCAGAGCTGACAAGAATTTATCAAGGGCTTCTTGAAAGAACTGAAGATTAAAAAGGACTTTGTACACCTGTAACTCATAAAGCCATTTCAATGGAAGAAACTGCCACAGCCTCAGCTTTGAATATTTCTAATCCCATAACTTGGGCTCCTGAGTCAAATATCTCATCACTGATCACAGTGTGGACCAGAGTACACAGACCTCCTATGTGTGTACAGAAATGTATGCATATATAGTAGAGCGGGGATTGCACCTTCTTGTTTGAATCTTTTGAGAGAGGATCAAAATTAATTATGTTTAGTTCACACGTTTCTTTAAGATCCAGCCTATGTTTTATAGTTGTACAGTTTAGTCACAGAAGAAAGAAAAGTAGACTACTGTAAAAGAGTAAAAGAAAGAAAACATAGGTGACTGTTTCTTAGGATTTCTTATCCAAAAACTCTTACTGTGGCAAACAGAATTTCACTTACAGCACTGAACTTGAAACACTTTATTCCAGTTTCATTCCTAGTTTGCCATAACTGATCCATGGAGTCAGTGGAGCAACACAGGTGTTAAGCAAGGGAAGAATTTACTCATCAGCAGCTGAGGTCACAGTCACAGGCGATTTTAAGTCCTACTTTAAGCATATTGTAAATCATAGAAGCACAGAAAAGCAAGGGTTGGAATCATAACACCTTCTCCATTTTAATTTCCATGAATAAATGAAGCAATAGACACTCTAAGTTCCCAGAGCACCTCTCTGATTATGTGTATCTTCTCCAGCATACCTTTAAGAGCACGACTGCCTGTCGCATCTGCCCATTTTTCAGCTTCTCATGCATGCCTGCCTTCCCTTCAGCAAAGCTGCCACTTGCACAGAGAACAACCGCTGAACTCACCGCTTACCACATTTGAATCACATTCTCAGATGCAATAGGGTCTTTTTATCCACTCTGGCAGTGTAGATAAAAAAAAGTGTGGAAGACTTGAGCAACATTTATTGCAATTTTAAAACACCGGAGTAGAGTAAGGAAGCTTTGATATAGATACGAATAAAGCTCTTTGCTTTTCATATAACTGTGATAGTGACACTTGTGTTTGCTGGTAAGCCAGCTCACACATGCCTGTGTTCTCCAACGTATTCAATTATAAAGGAAAACAAATACTTTTCCAAGGAAAATAGTGCATGCAAAAATCAGACCACTTTGATCTTCTGTGCACATCTCCCCAGCCATCAAGTCCTCTGCAGAACACAGACAACTACTCTAAAGGCTTATGTCTTACCTGTAGAGTTCAGGATCTGACTATTTTAAGTATACATCTATTTTTCTTTAATTAAGATGCTTTTTCTTTTCCAAAGAAAAGAACCTTTCCTTTTAAATAAAAAAAGGCTAACTTATTAATTACTTCTTCAGCTCTCTTATCTGGTAGAAGAGACCTGCAGCCTGCTCCTGGACACCGTGTCTCCCCACAGTGACATGGCAGGGATAGGAGAAGCCACGGAAACACAGCATCTAGGAGTAGATTGGAAGCTACAAGATACAATTCGGAATAAGTGACATCAATGCAGAAGAATTGAGCACTCAGCACTGCAACTGAAACCAAGGGAAGCTATTCCCTACCATGATAAGAAGCAGGTATTTTGATTTGGATATTAATTCTAAGGATTTTAAAAATAATACACACTTTTGACTTGATGTTTTCGGATCATCAGAAGCTAGAAGAAAAAATAACAGCAACTGCTTAAACGTTTGAAGGTGTAACAACCTAGAATCTATCTCCAAGCTATTCTTTTCAGACTCAGGTTACTGGATTCCTTTATACTGAAGCTGACAAGTGAAACACAGAAAATAGTTTACCGCTTACTAAAAATGTTTCAGGGATGCAAGAATATGGGAATATCTTTCCTATCAACTGGTTTCTAATGTGGGAGCTGTTTCTGACTTTCTGGCAGTTTAGGTCTCTTGCCATGCAAAACATGCTTTAAAAATGCTAAGAAGCGAAAAGAAACCTCTCTAGCTTCGAGAAAAGGCTTTACACCTCAAGCATCAACTTGCCTAGAGGAGAAGCTAGAAGCAAAATTAACAGCAATTCCCTTAACGTTTGAAGGTGTAACAGCCTAGTATCCCTCTCCAAGCATTTCTTTTCAGACTCAGGTTGCTGGATTCCTTTATACTGAAGATGACAAGTAAAACACACAAAATAGTTTGCAGCTTAATAAAAATGTTCCAGGGAGGGAGGAATATGGGAATATCTTTCCTATCAACTGGTTTCTAATGTGGGAGCTGTTTCTGACTTTCTGGCAGTTTAGATCTCTTGCCATGCAAAACATGCTTTACACATGCTAAGAAGCGAAAATAATCCCCTCTTGCTTCGAGAAAAGGCTTTACTCCTCAAGCATCATCGTGCGTAAAAGAGAAGCAAGAAGCAAAATTAACAGCAATTGCCTTAAGGTTTGAAGGTGTGGCAACCTAGACTCTCTCTCTCCAAGCATTTCTTTTCAGACTCAGGTTACTGGATTCCTTTCATACTGAAGCTGACAAGTGAAACAAGGAAAGTCTCTTAGAACTTTAAAAACTGTTCCAGGGAGGGAGGAATATGGGAAAATATTTCCTATCAACTGGTTTCTAATGTGGGAGCTGTTTCTGACTTTCTGGCAATTTAGGTCTCTTGCCATGCAAAACAAGCTTTAAAAATGCTAAAGAAGCGAAAATAAACCTCTCGCCTCGAGATAATTCTTTGCTCCTCAAGCATCATCTTGCCTAGAAGAGAAGCTAGAAGCAAAATTAACAGCAATTGCCTTAAGGTTTGAGTGTGTGATAGCCTAGGATCTCTCTCCAAGCATTTCTTTTCAGACTCAGGTTACTGGATTCCTTTCTGCTGAAACTGAAAGTAAAAGAAGGAAAGTCGCTTGGAACCTTATAAACTGTTCCTGGGAGGGAGGAATATGGGAATATCTTTCCTATCAACTGGTTTCTAATGTGGGAGCTGTTTCTGACTTTCTGGCAGTTTAGGCCTCTTGCCATGCAAAACATGCTTTAAAAATGCTAAGAAGCGAAAACAAACCTCTCTAGCTTCGAGAAAAGGTTTTACACCTCAAGCAGCAACTTGCCTAGATGAGAAGCTAGAAGCAAAATTAACAGCAATTCCCTTAACGTTTGAAGGTGTAACAGCCGAGTATCCCTCTCCAAGCATTTCTTTTCAAACTCAGGTTGCTTTATTCCTTTATACTGAAGATGACAAGTAAAACACAGAAAATAGTTTACAGCTTAATAAAAATGTTCCAGGGAAGGAGAAATATGGGAATATCTTTCCTATCAACTAGTTTCTAATGTGGGAACTGTTTCTGACTTTCTGGCAGTTTAGGTCTCTTGCCATGCAAAACATGCTTTACAAATGCTAAGAAGCGAAAAAAAAACCCTATAGCCTCGAGAAAAGGCTTTTCTCCTCAAGCATCATCTTGCCTAGAAGAGAAGCTGGAAGCAAAATCAACAGCAATTGCCTTAAGGTTTGAAGGTGTGATAGCCTAGAATCTCTCTCCAAGCATTTGTTTTCAGAATCAGGTTGCTGGATTCCTTTATACTGAAGATAACAAGTGAAACACAGAAAATAGTTTACCGTTTAATAAAAATGTTCCAGGGAAGGAGAAATATGGGAATATCTTTCCTATCAACTGGTTTCTACTGTGGGAGCTGTTTCTGACTTTCTGGCAGTTTAGATCTCTTGCCATGCAAAACATGCTTTAAAAATGCTAAGAAGTGAAAATAAACCCCTGTAGATTCGCGAAAAGGCTTTTCTCCCCAAGCATCATCTTGCCTAGAAGAGCAGCTAGAAGCAAAATTAACAGCTATTGCCTTAACTTTTGAAGGAGTAACAGCCTAATATCCCTCGGCAAGCATTTCTTTTCAGACTCAGGTTGTTGGATTCCTTTACACTGATGCTGACAAGTAAAACCCAGAAAATAGTTTACAGCTTAATAAAAATGTTCCAGGGCGGGAGGATTATGGGAATATCTTTCCTATCAACTGGTTTCTAATGTGGGAGCAGTTTCTGACTTTCTGGCAGTTTAGGTCTCTTGCCATGCAAAACATGCTTTAAAAATGCTAAAGAAGCGAAAATAAACCCTCTCGCCTCGACATAAGGCTTTGCTCCTCAAGAATCATCTTGCCTAGAAGAGCAGCTAGAAGCAAAATTAACAGCAATTGCCTTAAGGTTTGAAGGTGTGATAGCCTAGGATCTCTCTCCAAGCGTTTCTTTTCCGACCAGAGTTACTGCGTTCCTTTCTGCTAAAACTGACAAGTATAACAAGGAAAGTCGCTTAGAACTTTATTAATTTTTCCAGTGAGGGAGGAATATGGGAATAGCTTTCCTTTCAACTGGTTTCTAATGTGGGAACTGTTTCTGACTTTCTGGCAGTTTCGGTCTCTTGCCATGCACATCTAAGCTTTTAAAATACTAAGAAGCGAAAATAAACCTCTCTATCTAAGAGAAAAGGATTTTCTCCTCAAGCATCATCTTGCATAGAAGAGAAGCTAGAAGCAAAACTAACAGCAATTGCCTTAAAGTTTGAAGGTGTAACAGCCTAAGATCCCTCTGCAAGCTTTTCTTTTTCGACTCAGGTTACTGGATTTATTTATACAGAAGCTGACAAGTAAAACCCATAAAATAGTTTACAGCTTACTAAAAATATTTCAGGTATGCAAGAATATGGGAATATCTTTCCTATCAATTGGTTTCTAATGTGGAGCAGTTTCTGATTTTCTGGCAGTTTAGGTGTCTTGCCATGCAAAACATGCTTCAAAAATGCTAAGAAGCGAAAATAAACCTCTCTCGCTCAGAGAAAAGGCTTTTCTCCTTAAGCATCATCTTGCCTAGAGGAGAAGCTAGAAGCAAAATTAACAGCAATTGCCTTAAGGTTTGAAGGTGTGACAGCCTAGGATCTCTCTCCAAGCATTTCTTTTCAGACTCAGGTTACTGGATTCCTTTCTGCTGAAACTGACAAGTAAAACAAGGAAAGTCGCTTAGAACTTTATAAACTCTTCCAAGGAGGGAGGAATATGGGAATATCTTTCGTATCAACTGGTTTCGAATGTGGGAACTGTTTCTGACTTTCTGGCAGTTTAGGTCTCTTGCCATGTAAAACATGCTTTAAAAATGCTAAGAAGCGAAAAAAAACCCCTCTCGCCTCGAGAAAAGGCTTTGCTCCTCAAGCATCATCTTGCCTAGAAGAGAAGCTAGAAGCAAAATTAACAGCAATTGCCTTAAGGTTTGAAGGTGTGATAGCCTAGAATCTCTCTCCAAGCATTTCTTTTCAGACTCAGGTTACTGGATTCCTTTCTGCTGAAACTGACAAGTAAAACAAGAAAAGTCGCTTGGAACTTTATAAACTGTTCCAGGGAGGGAGGAATATGGGAATATCTTTCCTATCAACTGGTTTCTAATGTGGGAGTTGTTTCTGCCTTTCTGGCAGTTTAGGTCTCTTGCTATGCAAAACATGCTTTAAAAATGCTAAGAAGCGAAAACAAACCTCTCGCCTCGAGAAAATTCCTTACTCCCCAAGCATCATCTTGCCTAGAAGAGAAGCTAGAAGCAAAATTAACAGCAATTGCCTTAAGGTTTGAGTGTGTGATAGCCTAGGATCTCTCTCCAAGCATTTCTTTTCAGACTCAGGTTACTGGATTCCTTTCTGCTGAAACTAAGTAAAAGAAGGAAAGTCGCTTGGAACCTTATAAACTGTTCCAGGGAGGGAGGAATATGGGAATATCTTTCCTATCAACTGGTTTCTAATGTGGGAGCTCTTTCTGACTTTGTGGCAGTTTAGGCCTCTTGCCATGCAAAACCTGCTTTAAAAATGCTAAGAAGCGAAAACAAACCTCTCTAGCTTCGAGAAAAGGTTTTACACCTCAAGCAGCAACTTGCCTAGATGAGAAGCTAGAAGCAAAATTAACAGCAATTCCCTTAACGTTTGAAGGTGTAACAGCCTAGTATCCCTCTCCAAGCATTTCTTTTCAAACTCAGGTTGCTTTATTCCTTTATACTGAAGATGACAAGTAAAACACAGAAAATAGTTTACAGCTTAATAAAAATGTTCCAGGGAAGGAGAAATATGGGAATATCTTTCCTATCAACTAGTTTCTAATGTGGGAACTGTTTCTGACTTTCTGGCAGTTTAGGTCTCTTGCCATGCAAAACATGCTTTACAAATGCTAAGAAGCGAAAAAAAAACCCTCTAGCCTCGAGAAAAGGCTTTGCTCCTCAAGCATCATCTTGCCTAGAAGAGAAGCTAGAAGCAAAATTAACAGCAATTGCCTTAACGTTTGAAGGTGTAACGGCCTAATATCCCTCTGCAAGCATTTCTTTTCCGACTCAGGTAACTTGATTCCTTTATACTGAAGCTGCCAAGTGTAACCCATAAAATAGTTTACAGCTTACTAAAAATGTTTCAGGGATGCAGGAATATGGGAATATCTTTCCTATCAACTGGTTTCTAATGTGGAGCTGTTTCTGATATTCAGGCAGTTTAGATCTCTTGCCATGCAAAACATGCTTTAAAAATGCTAAGAATCGAAAATAAACCTGTCTAGCGAAGAGAAAAGGATTTTCTCCTCAAGCATCATCTTGCCTAAATGAGAAGCTAGAAGCAAAATGAACAGCAATTGCCTTAAGGTTTGAAGGTGTGACAGCCTAGAATCTCTCTCCAAGCATTTCTTTTCCGACCAGAGTTACTGGATTCCTTTCTGCTGAAAGTGAAAGTAAAACAAGGAAAGTCACTTGGAACGTTATAAACTGTTCCAGGGAGTGACGAATATGGGAATATCTTTCCTATCAACTGGTTTCTAATGTGGGAGCTGTTTCTGACTAACTGTCAGTTTAGATCTCTTGCTATGCAAAACATGCTTTAAAAATGCTAAGAATCGAAAATAAACATCTCTAGCTAAGAGAAAAGGCTTTTCTCCTCAAGCATCATCTTGCCTAGAAGAGAAGCTGGAAGCAAAATCAACAGCAATTGCCTTAAGGTTTGAAGGTGTGATAGCCTAGAATCTCTCTCCAAGCATTTGTTTTCAGACTCAGGTTACTGGATTCCTTTCTGCTAAAACTGAAGTAAAATAAGAAAAGTCGCTTAGAACTTCGTAAACTGTTCCAGGGAGAGAGGAATATGGGAATATCTTTCCTATCAACTGGTTTCTAATGTGGGAGCTGTTTCTGACTTTCTGTCAGTTTAGGTCTCTTGCCATGCAAAACATGCTTTAAAAATGCTAAGAATCGAAAATAAACCTCTCTAGCTAAGAGAAAAGGCTTTACACCTCAAGCATCAACTTGCCTAGAGGAGAAGCTAGAAGCAAAATTAAAAGCAATTGCCTTAAGGTTTGAAGGTGTGACAAGATGTGTCTCTCTCCAAGCATTTCTTTTCAGAATCAGGTTGCTGGATTCCTTTATACTGAAGATAACAAGTGAAACACAGAAAATAGTTTACCGTTTAATAAAAATGTTCCAGGGAAGGAGAAATATGGGAATATCCTTCCTTTCAACTGGTTTCGACTGTGGGAGCTGTTTCTGACTTTCTGGCAGTTTAGGTCTCTTGCCATGCAAAACATGCTTTAAAAATGCTAAGAAGTGAAAATAAACCCCTGTAGATTCGCGAAAAGGCTTTTCTCCCCAAACATCATCTTGCATAGAAGAGAAGCTAGAAGCAAAATTAACAGCAATTGCCTTAAGGTTTGAAGGTGTGACAGCCTAGAATCTCTCTCCAAGCATTTCTTTTCCGACCAGAGTTACTGCGTTCCTTTCTGCTAAAACTGACAAGTATAACAAGGAAAGTCACTTGGAACGTTATAAACTGTTCCAGGGAGTGACGAATATGGGAATATCTTTCCTATCAACTGGTTTCTAATGTGGGAGCTCTTTCTGACTTTCTGGCAGTTTAGGCCTCTTGCCATGCAAAACATGCTTTAAAAATGCTAAGAAGCGAAAAGAAACCTCTCTAGCTTCGAGAAAAGGCTTTACA
Organism: Florisuga fusca; assembly: GCA_038090715.1. NCBI lineage: Eukaryota > Metazoa > Chordata > Aves > Apodiformes > Trochilidae > Florisuga > Florisuga fusca. The sequence goes on along the minus strand of JAAWXA010000015.1, from coordinate 5,468,065 downwards.
CCTCAAGCATCAACTTGCCTAGATGAGAAGCTAGAAGCAAAATTAACAGCAATTGCCTTAAGGTTTGAAGGTGTGACAGCCTAGTATCCCTCTCCAAGCATTTCTTTTCAGAATCAGGTTGCTGGATTCCTTTATACTGAAGATAACAAGTGAAACACAGAAAATAGTTTACCGTTTAATAAAAATGTTCCAGGGAAGGAGAAATATGGGAATATCCTTCCTATCAACTGGTTTCGACTGTGGGAGCTGTTTCTGACTTTCTGGCAGTTTAGATCTCTTGCCATGCAAAACATGCTTTAAAAATGCTAAGAAGTGAAAATAAAGCCCTATAGATTCGCGAAAAGGCTTTTCTCCCCAAGCATCATCTTGCCTAGAAGAGAAGCTAGAAGCAAAATTAACAGCTATTGCCTTAACTTTTGAAGGAGTAACAGCCTAATATCCCTCGGCAAGCATTTCTTTTCAGACTCAGGTTGTTGGATTCCTTTACACTGATGCTGACAAGTAAAACCCAGAAAATAGTTTACAGCTTAATAAAAATGTTCCAGGGCGGGAGGATTATGGGAATATCTTTCCTATCAACTGGTTTCTAATGTGGGAGCAGTTTCTGACTTTCTGGCAGTTTAGGTCTCTTGCCATGCAAAACATGCTTTAAAAATGCTAAAGAATCGAAAATAAACCCTCTCGCCTCGACATAAGGCTTTGCTCCTCAAGAATCATCTTGCCTAGAAGAGCAGCTAGAAGCAAAATTAACAGCAATTGCCTTAAGGTTTGAAGGTGTGACAGCCTAGGATCTCTCTCCAAGCGTTTCTTTTCCGACCAGAGTTACTGCGTTCCTTTCTGCTAAAACTGAAGTATAATAAGAAAAGTCGCTTAGAACTTTATAAACTCTTCCAAGGAGGGAGGAATATGGGAATATCTTTCGTATCAACTGGTTTCTAATGTGGGAACTGTTTCTGACTTTCTGGCAGTTTAGGTCTCTTGCCATGCAAAACATGCTTTAAAAATGCTAAGAATCGAAAATAAACCTCTCTAGCTAAGAGAAAAGGCTTTTCTCCTCAAGCATCATCTTGCCTAGAAGAGCAGCTAGAAGCAAAATTAACAGCAATTGCCTTAAGGTTTGAAGGTGTGATAGCCTAGAATCTCTCTCCAAGCATTTCTTTTCAGACTCAGGTTACTGGATTCCTTTATACTGAAGATAACAAGTGAAACACAGAAAATAGTTTACCGTTTAATAAAAATGTTCCAGGGAAGGAGAAATATGGGAATATCCTTCCTATCAACTGGTTTCGACTGTGGGAGCTGTTTCTGACTTTCTGGCAGTTTAGATCTCTTGCCATGCAAAACATGCTTTAAAAATGCTAAGAAGTGAAAATAAACCCCTGTAGATTCGCGAAAAGGCTTTTCTCCCCAAACATCATCTTGCATAGAAGAGAAGCTAGAAGCAAAATTAACAGCAATTGCCTTAAGGTTTGAAGGTGTGACAGCCTAGGATCTCTCTCCAAGCATTTCTTTTCCGACTCAGGTTACTGGATTCCTTTCTGCTGAACCTGAAGTAAAATAAGGAAAGTCGCTTAGTAAACAAGTAAAACAAGTAAACAAGTAAAACAAGTAAACCAAGATTTAAAAATGCTAAGAATCGAAAATAAACCTGTCTAGCTAAGAGAAAAGGCTTTTCTCCTCAAGCATCATCTTGCCTAGAAGAGAAGCTGGAAGCAAAATCAACAGCAATTGCCTTAAGGTTTGAAGGTGTGATAGCCTAGAATCTCTCTCCAAGCATTTGTTTTCAGACTCAGGTTACTGGATTCCTTTCTGCTAAAACTGAATAAAATAAGAAAAGTCGCTTAGAACTTCATAAACTGTTCCAGGGCGGGAGGATTATGGGAATATCTTTCCTATCAACTGGTTTCTAATGTGGGAGCTCTTTCTGACTTTCTGGCAGTTTAGGTCTCTTGCCATGCAAAACATGCTTTACAAATGCTAAGAAGCGAAAAAAAAACCCTATAGCCTCGAGAAAAGGCTTTGCTCCTCAAGCATCATCTTGCCTAGAAGAGAAGCTAGAAGCAAAATTAACAGCAATTGCCTTAACGTTTGAAGGTGTAACGGCCTAATATCCCTCTGCAAGCATTTCTTTTCCGACTCAGGTAACTTGATTCCTTTATACTGAAGCTGCCAAGTGTAACCCATAAAATAGTTTACAGCTTACTAAAAATGTTTCAGGGATGCAGGAATATGGGAATATCTTTCCTATCAACTGGTTTCTAATGTGGGAGCTATTTCTGACTTTCTGGCAGTTTAGATCTCTTGCCATGTAAAACATGCTTTAAAAATGCTAAGAATCGAAAATAAACCTGTCTAGCGAAGAGAAAAGGATTTTCTCCTCAAGCATCATCTTGCCTAAATGAGAAGCTAGAAGCAAAAATAACAGCAATTGCCTTAAGGTTTGAAGGTGTGACAGCCTAGGATCTCTCTCCAAGCATTTCTTTTCCGACTCAGGTTACTGGATTCCTTTCTGCTAAAACTGAAGTAAAATAAGAAAAGTCGCTTAGAACTTCGTAAACTGTTCCAGGGAGAGAGGAATATGGGAATATCTTTCCTATCAACTGGTTTCTAATGTGGGAGCTGTTTCTGACTTTCTGTCAGTTTAGGTCTCTTGCTATGCAAAACATGCTTTAAAAATGCTAAGAATCGAAAATAAACCTCTCTAGCTTCGAGAAAAGGTTTTTCTCCTCAAGCATCATCTTGCCTAGATGAGAAGCTGGAAGCAAAATTAACAGCAATTGCCTTAAGGTTTGAAGGTGTGATAGCCTAGTATCTCTCTCCAAGCATTTCTTTTCAGACTCAGGTTGCTTTATTCCTTTATACTGAAGATAACAAGTGAAACACAGAAAATAGTTTACCGTTTAATAAAAATGTTCCAGGGAAGGAGAAATATGGGAATATCCTTCCTATCAACTGGTTTCGACTGTGGGAGCTGTTTCTGACTTTCTGGCAGTTTAGATCTCTTGCCATGCAAAACATGCTTTAAAAATGCTAAGAAGTGAAAATAAACCCCTGTAGATTCGCGAAAAGGCTTTTCTCCCCAAGCATCATCTTGCATAGAAGAGAAGCTAGAAGCAAAATTAACAGCAATTGCCTTAAGGTTTGAAGGTGTGACAGCCTAGGATCTCTCTCCAAGCATTTCTTTTCCGACTCAGGTTACTGGATTCCTTTCTGCTAAAACTGAAGTAAAATAAGAAAAGTCGCTTAGAACTTTATAAACTCTTCCACGGAGGGAGGAATACGGGAATATCTTTCGTATCAACTGGTTTCTAATGTGGGAGCTCTTTCTGACTTTCTGGCAGTTTAGGCCTCTTGCCATGCAAAACCTGCTTTAAAAATGCTAAGAAAGATGTGTATAANTACGCTCTTCCGATCTTAGATCTCTTGCCATGCAAAACATGCTTTAAAAATGCTAAGAAGCGAAAAGAAACCTGTGTAGCTTCGAGAAAAGGTTTTTCTCCTCAAGCAGCAACTTGCCTAGATGAGAAGCTAGAAGCAAAATGAACTGCAATTGCCTGACAGGTTTGAAGGTGTGACAGCCTAGAATCTCTCTCCAAGCATTTCTTTTCCGACCAGAGTTACTGCATTCCTTTATACTGAAGCTGACAAGTGAAACACAGAAAATAGTTTACCGCTTACTAAAAATGTTTCAGGGATGCAAGAATATGGGAATATCTTTCCTATCAACTGGTTTCTAATGTGGAGCTGTTTCTGATATTCAGGCAGTTTAGATCTCTTGCCATGCAAAACATGCTTTAAAAATGCTAAGAAGCGAAAATAAACCCCTCTAGCTTCGAGAAAAAGCTTTTCTCCTTAAGCACATCTTGCCTAGAAGAGAAGCTAGAAGAAAAATTAACAGCAATTGCCTTAAGGTTTGAAGGTGTGACAGCCTTATATCCCTCTGCAAGCATTTCTTTTCAGATTCAGGTTACTGGATTCCTTTCTGCTGAAAGTGAAAGTAAAACAAGGAAAGTCACTTGGAACCTTATAAACTGTTCCAGGGAGTGACGAATATGGGAATATCTTTCCTATCAACTGGTTTCTAATGTGGGAGCTGTTTCTGACTAGCTGTCAGTTTAGATCTCTTGCTATGCAAAACATGCTTTAAAAATGCTAAGAATCGAAAATAAACATCTCTAGCTAAGAGAAAAGGCTTTTCTCCTCAAGCATCATCTTGCCTAGAAGAGAAGCTGGAAGCAAAATCAACAGCAATTGCCTTAAGGTTTGAAGGTGTGATAGCCTAGAATCTCTCTCCAAGCATTTGTTTTCAGACTCAGGTTACTGGATTCCTTTCTGCTAAAACTGAAGTAAAATAAGAAAAGTCGCTTAGAACTTCATAAACTGTTCCAGGGAGAGAGGAATATGGAAATATCTTTCCTATCAACTGGTTTCTAATGTGGGAGCTGTTTCTGACTTTGTGGCAGTTTAGGTCTCTTGCCATGCAAAACCTGCTTTTAAAATGCTAAGAAGCGAAAATAAACCTCTCTAGCTTCGAGAAAAGGCTTTTCTCCTCAAGCATCATCTTGCCTAGAGGAGAAGCTAGAAGCAAAATTAACAGCAATTGCCTTAAGGTTTGAAGGTGTGACAGCCTAGTATCTCTCTCCAAGCGTTTCTTTTCCGATCAGGTTGCTGGATTCCTTTATACTGAAGATAACAAGTGAAACACAGAAAATAGTTTACCGTTTAATAAAAATGTTCCAGGGAAGGAGAAATATGGGAATATCCTTCCTATCAACTGGTTTCGACTGTGGGAGCTGTTTCTGACTTTCTGGCAGTTTAGATCTCTTGCCATGCAAAACATGCTTTAAAAATGCTAAGAAGTGAAAATAAACCCCTGTAGATTCGCGAAAAGGCTTTTCTCCCCAAGCATCATCTTGCCTAGAAGAGAAGCTAGAAGCAAAATTAACAGCAATTGCCTTAAGGTTTGAAGGTGCAACAGCCTAGAATCTCTCTCCAAGCATTTCTTTTTCGACTCAGGTTACTGGATTCCTTTATACTGAAGCTGACAAGTGAAACCCAGAAAATAGTTTACAGCTTAATAAAAATGTTTCAGGGATGCAAGAATATGGGAATTTCTTTCCTATCAACTGGTTTCTAATGTGGGAGCTGTTTCTGACTTCCTGGCAGTTTAGGACTTTTGCCAAGCTAAACAAGCTTCTAAAAATGCTAAGAAGCGAAAATCAACCCCTCTAGATTCGAGAAAAGGCTTTTCTACTCAAGCATCATCTTGCCTAAAGGAGAAGCTAGAAGCAACATTAAGAGCAATTGCCTTAAGGTTTGAAGGTGTGACAGCCTAGAATCTCTCTCCAAGCATTTCTTTTCCGACTAGGGTTACTGCGTTCCTTTCAGCTAAAACTGACAAGTGAAACAAGGAAAGTCGCTTAGAACTTTTTAAACTGTTCCAGGAAAGAGGAATATGGGAATATCTTTCCTATCAACTGGTTTCTAATGTGGGAACTGTTTCTGACTTTCTGGCAGTTTAGGACTCTTGCCATGCAAAACATGCTTTAAAAATGCTAAGAAGCGAAAATACACCCCTCTAGATTCGAGAAAAGGCTTTACTCCTCAAGCATCATCTTGCCTGGAGGAGAAGCTAGAAGCAAAATTAACAGCAATTCCATTAAAGTTTGAAGGTGTAACAGCCCAATATCTCTCTCCAAGCATTTCTTTTCCGACTCAGGTTACTGGATTATTTTCTGCTGAGGTTGACAAGTAAAACAAGGAAAGTCGTTAGAACTTTATAAACTGTTCGAGGGAGGGAGGAATATGGGAATATCTTTCCTATCAACTGGTTTCTAATGTGGGAGCAGTTTCTGACTTTCTGGCAGTTTAGGACTCTTGCCATGCAAAACATGCTTTAAAAATGCTAAAGAAGCGAAAATAAACCCCTCTAGATTCGAGAAAAGGCTTTACTCCTCAAGCATCATCTTGCCTGGAGGAGAAGCTAGAAGCAAAATTAACAGCAATTCCATTAAAGTTTGAAGGTGTAACAGCCTAGAATCTCTCTCCAAGCATTTCTTTTCAGACTCAGGTTACTGGATTCCTTTCTGCTGATACGGACAAGTAAAACAAGGAAAGTCGCTTGGAACTTTATTAATTTTTCCAGTGAGGGAGGAATATGGGAATAGCTTTCCTTTCAACTGGTTTCTAATGTGGAAACTGTTTCTGACATTCTGGCAGTTTAGGTCTCTTGCCATGCAAAACAAGCTTCTAAAATACTAAGAAGCGAAAATAAACCTCTCTAGATTCGAGAAAAGGCTTTTCTCCTCAAGCATCATCTTGCCTAAAAGAAAAGCTAGAAGCAAAATTAACAGCAATTGCCTTAAGGTTTGAAGGTGTGACAGCCTAGAATCTCTCTCCAAGCGTTTCTTTTCCGACCAGGGTTACTGCGTACCTTTCTGCTAAAACTGACAAGTAAAACAAGGAAAGTCGCTTAGAACTTCGTAAACTGTTCCAGGGAGGGAGGAATATGGGAATATCTTTCCTATCAATTGGTTTCTAATGTGGAGCTGTTTCTGACTTTCTGGCAGTTTAGGTCTCTTGCCATGCAAAACATGCTTTAAAAATGCTAAGAAGCGAAAATAAACCCCTCTAGCTAAGAGAAAAGGCTTTTCTCCCCAAGCATCATCTTGCCTAGAAGAGAAGCTAGAAGCAAAATTAAAAGCAATTCCCTTAACGTTTGAAGGTGTAACAGCCTAATATCCCTCTGCAAGCGTTTCTTTTTCGACTCAGGTAACTAGATTACTTTATACTGAAGCTGAGAAGTGAAACCCATAAAATACTTTACAGCTTGCTAAAAATGTTTCAGGGATGCAAGAATATGGCAATATCTTTCCTGTCAACTGGTTTCTAATATGGGAGCTGTTTCTGACTTTCTGGCCGTTTACGTCTCTTGCCATGCAAAACATGCTTTAAAAATGCTAAGAAGCGAAAATAAACCTCTCTAGCTAAGAGAAAAGGCTTTACTCCTCAAGCATCAACTTTCCTAGAGGAGAAGCTAGAAGAAAAATTAACAGCAATTGCCTTAACGTTTGAAGGTGTAACAACCTAGAATCTCTCTCCAAGCATTTCTTTTCCGACTCAGGTTACTGCATTCCTTTTCTGCTAAAACTGACAAGTAAAATAAGAAAAGTCGCTTAGAACTTCATAAACTGTTCCAGGGAGGGAGGAATATGGGAATAACTTTCCTATCAACTGGTTTCTAATGTGGGAGCTGTTTCTGACTTCCTGGCAGTTTAGGACTCTTGCCATGCAAAACATGCTTTAAAAATGCTAAGAAGCGAAAATAAACTTCTCTTTCTTCGAGAAAGGCTTTAGTTCTCAAGCATCAACTTGCCTAGAGCATAAGCTAGAAGCAAAATTAAGAGCAATTGCCTTAAGGTTTGATGGTGTAACAGCCTAATATCTCTCTCCATATCTGAGTCTTTTCAGACTCAGGTTGCTGGATTCAGGAGCATTTTCAACCATCTTTGCTTTCTTCCTCAAAACCCTCTCATATTGCTGGTGCTTATATATTCACACCATCTCTTCTTCACTGTCACATTTCCTATTGGGAAATGGTGGAACTACTTTTTCAAGCATTTATTAACTTACAGAAGAAGTCACATGGTAATGACTTCTTTTAGCAAGTAACTTTTTTATTTACTTTTTTATATAAAAATACATGTGTTAATAATGCCTGCCCATTTTTCCACAATTTCTGAGTTCATTTTTAATAATTAAAAAAATAAATCTGTTCAGCTCAGTGAAGGTAATTTAATTGGGGTTTTCCTATTTGGTACAACATTACATAATGGCCAGTATGTGGCATATGGTTAAGAAAAGTGGAGACATTTTAACTCAGAAGCTTGTAAGAGGCAGATATATTTCTACCTGAAGATCCTTTGTTGAGATGGGAAAGAGCGTATTGTACAACAAAATTCTCCATCATGGCAACCAGAGAACTAAACAAGAACTCTTAGAGGTAAAATATTATTATGTATAAACTTTTTGAGAGTATATTGACACTGGAAACAAGAGCATTCTTTTTGCTTACCAGACAAATGAGGTTATGAAACAGCCTTGGGAGGAAAAAGCCTAATTAGTTTTCAGGAAGTGCTTTATTAGTTTATGGAAGAGATTACCATGACAAACTATTATATTGTGTAGAAACACCTAATACTCAACGCAGTCTCTTCCAAATCTTTTGTTCCATTATATTTTTTGTTTAAAAATGTACTTACCCAGCACATGGAAACATCTGTTTTATCACGGTATCTAAAATCTAAACCTAAAGATTTCACAATTAAAAATTTTGTTGTTATTTCCCACTTGATAAAAACTTTACTTGCATCAAAGGGAGCTGTGCTGAGTGAGATTATCCGGATGTGTTTCCACATTGTGACTGAATTTTCACCATATATTAAAATAAAATTAGAATATGATTAAAATAAATAATTAAAATAAATTAGAATATGATTTTGGATAGATGAAAAGAATGCCAGATGCAGGTGGCTTATTAATTTAAGCGGCAATTATCTTCTCAATGTGCAATGTGCTGGGGAATTTACTTCAATGAAATGGATTTACTGTTTATTGGGAGGCCAAAATTTTCAATAACCACACAGATTTAAGGTGAGAGCAGGTTCCTCTCTTTTGTGAAAGACGTACAAGGCTTAGAAAAGCTGCTGGATTTGAGGTTGTGGTGTTGCATTAGGAAGTTAGAAAGCAGACAACAGTGTTTTCAAAGTACTGGACCAAACAGCTCACTTGACTTAATGGTGTTTTTTTTTTTTTTAGTGGCTGAAAGATAGAATAGGGTAGAATAGACTACTTGAAAGGGCCTATGAGTCTCATCTGACTGCCTGACGAGACCAGTTCAGTTCGGGGCATTGTCCAAAACACTGACAGGCCTGTTGAATCAATGATGTCCTCTACAGGAAGCCTGTTTCAGTGTTTGACCACCCTTTTGGTAAAGAAACGCTTCCCAATGTCCCGTCTAAACATCTCCTGGTGCAGCTTTGAACCACTCCCACATAGCCAATCAGTAGCTAACAGGGAGAAGAGATCAGTACCTCCTTGCCGACTTCTCCTTCTCAGGAATCTGTAGACGGCAATGAAGTTGCCTTTTTCTTCCTCCTTTTCTCCAAATCCACGAGGTGATTCATCAGTTTTCCAGATAAATGAAATTATCCCTTCTTAAAAGAATTCCGCCAGATGCTCAATAATCCCTCTGTGTGCGCTTGATATATTATTTCTAATATAAGAGAGAAAGCACAAAAAATGGTGTCTTGCAAGGTTACATTCCACAGACTGTTACTCACATAATATAATGTGCTGTTACATGATGCAGGTTTATTTTAAAAGACAGTTTATTTTAAGCATGGTTTCAAATATGTAAAGGAGAAATTTAGTTCACAAGTCAGAAAAGACTGATTATTACATTGGAGCAAAGTTGTGAAGCTTTACTTATATTTTCTTTGCCTTTTCATTTTTTTCTTAGTCAAACTGACTGAAAGCAGTGTGAAGAACCACTAAGTTTAGTTTTTGTCAAAAAGAATTAATTTTCCTGAATATGATCTTAGTTTCAGTGAATAAAATCTGAAAGAGCCATCAAGGAGACAAGCAAGCTTAGCAATGACGTACTGAGGTGCAGGGCCAGCATGTGGACATTACCCTTTTCAAAAGTCTAGCATATTATACAAAAGCACAAAGAGCAAGACAGAAATTTCTTAAGAAAAGTAAAATGTACAAAAATTGTCTTGCTATATCTCCTTCAAGTTCCTTTCTGTGGGTTTGATCTTTAAATGATATGACATAAAGGAGGCAGACACAAGCATTGCAATTTGAGCCTATGTCGTGATCCGAGCTATTATTTTAATATTTTGTTTAGAGGAAATCTCAGCCTCTGCTTCAGAGACAACGCACAGAATTGCAGGCTAACACGTGTTGAAAACAAGTTACAAAGATTTATTTTTTTAGGGACAAGCAACAAGTTAACTTCGTTAATATAGAGTAAACAAGATTATTGAGGAAAGAAAAGGAAAAGGTAACTATGTATAGTTTAAAATCGTTTCACCGTTCCGAGGTTACTGCCGGGTTCTGGCTTCGGCTCTGGCCGCTTTTTTGCCCCAGGGTAGGAGTCTCTTTCGGCTTTTCACGAAGTCCTTCGGGCCCCAGGAAAGCGGCAGGAAGGCCTTTGTTTTTCTCTCAGGTGTGTCGGGACGGTCGGGAGGAAACAGCTAGCTGATTTTCGGTTCTTTTACAGGATTTTTATACAGAAAAATGGGGAGAGCAAGGAGGGGGCCTTCGTTTGCATACCTTGATGAAATTCATAGGTTTTCCCGGAATGGGGGTTTGATATTCACAGGTTTTCCCGGAATCAGTTTTCCTTATCTAATATGTTAATTTCCCCATTGTTTTCGTTCCGGTAGGCGCCCAGGGGGTAGTCTGACCAATTTTACATTTAAACAGCTGTTTTGTGATAGGAAAATAATTGGCTCAAGAAGCAAATATTTGTAATTTTGACGAGGCTTGCATCATTTCACCCTGTGATTCTTGAGTCAGTGTTCATTTATTATTTTTTCTTTTTTTTTTTTTTTTTCCTCATATGCATATACATATATACACACATCCCTGTACATATATATACACACATCCCGTATGGTGTGATGAGGTGTGTGGCTGTCTTTGCAATCTGTGCCTTTTTTTAGCAGGTAGAACCCATCCCAGTGGTTTGCCCTCCCGGGGCGCGAACCGGAGTTCATTGCCTGCTTGGCTTATTGTTTCCCACCATTTCCCACCACACGTTCCCCTGACTCAAAAGCCAGTATTTCTTTGGCTCATGAGCCAATATTTCTTTTGACGTGTGTTTGTGGGGTGGGGTTTAACATTTACCACACTGTTTCTGCCTCACCAAATTACGTCACCTGCATTTATGCAGAAACTAAAGAGTCTATGCCAAGTCCATGACCCTGCTGTGTGAGGTGTCCAGATTAAATACATACATGAGGGAAAAAAAAATTGCATTTTGTGTTGCACCAGCATTGGGAAGTTTTGAAACTAATTATCTAGATATATTAATTAAATCAGAAAAAAAAATTTGATTTCATATCAGAACTTGGTAATAACAATAGCAATAGTCAAAATTATAAATTTGATAATAATAATTATAAGATACAATGAAAGAATCACAAATGTAACAATATAACAGAGGCCCATTTCGTATACATTCAAATTGTATCGGATATTATACCACCATAATAAATGTATTAAAGGTAACAGCAGTCCAGGAGCAATCATAACAAAATCATGATGTTATAAATTACTTTGCCTAGGCTAAAAAGATGGCTAGCCTCCCAGCCATCAGTAAATAATTTCTTCCAGTGTCAGTTTCAGGGTTAGCCAAGTCTGAGACTGCACCAGGGGTGTTTTATTTTTGATGTCCTAGGATTACTCAAGTCTGTAGTCACATTAATTCACCTTCATTATGCCCCAATACACAAAATCTACTTACACAAAGGACAAAAAAAAGAAAACATTTGTTTAGAGAGTATAAAGTAACCATTTTCAGAGTTTTGCTCTCCAGATTCCCAAGCCTCGTCAGTTTCCATGAAGTCTCCAAATTCTATTAACGTGCCACTTTCAATATTTTATAACTTTTAGCACAATTCTTCTTTTNAATTTCTCGCTTCCTATCCTTAGGTAGTCAAACTGTAGTTCCAAATGGAATTTACATCAAATAGCACAGTTCAGGTTTTTGGGTTGGTTTGTTGTTGTTTGTTTGTTTGTTTTTTTATAATACCAGAAATTTTCACCTAGAAAATGTGGACTTGAAAAAATGTGAACATTTTGGCTGTGAAGAATCTTCAGATTAAAATGTTGATTCTTAAGTGAGTTAGTTGCCCATCCCTCTAGAGGTCACGGAAGAACCCTGGACTTGTATTATTTGCTCAGTTAATGTAAATTGGAGTATTTTGTTCAATTTGTTTGCAATCAGACTTGTTGTCGTGATCCGAGTTATTATTTTAATATTTTGTTTAGAGGAAATCTCAGCCTCTGCTTCAGAGACAACGCACAGAATTGCAGGCTAACACGTGTTGAAAACAAGTTACAAGGATTTATTTTTTTTAGGGACAAGCAACAAGTTAACTCCGTTAATTTAGAGTAAACAAGATTATTGAGGAAAGAAAAGGAAAAGGTAACTATGTATAGTTTAAAATCGTTTCACCGTTCCGAGGTTACTGCTGGGTTCTGGCTTCGGCTCTGGCCGCTTTTTTGCCCCAGGGTAGGAGTCTCTTTCGGCTTTTCACGAAGTCCTTCGGGCCCCAGGAAAGCGGCAGGAAGGCCTTTGTTTTTCTCTCAGGTGTGTCGGGATGGTCGGGAGGAAACAGCTAGCTGATTTTCGGTTCTTTTACAGGATTTTTATACAGAAAAATGGGGAGAGCAAGGAGGGGGCCTTCGTTTGCATACCTTGATGAAATTCATAGGTTTTCCCGGAATGGGGGTTTGATACTCACAGGTTTCCCAGAACCAGTTTTCCTTATCTAATATGTTAATTTCCCCATTGTTTTCGTTCCGGTAGGCGCCCAGGGGGTAGTCTGACCAATTTTACATTTAAACAGCTGTTTTTGTGACAGGAAAATAATTGGCTCAAGAAGCAAATATTTGTAATTTTGACGAGGCTTGCATCAGCCTATGATAAAAGTAAAGATGTTCTGCTTCTGTAAAGATTTGGGTTACATTGGCAGCAACTTGTAAGCATTCATTTGTTTGCACAACAAAATTTCTTCTAAAGCTGCCTATGGGACCTGTATTTAAAAATTTGTCCCAATGTGCTGCAATATGGTAGCATATCATGGACTCTTTAATACTTTATATTGCAATAAATTTACATGAAGCAGGCATCATATATTATGTGTGTAATGGCTCAGGAATATCATTCTGGAAAAGAGGCAGAAAGGAGTGCAGTGCAATACTACTTTTTCAGATTAAATTCAACTCTCTCTTGTAGGAAACACCTACTTAGATGACCAGTTTCATCACAATAAATTTCTCTTTCTGCTGTTCTTTAGAAAAAGTATTCATGTGACTGGATTAAACTGCCTTCTCCTGTTCATTATTTATGAGTATAACCTATGTTAATTTTTGAGAAAAAACTTAGATGAGTGTAGGCAGTAGATTTTGTAAGATTGAAGACTATTTTTTTCTCTTTCTGCCTGTTGCCCTACAACTAGAGCTTCACAGGGAGCTGTCATACATCTTGAATTTAAGATTAACTTCTTGCAAACTTCTGGAAGTTCCATTCTTCTCATTTAGTTCACTCCCACCTTCAAAACTTGTCAGTTTAGATATTTCTGAAAGGAAAAAAAAAAAAAAAAAAAGGTCACAAAGGTTAATTGTTTCAATAGTGTTAAGATTGCTAGTTATTTATCTTACCACCTGGTAAGCTATTGTATCTTCTATAGAACTCAGGCATATAAAAGCAAGGAAAGGAAAAAACATCTTGTCTTGCTCCTTGTCTGTATAAATCAATGTTATGGGAACCCATTTGTAATAGCAAAATAATTAAATAACATCAGGATAAACTTAATACTGGGCATGTCAAGAACCAGTAAGAATCCATGCAAAGAAAGGGTTTGCTGCCTTGGTAAGAGCCCAGACTCCCAGGCACCCAGCACTGTTTGCTTGTTGTTGCTTGCTTCAATAAATGCTAATTGGTGAGTTAATTGGTGTGTCCTGATTAATTATTGGACAAAATTTATAACAGTTGTCACGGTTCTGCCATTCTCATTTCTTGTCACGTAAGCTTTTTTTAACAGCTTGAGTATTAAAATCCCCAGGAAGGAAATTAGATGCCACTATAAAGATTTGTGACTTTCTTCTCTGCAAGCAGCTAACTGCACTCTTATTCGCTTGTTGAGAGGAGGGGAAAATAAAGATTGAGGGCTGTTTGAATTCATAGCACTTTAAAGGCAGCTTAAAATTGAATTCAGTTCTCCTGCCTTTAGGCCAGCACCCACATAAAGTGCAACTATTGTCATGCACACTGCCCAGCTTCCCTCCTCCGTGGCAGCGTTCCCCCCCCCCAACAATCTCCATCTCCCTTCCCTAAGGAGCCATGGCTCTGCCGGGCTGGGCCCCGCTGTGGACAGCGCCAGAGCCGGTTGGAACTGGTTCTCCCGCCTGGGCCCCTCTGGGCGGTTTTCTCCTCACAGCGGCTGCTATCCTGGGCTGCACGGGAAGCTCCTCTGCATCTGCGCTCGGTGCGCAGCCGAAGGTGGAAGTTACTTGACAAGATCTGAAAGGAGGTCCTGGCACGTCAGTTAATCTTCTGGTGCCAAGAGCTGTGTAGCTAATAAATGTAAAGTAGCTTGCAGTGCGTTGAGAGGCTGATGACACCTCCTGATGACTGAAGAGTTTCTCTTGAGACCTGAGTACTCGCTACTTCAGGATTTCCGGGGACTCAGTCTGTCCTACCTATTGAAAATCAAGTTAAAAACAATCAAGTAGAATATTCGGCGCTTCCGTATGTAGTGAAGCTCAGTGTGTCTTTTGTCTGACATATCTGGTAATTCATAGGATCATTTTAAGTATCAGGAAAAGTGAGAACACAGAATGCAGCACACAGAAACCAGCACACAGCTTTTAGCACATCTTTCTAGCCACAGGGTGCCACCCTCACTCCAGCAGATTGAAATTGTTACAGCAACAGCAAAGGTGTCACCTGGAGATTAATGTATCTACGAACTATTTCAATCTGGTTTTCAAGCTAATATGTATGCATTATGTTATAATCAGCAATAATAATTGCTGGATTCCTTTATACTGAAGCTGACAAGTGAAACCCATAAAATAGTTTACAGCTTACTAAAAATGTTTCAGGGATGCAAATTATGATCTTTCATCATAATTAAAATTTGTGAAATTAAATGATTTGCAAAGGCACAAGACTGGCAAAATTGACCAACGAAGCACAAAGGTGCAGCAGACTGCTGATAAATTACTACTGGAGAGAAAAGCTAGGTGACTCAAACCAGAAATACTCTTCTGCTGTTGCCAAGCAAATTACTCCATGCAGCCTTTAAATGTGCACTTCAGTCTTTACCATTTCGGTAGAATCCAGCCCTTAATATCCTTAACATTGCAACTATCTTTCCAGAGGAATGCTTAGTTTATTTTACTGAAACTAAACCAGTTCTCTGCAAGAGGCAGGAACCATCTTGCAGGCAACCTAAAAACGCTGTACTTTCATAGCATTCCTTTTTTTTTCCTTCTCTTTTGAAAGAGAAATGGTGACTCTCTGTGGCAGACTGCAGACTGTTGTGTTCCACCCTGACAACATCTCTTTATAGGCAGGTTTGGGATTATGCAAGTCTTTATACATTTGAGAGTATGTAAAATTCAGGTATTCCAGCTGCAAGATTGTAGATTTGTTTTATACTCACTGAAATCTATACAGCTTTTTCAAAATCTTGCATTTTCAAATGTATGATGGGGAAAATCAGTATGTTTGTCCCTTGAGCATGGTGTTTTCCCAATCTAGAGTTTTTTCTGGAGAAGTGACACACTGAGAATTTCATTGTTTACCTACCTGCTGCAACTGATTTTTTTACAGAATTTCAGCAGAGAAAAATATAATTTCAGTAATTTCTCCCATTCATCTTAATGTCTCTACTGGATCTTTGCCTTTCAGAGAGAACCTGAGTTTGAACTAAATCTCCATAGTAAAAAAAATCAGCCTGAAGGAGGCTTTCTGGACAAATTATAAACTGTTGCACAATAAATTTTATGTTGAAAATGTGGATTCAGCCTTCAGTGCCATAGTAGTTTGCTCTTCCCTTTAATAATGTAGTGACCTATATGTGCAGAGTTTCTTAAACTAGTTCTTGAGGCAAGTTTTTTCTGCTTTGGGTATGATGGGATTTGCTATTTTATATAACTCATTTGGCTCCAGGTAACTTTTTGATTAGAGACTCCTGTAACAGTAGCAGATGCTAAAAACAGTCGAGAAACCCCAGAAATTCTAAAATTCTGTGGAGTTTAGGTATGGACACACTTTTAATTGATGCATCTACCCATACAGGCTTAAATAATCCTTAGTGTATTTTTTCATAATGGCTCTGAAGAGAGTAAATTTTGTCTTATGTAGGAAAATATTGTCTCCAAATCTATGTAAAAGGTAAAGTTTTATTAAGGCTTGTGGTGAGGGTGCAAATCACTCTGTGAAGAGATACACCCTATGGGAACAGGTCAGGTCAGAACAACTGTTATCACACAAGCTATTGCATGAAAACAAAAGTTGAATTAGTCATTGTCTTCCTCAAGTTGTTAGGGACCATGAGAAAATATAAAAATATAGGTAGCCCTGTGTACTTTCAGGTGCATGTTAGGTAGCATCTCTTGCATGCAGTGTGTTGAAATGAATGAGAATCTTTAATGAATCAGACTCCTTTGTATAAAATGAATATGTTTATTTTTTCCTTAAAGACAAATGTGAAAGAATAGGATGCATGCTATAAATAGAGGATGATAAAATACAATGTCCTTGGAAATAGAGATTTTGGTTAGTTCACCCACAAAATGATAAATCATGTCAAGATGGAGAAATCCTTTAATTGCTTAAAAATGACAAGAAAATCTGATTTTAAAATGTCAGGTTTAGGATTTAGGAGCAGGATTTCCATAATCAGTTATTCAGAATATTTAGTGTCAATTGCAGGCCGACAAGCTGAAAATACTTTTGTGTACCAAGTAAGTTTACGGTGTCTCTCACATCTAAATTACTTTGCCACCCCTCACAGGTAGAAGCACGCACACACAGACTGTTAGTGCTGGGTTCCCTAATGAATTAGTTATAAATTATTACAACACTGTGAAGATGAGAAGGGGATGGTATTTGTGGGTTTTGCTGTAGTATAACAGTGGTTGCAGCCCACTGATGATAATGGGAACAATAAAACCTATTCTAGAATTGTCCTGACACTTACTAGTGGTAATACTTAGCTATTGGGAATAAGCCCTAACAAATTGACTTATTTTGAGTCTTACTCTTCCAATTATTTAGGAATATGGGCATTTTTCACAATGACTACTGTAAGAGAAAAGCTGAACTGGGTGGATGTATTTGTTCAGATATTCTAAGGTAATTTTTGATGTTTGAGGAAGGGATTTTTCTTAATTTTTTCTCTTGCATTTTGTAGTCAGTTCTGGTCAGGGGATTGCTATGTGCTACTGTAGTATGGGTAAAGCAATCAATGCAGGCAATGAAGTACATATGTAAATAACTGTAATAGCCACAAACTGTAAGTAACATACTTGATGCTTAATTGGGTCAGAGTCTTAAGATGCTAGAATTTATACTTTCAGAGCATTCCTGTAATTTATTTTTCTTTTTTTCTGTGATTTCTATTGACTTTCTGGCATGGGAATTTTTCCTGAAGAGCATACCCCAGCTCTCTGCCATCAGTGGTCCAAACACCAAGGTTTATGCACTTTGGAGGGACAGAAATGAGTGTGAGCCAAATCAGTGCATGAAATGAGATGACAGCTCCACTTGTCTTTGTCAGAAATCTGTTTTAAAACTTTTTTTTCCAGCTTGTGCATATCATCATAGCAGATGATGCACAGATTTAAGGATAAGTATCATCGTATACACATTCTCTGTGCTATGTGATTGTTGTAGTGGTACAAGACTGACGGTGGCTGGGAGCAGGAGGACTGTGATGGGGTTGTGGTTTCAGAGAAAATGTGTGGGGACACTTTGATGAATTGCTGGCTTGCATAAGTGGACACTAAATACAAGTTTAATGTTTTGTGAAAGATAAACCCTTGAAAGGGAGCATGAGAATTGGATCTTGACATAAAAGGTGAGAAAGCAAGGAGGAGGAGAAGGGCTAGATTTGGTAACACCATGATAGTGTTTAGTTATTGAATGTAAGGAATTCATGCAAAGGATTCTGTAATACTCTGATACTGTGGCCTGTAGCCTCTTGTCTCGTGTTACAGCTATGGTTCTTCTGACTTGTGTTTCATCACTCTCATTTCTGAGGCTGTATTTGATCCCTCCTCTTTCATTGAGGGGTCTTTTATCTTCTGAAGTACTTGTAGCTTTTTCTGAGCTCAAGGAGACTAAAGATTGTTGTGAGACTGTCTCTGAAGTCTCAAAAAAACAAACAAACAAACAAAAACCAAAACAAAATTGAAATGGGATCCTGCATAGAAGAAAGGATAAGTTACATGGCAGTGGGAAGTCTGTTTATTTCTCTCCTAATCACTTAGTGCTCCTCTTTGTCACTTTGTATGTACTCTATTTCTACAACTCCATCATGTGAGAGTAGACTGTAGATCAGATTACTCTTTTGGCACATTCAGTTACTCCTTTTCTTCCTCCTTCTCTGTAAGGACAAAGCCCAGCTCGCTCTCCTTGTAATAAATGAGGAGCCTTCCTTTCAAAAAAATCATGCACTGCTAAACTTTTGGCACAGAGACATATCTCATGGTCAAAATGAGTATACTATTTCCTTCAGAAGTATGCTACTGATTGCGTGAACTGTAAATTTAATATACATATATAAATTTAGTATACAACTGTGGGCCTGAATACATGCCCAAGTTAACTTAGAGTGAGCCTACTGAAGGATCTTTAGTACAACTGCCTATTTTAAGGCTGCTTTTCACTTACAATACTACCTTCTAGAGTTCAAGTGTTTTTAGCCAGGTACTCAATCTGCTACATTCATTTTGTGCCTTTATCCTTTTCAATTTATCAACATGCCTTTGGTACCGTTTAAGGTACCAAAGGTACATAGTATGGGAAGCTTTAGGGCATGCTATGTTTGTTGCCAAGACAGCATTTCTAGAAAACACAGCTGCCCAGTCAGATGCTATTTTATTTAGCAGTCTGGAACTATGAGCCTATGACAGCAGCATGATGTAGAAGCTCAGTTTGGGTTCATTTGTACTAAGGGGCAAAACAGGGAATAGCAGCACCTTGATAGAGCTTCAGCTGTCCGTAGGAGAGAGGCAACAATCAAGAATGGAATGGGGAAGGGGAAGGCACTGATGGATTTTGAAAGCCTTTTAACCTCTGACTTTGGAAAAGAATGTGTGTCAAATCTAATGAAACAAGGAGACAAGAATCTAATGGTGACACTTTTATAAGACAGAGGACAAAGAAGCTGTCTTTGCTGAATGGAGTCTGACAGTAATTTCTCTTTTCACAAAAATGGCAACTTGCTGCAGAAGAAAATATGGTAATGTGTAGATATATATATACCTCAAATTCCCCAGACGCCTTACATCAGAACATTGGAAAATGGTAATGCTGGTGGCATTCTATCATCTACTGTCTACCTGCACTCATCATCTATCTTTTTACATTTTTTCCCAGCTTAGTGATCGCTCTTGCAGCAGCAATGAATTTTCTTCTCAGTTGGTGTTATATAGATTGTGTCTTTTTTTTCCTGGATTACCAAAACTTACTTGATCGTCAATACAAATTTGCCTATGGTTAAACTGTTAACATCAGTATCTGTGTTGAAGTGAAAGAAACATTTCCTACATAGTTCACTTTTCAATGTTCTCCTAAATATTATGCAAACAACATATTAGATTCTTACAAGTTTTGCTAGAGTTGGCAGATTCTTGCATATTTTAGTCACACAGTAGACAGGGAGTTTGTTTAGAAAAAGTGCTCTCAGTTGGAACTGGTTGAAAATTTCTCAATAAAAAAATCAATAGAAAATGCTTTTCTGTAAAACCTGGAAAATTTCAGTTGAGACATTTCTCCATGACACACTGCCCATGAGTCTAAGGCAAGGCTTTAAGGGAATTGTAACATTGATTTGCCTTAAAATTATCTGCAGACTTGTGAAACGTCAGTTTCTCTGAATAGATTCAAGATTAGCTTTGAATAGACTAATAGTTTCTCTGAATTGATTGTGAAAATCTCTTTATTTACCTCAGTTTTATTTTTAGTATTAAGCTGCATGCTATCAAAAAACCGTAAGAAACTCTTGAGCATCAGTTGTTTTTACTTTCTCTGCTCTAGGGACAGAAGTTAATACAACCCCTTCGAGAAATTAAGAGGAAATAGTGTTTGAATAATTTTAATTTGGCTTTTGATTTTCAGTGAGTATTTTGAAGCCTTCTTTTTGTATATAAAATAAAGGGGAAAGAAGTGAACAAAGGACCTGGTCTTTCATGATACAATCAATATACTTCAAAAGTAGAAATTATTTAGCCAAATTTAATTCAACAAGGGGCAACTATCTGGTTATTAAAAGATAATCACATAAAGGACATAAATCCACATTCTCTGGGAATTATTTCTCTTAACTGAAATATTAATATATTGCAACACATTGGTGCTGGATAACAGGACTATGCTAAACCAATCTGGGCTTTAAGGGAGGATTTTACAGAAAACTGGAATAATGTTTCTACCTACCGTATCATAATAATACAGGTGTCATAAAGTTTGAAGGTTGGTGTCCTCCGTGTTTCCTGCTGCTGGATAATATGTAGGGACATCAAAGAATTTTTATGTTTGTCCTCCTAAAAGTGTGTGAAACAAGTGGAGAGGCTGTTTTTACTAACATTTATAAGGACTTATCCACTACCTCCCTGGGCAGCCCATTCCAAAGCCTGATCCCCCTCTCTGTAAAGAGACCATGCTTAAGACCATGCCCTCTTTTTAACATGATTTTTAACATGTTTTTTTTTTTTTTTTTTAAATTAATTTTAAATAATATATAATTTGAATTTTTAGTAGGAATTTCCAACTTGTGTCTGTTTCCTCTCATCCTCTCATCAATACACATGTATTGCTGTACACATCTGAGAAGAATCTGGTGCTCTTTTCTCTGTACATGCCATGTATGCAACTCCTTTCAGCCAGGTCCTTATAAACACAGGCACTCTTAAGTTGGTGAGGGAGCTCCAGCTAGCACAGTTAACAGTTCACCTTGGTTAGTTAACAGCTAGATTCTTGTGTTGTTGTTTTCATCCCGGTTTTTTTTCCTAACTTTCATCCTGGCTCTAGCTGCTTTTCTTGATCCTCAGTTTCTGTTTTGACACCTGCTGCTGAACTGTTGCCCCAGTACATATAGTCCAGGGGGTTCGAGGTCTTGGATGTTGCTGCTCTGGCCCTTTCCATGTGAGACAAACAGAAATAATACTAAAACAAACAAAACAAATGGGAAAAAATAGAAAAAAGAAACCCCCAAAAATAAACCAAAACCAAGTAAAATGAAGTAAAGAAGAGTTCCTCCATGTCACGGTTTAACACTGGCCCGGCAATTAAACCGAAAAACAGATTTTTATATTAATCCCCCTCTCCTCCCTGATAAGGAAAGGAGAGAGAATAAGGGAAAGAGACTTATGGGTTGGAAACTAAACTACACAACTTTAATGAAACAGTAATGATAAATGGGAAAGATTACTAAATATATACAAATATACAAATATACAGGAAAAGATTGATCCCATGTTCCTCCCCCCTTCCCCCCAATAACTCTCACGTCACCACGGAGGCTGCAGGGCAGCCCTGGGAAAGTCCAGGCTGGACCCTGGGGTCAGGAGCAGTCGGGAGCTGGAGGCAGGAACACACAGATTCAGGCTGGCACGGATCAGGACCACAGGCAGACAAACGGACGGAATCCTCACAGGATGCCGAAGCAAACCGGGAAACCGGTGAAGGAAGGCAGGAAGGGCAGGAAGAAAGGAAAGGGCAGGAAAAGGTGTTGACCCTCGTGATCCCTCAAATTTATACTGAGTATGACGTGTATGGGATGGAATACTCTGTTTGGTCAGTTCTGGCATCTATCTTGTCTCGGGCCTCCCCAGAGGAGGGGTTCAGGTGGGACCTCTTTACTCCTTCTGCAGGGTAAAATGTTTTCCTCAGAAGCAACAGTGTCCTTGAGTCTGCACACCAGTCTCTGGCAGTAACTATAAACATCCAGTGTTATCAGTCCTAGAAGCAGACACTGTCTGAGAAACTTCTGTTAATTTCAGCAAGTGCAGCTACTTACAAGAAACTTAGCTGAAAGCAAAAGTACAAACCAGAAAATCACCTTTATCCTGGCTCAAACCAGGACACTCCATCAATGTCTGATGGATGAAAACAGTCTAATTCCATGTTAATCTGTAGATATAATAGAGTTTTAATTAATATCGCTCCTATAACAAGTTTTCAAGCTAAATATGTGGTATTCTACACCGTAAGTTTCTTTGTCTTAAAAATACAGTCTAAGAAAAGACTTCTGGAGAGAGATTAAAGAGTCACTACAGAATTCTGAGAATTTGATAGTACGTAGAAAGAAAACACAGTGTTGGGGTTTTTTTTAAATTGCTGGAAAAAGGTGTTAAGAGAATTAGGAGGACAAATTGTCCTCAATTTGGTGTACACCCTGTAATCAACTCTCAACCTTTCTCTGTCTCCAAGTGCTTAAAAGAATACAGCCTTTAAGTACAAAGTATCAGATATTCTGATAGTCAGCAGATTGTTTAAAATCCTGCATCTTTTGATTCTTCTTCAAATAAGCTCTAAATTATTCTTTTGTTACATCTTGGTTTTCTTTAAGAAGAATGGCATTGCATGTGGCAAAATTGTCTGTGATGGGATGGTAAAGGTGAAATTTTTTAATATATGATAGAGGCATGATTTTACCTTCTTACAGTGGCACAGTTCAGTGAGTGTGAGATCTGTCAGGAAATAGGATTTGAAGAACTACAAACTGTACATTGAGTATGTGGAATAACAGTGATATTTTAAACAGAATCTATATCTTCATGCATCTCCTATGGGCTATTTTTGGATTTTCATAATTATTTGATTTCTTGTGGACTAGAACTGGATCATGTTTAGATACAAACTAAGAAAGATGGCAAAAGAAGTAATGAAGTGCTGGGTATTGAATTAACTCGATGGACATTCTGTCTGTATAAATATTTGCTTCCACTTCTGGTTGTAAGGGTCAGGAAGTCTCCCTCAGTGATGTTTTGCCTTCTATTGAGACCTATTTGATCATGGTGTTTTTCCTCCCCCTCCCCCCCCCATCACTTGCTTGTCCAGTCAGTTCTTGATACGCAAACATGAGAAACAAGGTCCTTTGCCATAGCATCTATGCTGTGCCCTACCTGTTCACCTAAGCTGATGCTGTAGATGGCTTATAGTCTTGCAGGGAGTGAAAAAGAAATCTGGAAATTTTGTTTGGTTTGGTTGTTTTGGTTTTTTTCCTTTCTTCCAAGGTGTTATGAGAACAGGGATATTTTATTTTTACAGCTGTGCTACAGTAGGAAAAAAAGAGTGACAAATTTTGTCCCTTTCCTACCATCTTAGTAGTGATGCCACTTGATCATTAAAAAAAATAATTTTCCTGCAAGTTCATGAACAATAGTTTAAGGAAAAGGCAGTCATCACTCACTGGTGTTTCTTCATTGTTGTATTGCTAGTGACACAGGGCAAGCTTGGCATGTTTTCTGCAATCTCCTATTGATGATTGTTGCACTAACACTAATGTAGTGGAAAGTGTTACTTAAGAAATGTTTCCAAGTCTAAAAAAAATATCTTCTCTGAATAGTTTCTGAAAGTAACTTGCTACCATTCTGAAATAAGTTGCCTCAATACAGTCCTTAATTCTGTCTCTTAACAGACAGGTCAGGATTCACTTCTAATTAACCTCTGTTCTACATTTATTGTATTCAGTACCACAAGAAATTTTCTTTCCAACAGTCCCTATGATTATTAGGAATGTAGCTTCTAGCAAAACAGAGCTGTGAAATAATGACAATCTGACAATCTTAGGGATTGGAACTGTAGCAATACTGCTATTCTTTTGGGCTGTACAGATTGTTCTCCTTCAGTCGGGCATTGGTCTAGTAATGAGATCCTGTCTTGGAGGACCTCATCCTATATGTCTTCGAAGATCCATTTTATCCCCTCATTCATTGTTACTGCAATTTGCTTGTTGATTGCTTCTTCACTTGTCCTTTAGAAAAACATTCCACAGTATCAGGTAGTCTTGTTTAATAATTGGAAAATACCCCATGCTGTTTTATTGATACTGGAGCTCAGTGAAAATATCTCACTCATTCACACTGTCCTTTGGGGATGAAACATCAGGCTCCAAATCAACTCTGGAAATTACATGGGGGGGAGTAAGATACAGACTTTTCTTTGACATTGACAGCTGTCAAAGGGGAGAGTATTAGGAAGATGGACCTGAGTCAGTTCAACCAGCTTTGTGTTTTTATCTTTTTATGACCCAGTGTTCAAGAAATAGCAGTGTATTTGTCAAATATCAGAAGCATGTTCAACATTCAAACATATTTAATCTTTGACAGTACTGTTTGAATTTTTTAATTAATAATTTTATACTAGTTAGGTACTCAAATGCTTCTTTTTCATTGATGCTTCTGTTGCCTAGAGTGGCCCTAACTACTTGCAATTCAGTGGCATCCGAAAAAATGTTTTAGCAAAATTCTACCAGAACTTCCTAGTTAGGTGTAATTAAAATGTTCCACAGAGATAGCTGAGTTTAAAATGTTCTTTTTAAGCAGCAGAAATAATGAAGCTTAGTTTCTGGAGATTTGTTTTATGTTCCTATGGAAGCAACCTCATTCCTTCATAAATCCCTCCATTAAATTTTTATGTGTTCACCCCATTGACTTTCCACTTCCCACAGCTTTCTCTAGAATATACGCTAAATCTTGTATGATGCTATGATGCTATGATGCTCTTTGCTCTTTCTCATGTCCTGCATTGTTCTCTGGAAAGCTATACTTGGCTGGATATACTCGTGTTATGGATGTTCTGACAGGCCAACAAGGAAAACAAAGTGATCAGTTGATCTGAAACTGTGCATTTCTTTCCTGTTACCTATCTGGAGATTTCCATAAAACTCAAAAACTCAAAAAACAACAAAACATTTAAAAAAAAAAAAAAAAAAATCAAACAAAAAACCAAAAAGAAACAAACAAAAAAACCCACCACCCCCCTAAAAATCCCCAAACCAAAACCAAACACCACGACTCTTCCACCCCCTAAAAACCCCAGACCGACCTCAAAGCCACCAAAATTCTTTCAGCCATTGAGATCTCTTTCAAATTTGTCATAGGGCTGGTAAACTAGGAAAGTGTGGGAGTGGAACAGGTGAACAGATGATGTGATTGTGTAAGGCTGCTTTCATTAAGAAAACAGGTCTGAAAAGTTCTGGTAGAGCCTTGCTTGTAGCTGACATGCTGCCTGGGTCTGCTCTGACAGTCTGCTATGTTTTGTGATGCTTTGACTTGAAGCTATGAAGCTTTTCAATCCTCTGGCTCTGAGGCAGCATGTCAGGATTCCTTTTGTGGAAAACAAGGAAGAGTATTGAATTTCAGTTTTAAATGGGGGCAAAACAATTTTCAAAATTCTCTTTGAAATCTGCTTACTTTTCAGTATGTTACCTGGAATTTTGCTTTCTGTGAACGTGTGCATTGTTGACAGAACGCAAAGTGGTGGAGTACAAATGTCAGACTGCCACAGTTTATGATTTTGAGAAAACAGTCATTAAAAATAAATGATGTTTGTGTTGTGTTCAAGGTTCACTAAGGTATTCCAAACAGTCTGTCTGAAATTTCAACAGAACAAAACATAAACATTTGAGATAATCAAGAATAATTAAAATTTTTTGAAGAAATCATAGTGTGAAAATTGCATATATTCAAGACAAAGTTCTACGTGTAAATGATTTTGTATTTTGAAAATCATAAATTTGTTTAACAGTTACTTTATTTAGGTTTTTGTTACCTCACTGTTCTGGATTGCATGGGTTCAATCTCATAAGGTCTCTTGGAATGGCATCTGGAAGCCTTCATTTAGATAAAAGATCAGATACCACCTTTACACCCCATTCTTATAGGCTTTCTCCCTTGTGATAGAACTAATTCATCTTTTTCTGATATGATTAAGAAAAACTGCAGTAGCATGCATTATCTTTACTCCTTGACCTCTAACCCAAGTTGCCATCCAGCTTCATGTTTATAGCTCTGAAAGTTGGTAGCATCTAAAAGAAGATGAGATCAATCCCACTTATCCTGCTGTTTGCAACTGAACAGATGGTTGCAGTTAAAAAAAAAATGTTTATACCCATAGATAATGCTATGTAACCAGAAAGGACTTCGTATAAATCATCCTTACGTTATCTCACCCTGCAGTACTTATCTTTGGGGGGGG
>JAAWXA010000015.1:5421490-5441815 GCA_038090715.1 Florisuga fusca | reverse complement strand
GGGTGGGGGGGGGAGGGAGGGAAGAAACAAACCTTCTTCCAATACCTATGAATCCCATTTTACATAATCTGTGATATGTATAGAGCCACTCTGCTGCATTTCTTCTGTTGAAAGATCATATCTCTGCATCTTAGTTTGAGTTGTAAAGAGAGAGCAAAAAACCTACACAGCTAAAACAGTTTTTTCTTCTTTTTAATTTTTATTAGTTTTTTATCTTTTCCTTATATTTCCATATATCAGTAGCAGTATGGAATAATGACGATAGAAAATGTCTACTCAGTCAGCACTCTACGTTAGTAATGTAGGTACTAAACTCCTGAAGAGTATTCTCTGTGTGTGTATGCCTGTGTACAGGAGGCCAATGTGCTTTTTCCTCATTATTTTCTGGTGTGTTTTTCCCTCTGGCTATAAAAGTTTAGTCAATTGTTTATCATTCTTGGTTGACTCTGCTGCTTGTCCAAAAATAAAGGTATAGAATTAATATTGTATGATAGTGGATATTCTGTGTCAACTTTTATTTCTCTAAAGAATAGCTCTGGTCTGATAACAATTCATGTACACCTTGTTAATAGAAGCAGAGATAATTTAAAGGTCATCCATTTACTGAACTCATTATTTCATAAAACAAAAGATTTTATTGTTTTATTTTCTGCTATTATTTTTTCTCCCTTTAGAAAAGTCTTTGTAGATGGTACCTGTGAATTACAAATGGATGACTTCTCACCAATTAATTAATTTTTTTCTTTTGAGAAAACTGTAATTTCAGCACATGAGGGAAAGAAGAAACCTTTGAGTCTTACCTCCACTGCTAATACTGGCACCTTCTTTGTTCTGGGGGAAGGAATTCTCTCTGCTTTTGCAAGGCACAATTTTTTTTCTCCTCAGATTATGAAGCTGGGCTTGCTTGAGTAGATAATACTAATGATCACAGTTAACCCTTGCAAAGAAAAGCAGAATTTAGCCTAGTGTTTGAAAAGCACTTGAAGACATGCAATGAGCTTCATGTGTATTACTTCAATTTTTTTTTTTTGAGTTAGAGGGCATATGCATGGCTAGTATATTTGCTACTGCTAGTGATACTTGGATAATGCTTTGCCTTAAGCCAGAACTGTGGGAATTATTTTAAAAACAAGTGTGGGTATCTTTCTTTTTCCATTTTGAACTTCTGACTATTTTGATTAGAGTCTGGTTCAATTACGCAATTCTTCAGGGCATGATTATATTTCATTGTATCTTAACCCCCCAGAGTTTTTTGGTGTACATAGCAATAGATACAAAATAGTTGTGCTGTATAAAGGGTGTGTGAATTCACCATCAGACTGCAATGAAACGCTGGTATACTTTGGAAGTTACACATCCCCAAACAATAGGAAGACCTCTCAAAGAAGAAAGAAATAGTTGAGAGGATCAAAAAGCTTGGTGCCAAATACACTTCAGAAAGCAGACGTGAACCTCTCTGGCTTAGAAAACACATTTCATGAGCTACAGTTGTGAAATAAAGAAGGAAATCTGAAGCAATGTGAACTCAGTTTTGTGATAAAAAAAAACTGAACTAAATTGCATATACATTTCTGAGGAATATTCTCTGGAGGGCGGGTGGGTGTGTTACTTTATAGTCTTACTTGCAGCAGCAAAGTGGACCCAGCATTTTCAAACTGGGGCTGTAGTGAAATTAGAGATAAAATATAAGAAAAAGCAGAACAGGTCTATACAATTAGTGAAGAATCATAGCATAAAGCATAAGGACATTGAAGAAAAGGGAGAGGAGGAGGCTGCATTCATTCGTCACATCACCCCTTTGGTTGGAAATTGAGAACTCTCAAATTCAGATGTCTTTTTATGGTGATGCTTGTCTTTGAGGCTGAAATTAGAGCTGG
This sequence comes from Florisuga fusca, assembly GCA_038090715.1. Taxonomy (NCBI): domain Eukaryota; kingdom Metazoa; phylum Chordata; class Aves; order Apodiformes; family Trochilidae; genus Florisuga; species Florisuga fusca. The sequence continues at coordinate 5,439,938 of JAAWXA010000015.1, read as the reverse complement.
GAGGTATATATGAATCTGGTTTGAATTTGGATCAGGATTCATGCTTTTGAAGAGACTATAATGTCTGACACTTTTGTTTCAGAGTATGCCAGCTAATTTGCTCTCAGATAAAACTAAATGTGAAGAGGAGCTTAAAGAGCTCGCCTGATGTGTCCCACTTCTAGCGAGCATTCAGTCCATAGACTCAGGTTATATATATTCCAAAGCAAAATCCCTAAAACACATATAGTCCAGGGTCTGCATTCTCAGCACCAGCAATTTACCTCTGCAGTCCTTTTACAGTGATCTGCACTAATGTGCACTAACAGGAGACCTGGCAACGAATTTTAAATTTATGATGTATTAAATGGATTCATGCCCACAAATGAGAAGACTGTGTTTTTAAGAAAAGTATTGAAAAGTAGAAACAACTTTATTTCTTGCCTTTTGATCTCAGTTAATAGTTGTCTAAACTATGCAGCATAACTTCTGTGTATTTTTTAATTATGGGAGCTTTTATATTTCTGTGGATTCGCACTCCATTATCTCTCTTTTCCAGGAATAAATGCAAAAGGTCAAGGTGTTTGAGAATTTATCTTATTTTCTGCTCCATGCTTTAAATTATCCCCTTTTTAAAAAATTCTTGGTGCTTCTAAAGTCAACTGCTGTTCACCTTAGTTACAAATTGTAGCCTTGGGGTCATGTCTTAATAAAGCTGGAACTGAACTTCAGGCAGTTCTGAGAGTCCATACCTGCTAAGGTGCAAAGTATTTTGAAATAGTTTTTAAGCATATCTGTACTTACTCAGACTTAAAATGTGTTAGTAATAAGAATGGAAAAGGAAGTTAGTTTTGTTATACGATTTGCTCGTGACATTTGACAAAACAGGTTTACTACTCTAAGTCATAGGAATATTTCTGAGAAATAATGTTGTATCTCAAACAAGAAAAGATGGTGGTTTTTTGTTTGTTTTAATTTTCTAAATCTCAGAGATCAAGGCTCAAAGTCAGGACTTTGAGCAAGAATTCTTGTAGGATATGAAATGTCATCAAACCTAAAATGATTGTTATGGTTCCTGCATACTTGAGTTTCTGTGGGTTATATATTTATGTATGTTTTGCCTTTGGGTGTTTTCTGAAGGGATTTGGTCGTGCAATGGAAATTTTGTTTTGTAGATTAACATCGAATATGGGAGATGTCAGTCTTGACTTGTTTGATTTTAGTGTTGCTTTCTTGAAGTTCCAGTTATTTTCAAATTGAAGTATATGAAAATATTTTCTGGAAGATTCTGAAAACCCATTTTTCCATAGTGGAATCATCTGCTCGATATTGTGCACTGCCTGGGGATTCCCTCGTCTCGTATTTTTAAACCCCAAAGTTAGAACTGTCTGTCCGAGTCCTTAGCCAAGCCAAAAACAGAAATGAGAGAGAAGTATGGACAGATCCTAAAACCAAACAAAAATTCACGTGAATGAATACCAGAACTGTCATGAAATGAGGCCCTGTGATAGCATTTCAGTAATCTAACTTGTGATGATGAGCTGATTTTTATTTATCTCAGTAAAAAAAAAAACAACAATATTATAATAGGTACTTCCAAAAATAGAATTATATCTCCTTTTGAACTGTTTGCAGTTGTAGCAAAATTTTGTTGCTCTGAAGTTTATCTTCCAAAAGGAGGCAGCATTTAATTACTGTGTTTCCTCTAAGGATTTGTTTTTTACCATGTGCCCTTGTGAAGTGTATTTTATGGTGTATATATAGGTATTAAAAATGGTTTTCCCTCTTTGGCAAACAATAATATTTTCCAAGATCAAAGGCAAATATGCTAGTCAAATATATCCCAAATTTATCAGGAAAACTGAAAGTACAATAAAGTTATAAACTAGTCAATTAAAAACTAATTTTTATTTTAAAAAAGGAGAGGGATGGGGAACTCTTGTTTTGCTACTTCCCTCAGGTCTCTTCCAGATAAACCTTTTTAACAAAATACTGATCACAAGTTCTCAAAATTCCTCAGTGGTTATTAAGTGAGCTAATACCACCAAATGGAGTAAGAAGTGAATCACAGTATATTGCTCTAATTATGCTTTGAACTTTTTTGGCCTAACAGCACTGAGAGGGTACTGAGCTGCAAACAACTGTATCATACCCTCTCTCTTTGTCAAGCTTAATGTTATTTCTTCCATTTCCCACATCCTTATCTAAAGCAAGAGGTTCTTGCAGAGACTGTTGTCTTCATGTCCTAAGCTGGTGGCTACTGTGAAGTGCCTTGGGATATCTTTCCATGATCGCAGTGTTATTGCCATTTTACAGACTGGAAAAAGCCAGCACTTGCAGGGTGAGCTCTTTAGAGATTTATGTTGCACTGCTAATGGTAATTTCCAACTGCCCACAAAGCAAATCTGCGAGCAACTACAAGCAAGCTGCTGAGAAAATAGGTCTAAGACACTCCAATACCAAAGTACTAAGATACTCCTTACCAAAATTCACTGATGTACAGACAGGTAGTGCCTGTTATTTTTTTATGCATCCCATCAAGAGACTATATCATCAGAACAAGAATTTGAAGATGGAAAGCAACCATACTCCAAGAACCAGGCTTATGCAGCTTTTTACCACTACCACCAAAATAATGGCCCGATTATAATTTCTAGTGAATATGTTCTCTCATTCATCAGTAAGAAAATCTCCTCTCTATTCCTTAATGTTTTACATTACCGTAGCTCCAGTGTTGCAGGCCTTACAGGCGCTCTGACTTTGCAGCCTTTGTACAGAAAACTGCCGTTATGATTTCTGCAAGGACACTCTGACCTTGTACGTGCAAAATAAGAAGTAAGCAACTTTCAAGAAAAGGTCTCGATCCCTATTCCTTTGCAGTTTTAAGGCTCGCGGCATTTTGGTGACCCCGATGTGATCGGAGCTCCAGGACGCGATCCTTTGAATATGCTGCATTGAAACGGGAGTAGGAAGAAAAAAGCCCGCTGCGGTTGCGACCGGACGTCCGAGAGAGGCGTGTATGCTTGGCCAAGCGAATTGACAGGTGAGTCAGATTTAATTTATTTGAGCGGGATGGGATGCACTGTATCAGCGCTTGAGAAGGCAACAGTGGATGGCTTGATGAAGATTGCTCTAAGAACAGGAGAAAAAATTGATAGGAAAAAAACTCGCTGACTTGCTTTTCTGGGGAAAGCGAAAGGGTCGGTTTAAAGAAACCTCAGATGTTTTTAGAAGTAAAGTTTGGGAAGAAATGGGTACTGACTTATGGGAGGCCGTGCAAGCTGATAACAAAGAAGTAAAGGAGCTGGCTCCTGTTTATCGGCAAATGCGAGTATTGTTAGAACAAATGGGAGCGGAAGTAGAAGTGGTGCTTGCGGCGCAAACAGCATGTAAACCTGACTCAGATCCTGCTGTTTCGGCACCAGTGAATAAAAAGAAGGGTCCTTATGATGATCTTATTCCGCCATGGGACCCCTCAGATTCTGTCATTCCGACTGTCCCTTCACCTTCTGCTACAAACTCTATATCTGCTCTGTTACCTGATCCGCCTCAGACGGACCCTGCTGCTCCTATTGATCCTGCTTCGATACCGCTCCCCGAAGATATGGAAGTTGATGCTAGTCTTGCTGATTTGTTAAAACAACAAACTGATGTTATGACTCAATTGTTAGAAGAGATGAAGCGAACAGATAAAGGAGCCTCTAAGAAAGTTGTAAAAGAACAGTATAAAAAGGCTCATGAGGCAATAGTGCAAGGACTGAAAAATATAGAAAAGCAAGTATTTGATAATCCTCAATTGTCTGCATCAGGTTCATCTTCTCAACCTGTAGTTAGGAGAGAGATGGTTTTAGCTAATGTTGAGTCTGGTGAATGGGATTTGGACTTTGCAAACCAGATCTTGGGATCGGAGATAACAGACGAGGAATGGAGAGTCATTAAGGAGAAAGGACAAGGGAAACAAAAGACTGCAATTAACAAGTTGTATCCTGACTTAAGTAGTTTGCGTGGTGACAGTAATCCTCATCAAGATAAGGGAGATAATATACCTAGAGACTTTTCGTATGATCCTCAGAAGCGCTGGAAAGGAATGATTACCAATGCCACAATGTCTGGTGATTTTACAATAATGGCTGCTCCGGTGGTTACCCGAAATAACGCTCCTACATGGGAACCTTTGGATTGGAACCTTGCTACTCAACTACAGAAAATGGTTGTTGATTACGGGATAGACAATAGATTAGTCAGGAAACAGGTTGAGGCGGTTTTTAAAAGTCAGATTCTTGTGCCGTCTGAGATTAAGGCATTATTTGAATTGATTCTTGGTCCCACGAGTTATATGCTGTTTTTAGAGAAATGGAGGGAGCGTTTAGAGATTGCCATTTTAGACAATTTAAATTTACCTGATCATGATCCCTTACGGTGGTATACTACTTTGGATCAATTGATGGGGCAGGGGCAGTTTGCAGACTCCCAGCGACAGGCTGCCTTAGGCAATCGTGTCTTGGGTCAGTCTAAAGCAGAAGCATTAGAAGCCTTTGCTGCGCTGCCACAGGTCGGGAAACTGAAGCAACCTTACATGAATATTATGCAGCGTGCCGATGAACCTTTTCTTGCATTTTTAGATAAGGTGAAAGAGGCCATTGATACTGCTCCTGACATTCCATATGAGTTTAAAGATACCTTAGTGAAGGAAATTTCTATTCAAAATGCCAATTCAGTCTGTAAGCGTTTAATAGCGACCTTACCACCTACAGCGACCTTACCACATATTATAGAAACTTGTACAAGAGCTCCATTAGAGCTGTAAAGGAAAAGGCAAAGATCCATGCTATCGCTCTTGCTGTTGCTCTCTCTAAGCATGTTAATTTAGGTAAAGGGGACAAAGGTTCAAATCGCAATTCTTGTTTCTTATGTGGGCAGCTTGGTCATTTTAGGAAGCAATGCCCTCGTATGAAACCTGCAATGATCCAATGTAAACGCTGTGATAAAATTGGTCACAAGGCAAATGAATGCCGTTCTCGGTTTAAAAAGGATGGTACCCCTTTACAGTCGGGAAACTTCCGGAGCCGCGTGGGGGGCGCGGCGGAATATCAAAACCCTCCGACAACAGCGGCTGTGTCAGCCAGCTACGAGCAGCAACAGCAGGAAGCGCAGGGCTCGATCTGGTCACTGCAAGCTCAGTAATGATTTCAGATGAGAAAGTACATTTAGTAGATACAACAAGTAAAGGGCCATTAGGACATGGTTTAGCGGCTTTATTATTGGGTCGCTCCTCTGCTACTGTTAAGGGTATTTTTGTTCAACCGGGAGTAATCGATGCTGATTATACAGGGACCATTAAAATTATGGTCAGGGTATTTTCTCCACCATTGTTACTGCCAGCTGGCAGTGTTATCGCTCAGCTTGTGCCTTTCGTTCCACAGATTCCAAGGCAGTCAAGACATGCAAACATTCGATCAGGCGGATTTGGCAGTACTGCTCCGCTAGTTGCGTTTGCAGAGGTTTTGTCTAAAAACAAACCCCTTTGAAGAGTAACAATACAGCTTGCCACTAGACCGGGTGAGGGATTTCAAGCAGAAATGATGCTTGACACTGGATTGGACATTACTGTAATTCCTAAAGCAAATTGGCCACAGTTATGGCCACTTCAAAAAATGAATGAACAGGTTTTGGGAATCTCTGAAACGGGTGTCACATGCCAAAGCAGTCAATTTGTAAAAATTCTGGACGAGGAACAAAATGAGGCAATGATTAAACCTTATGTCATGGACACTCCCCTATGGATTTTAGGGAGAGATGTTCTTAATCAGTGGGGAGTAGTTCTGTCCACTCAGCATTTTCTGTAGCGGCCACTAAGGAAAAGGGTGCTCAGTGTACCATCAGATTAACCTGGGTAACAGATGACCCAGTTTGGATCCCTCAGTGGCCGCTAACTGCAGAAAAGCTGGAGCACCTTAATACTTTAGTGCAGGAACAACTTGCTCTTGGGCATTTAATTCCATCCAATAGTCCATGGAACACTCCTGTCTTTGTTATACAGAAAAAATATGGAAAATGGTGATTTTTACATGATTTACGAGCAGTTAATAATCAATTGGTCCCATTAGGTGCACTTCAACCGGGTCTGCCATCCATCACCTGCTGGTTTGCCAAGGGATTATTTTCTCTTTATCATTGATATTAAAGATTGTTTTTTCAGTATACCATTACATCCAGAAGACTCAAGAAGATTTGCATTCAGCATTCCAGTTCCAAACAATGCCGCCCCAGCGCAGAGGTTTGAGTGGGTGGTCTTGCCGCAAGGTATGAAAAACAGCCCAACCATCTGTCAATGGTTTGTTGATAGAGCATTGCAGGTCTGTGTCGTGATCCGAGTTATTATTTTAATATTTTGTTTATGAGGAAATCTCAGCCTCTGCTTCAGAGACGACGCATAGAATTGCAGGCTAACACGTTTTAAAACTTAAACAAGTTACGAGGATTTATTTTTAGGGAAGGCACAGAGAATTAAGGGTTAAGGGGAACCGGGGACAAGTTCGTTACCGCGTCGCTGTAGCAGTGTGAAGGAAAAAAAAGAAAAAAAAACGCTGCGCCGCTTTTCCCTCAGGGCAGGTCCCTCTGCGGAGTTCTCTGACTTCCATGATTTCGGTCCGAGGCTACTGCTGGTTCATGCGTGGCTTTCTCCGTGGTGTGGGCTGGCAGGCTCCAGGCAGGCTTCTTGCAGGCTTCAGGCAGGCTTCTTTTCAGGGGTATTTTTATAATGAAAAAGGGGAGCGAGCGCCCCCTTTTTTGCCCCCTCATGCAAGTTACTGGTAAACTGTTTTTTCCGGAGGAGCATTCTTCCGTAGACAACTTATCCGTCGATTTAGATATGTTAATTTTCTATTGTCTAGCCCAAAATTCCAGGCACCAGCAGACTGGTTTTACCTGTTTACCGTCTTTGGATATGTAAATGTGTTTGATAGGTAAACTTAAGGAAGAAACTTACTCAAGAATCAATTATTTTTTAAAGGGTTCACATCAGTCTGGAAGAAAGAGAATCCAACCTATATTGTATATCATTACATGGATGATATTTTAGTTGCCAGTCCAACACCTTTATCCTCAGAAAAGGAGATTCAGCTGCTTTCTCATTTAAACACCTGGGGATTGAAAGTAGCTGAAGAAAAAATTCAAAGAACTGAACCGTGGAAATATTTAGGGTTTCAAGTTACGCGGGTCAGATTTTCACCTCAAAAATTAACCATTCGCTCAGAAATTAATAACGTAAATGATGTTCAGAAAATCATGGGCGATATTCAATTTGTTCGGCCATGGGCAGGTATTTCTAATACTGAAATTGAACCTTTAAGGAAATTATTAGAGAAGTCCACTGACATTTGTGACCCCAGGCATTCCACACCTGAGATTCAAGAAGTGTTAGGTAAAGTAGCTCAGAAAATACAACAAGCATGTACATATCGTGTCCGTAATGATCTCCCCATAGGGATTTATATTATTCATCAACCAAAAGAGAGTTTTGCAATTTTAGGACAGCAAACACAGGACAGGAAAAAATTTTTTCCACTAGAATGGGTTTTCTTACACTCTCCAAACATCAATTCAGAGAAAAGTTGATTACTTGGGTGAACTGATTTTAAAAGCTCGAAAGAGAATACATTTGGTTTTTGCTAGAGACGCTGATTTTGTAATTCTGCCTTTTAAAATTGCATCTTTACTAGCAGAATGGCAACAAATGTCTTTTCTTTTTGCTACTTCAACCTTAAATTTGTTGTTAGATAATCATTATCCAAAATGTCCTCTTTTCAGTATTAACTTACCCTTTAAATCTGAGTGTTTTCGACAGGATGCACCAATCCTGAATGCATTGACTGTATTTACAGACGCCAGCGGCAAGACAAAGAAATATGGATATATTCACCTGGAAGACGGTGAATGGCTATCAACTGTTATAACTGGCCCTGACTGTTCTGTTCAAGTGTTACAACTTAAAGCTGTTGTTTTAGTTTTTGAAACCTTCCAACATTGTTCTTTAAATGTAATTGTTGATTCTCTGTATGTTAATTCTATTGTAAACAGGACTGAAGATGCCTTAATTGGACAAATTGCTAATAATTCTGTTGCAGAACTTGTTTTATTGCTTTCTAATTTGATTAATGTTAGGACATTTCCTTATTATGTTACTCACCTTAGAAGTCATACTGATTGTCCAGGGTTTTTAGCCCAAGGCAATGCAAAGATTGATTCTCTAGTATCTGTACCAGTGGACTCATCTGAACCCAGGACATCTTTTCAGATGGCACGAGACTCACATGCCTTCTTTCATCAATCAGCAGAGTCATTACAGAAGGAATTTCAAATTTCTCGTGCTGCTGCTTGATCTATTATTGCAACATGTACAGATTGCGCGTGTATTTTACCTTTACAGGATACAGGGGTTAATCCTCGAGGCTTAGCTGCAAATGAACTATGGCAAATTGATGTAACTATAGTGCCCACCTTTGGTCGTTTGAAATATGTACATGTAACTGTGGACTCTTATAGTAAGCTTACATGGGCATCTCCTTTTACTAATTCTAAAAGCAAAGCTACTTGTAGACATTGGATGGAATGTTTTGCAGTTATGGGCATTCCACTCAAGATAAAAACTGATAATGGCTCTAATTATCTTAGTATGTATACATAAAATTTTCTTCGTAGATGGCATGTCGCCCATGTGACAGGTGTCCCATACAACAGTACTGGTCAAGCTATTGTTGAACGTCGTCATCAAGATCTTAAACGATATTTTCGTCTTTTACAAAAAGAGGGGGAGTCCTCTCTCACTCCCCAGGAAATTGTTAAAAACTCTTTTTGTTTTGAATTGGAAAAATTTGGTTCAAATACCCAATGCTCGGTTATTGCATTCTCCAGTGAAATGTCATTTTTCAGGTTCAGACCTTTTAGGTCAAAAAGAAATTTTAGTACAGGTATGGGACCCCATGTCACAGCAATGGCACGGGCCTGTTATGTTATTAACCTGGGGCCGTGGGTATGCTTGTATTTCTGCAGAAGGCAAGGCCTGGTGGCTCCCGGCAAAGTGGGTGAAGCCGTGGATATCAGAAGATCCCGCGGTCACCAACAAGGATGATTCTGACGACACTACTGCGATGGATTAGTTTAGTGGATGTCATGATCTGTCGTTTTTCTAATGTTCAGTTTCCACAGGGTAATTTTTGGTTAGAATGGGCTAAGCGAACTGGAAACTCTGCCTTTTGTCTTCATTTAAATGCTGCAATAGACCCTTTTAAGACATGCTTGATTGGTTCACCTATGCTTATTTTGATTGTTCTGGCACAGGTAATAATAGTTATTGCTTAGCCTTGCTATTGAATAGTATTACTGATATCTTGCCTTGGGATCCACAGGAGTATAATTTGCTAGATAGTCGTCCCTCTAATCACTCTGGCTGTCTTGTTTTTGGTAAGCACACTTTTACTCTTTCTGAGCGAGCTTCTCAAACCTGGTTAAATTCCCATCGGTATTATAGCTCCAGGGAGTATTGTGGAGAGCCATGGTATGGTTGGAGTAGACATGCTGTTCCTTTGTTGTCTCCTAAACCCTTAGCGCTTCCAGAAGGCATTTTTTTGATTTGTGGTGATAGAGCTTGGCAAGGAATCCCAGCCAATGCACAGGGAGATCCCTGTTACTAACATGAAGTGATTTGTTTGTAGGTCACATGACATTTTCAGTTGAGTGGAATATATACAATGGATTTGCCTGATTTACCAGAGATGTGTCAGCTTGTTAAAAGATCCAGAAGGTACTTTCTTTTCCCTAGACATTCATTCTTTCTTAGCTAGACTAACTTTGATGATGAAGAGATTAAGAAATAAAAATAAAAGGCTGATTTGTTATGACTTTCACAACAGTTTTCAGATCACAAACAACTACCTGGGTGATTCATTTGTCTCTGGTATGCAATATTTACATCAATATAGCTCTGTAATAATTCATAAAGTTAGTCNATCTTGCCTTGGGATCCACAGGAGTATAATTTGCTAGATAGTCGTCCCTCTAATCACTCTGGCTGTCTTGTTTTTGGTAAGCACACTTTTACTCTTTCTGAGCGAGCTTCTCAAACCTGGTTAAATTCCCATCGGTATTATAGCTCCAGGGAGTATTGTGGAGAGCCATGGTATGGTTGGAGTAGACATGCTGTTCCTTTGTTGTCTCCTAAACCCTTAGCGCTTCCAGAAGGCATTTTTTTGATTTGTGGTGATAGAGCTTGGCAAGGAATCCCAGCCAATGCACAGGGAGATCCCTGTTACTTAGGCCGTTTAGGTATTCTGGCCCCACCCAAACATGTTTTACAATCTTTTTCTCATTCTCGCAGACGCCGTAGGGCAATTTCATTGAATCCTGACTGCAATGATGAGGTAGAATTGTGGGGTACAACAGCACGTATTTTTGCCTCGTTGGTCCCTCAGGTGGGGGTTGCCCACGCTATGAAACAATTAGGAAATTTGGCTTGTTGGGCGGTTAAGCAAGCCAATGTAACGACCTCAGTTTTGACCCAGATGGCACAGGATATGGGTAGCTTGCGAAAAGCTGTTTTGCAAAATCGTGCTGCAATTGATTATCTTTTGTTGGCCCAAGGGAAAGGTTGTGAGGAATTAGAGGGTATGTGTTGTTTTAATCTTTCTGATCATACTGATTCTATTCACAGACAGCTACAGTGGCTTCAGGATCACACCAAGAAGATTTCTGTTATTAAAAATCCTTTTTATGATTGGCTTTTATCTTGGGGTATAGGGGCTTGGTTAAAAGAGGGGATAAAGTTGTTTTTTGTTATTATTTTGATTGTATTATTGATTATCTTACTGACTCCTTGTATTATACGTTGTTTTTATTCGCAAATTGAGAAAATTGCTCATGCTGTTTTTGAAAAAAGAGGGGGAAATGTTGCAGGCCTTACAGGCGCTCTGACTTTGCAGCCTTTGTACAGAAAACTGCCGTTATGATTTCTGCAAGGACACTCTGACCTTGTACGTGCAAAATAAGAAGTAAGCAACTTTCAAGAATGCTGAAGCCGGACATCTGCAGATGGAAGACCCTGAGAAGAAGCTAAAAAATAACTAACATAAACTTTGTTTCTAAGCAATATGCACCAATCATATTTGGGGGTGGGTTGATTTGCATACGCAAAAGTATAACTATTCCTGTATGTTAACAATAAAGCAGATCGCATTTACCTTTTCTGTGAAAAGGTCTCGATCCCTATTCCTTTGCAGTTTTAAGGCTCGCGGCACTCCAGACTAACTTTATGAATTATTACAGAGCTATATTGATGTAAATATTGCATACCAGAGACAAATGAATCACCCAGGTAGTTGTTTGTGATCTGAAAACTGTTGTGAAAGTCATAACAAATCAGCCTTTTATTTTTATTTCTTAATCTCTTCATCATCAAAGTTAGTCTAGCTAAGAAAGAATGAATGTCTAGGGAAAAGAAAGTACCTTCTGGATCTTTTAACAAGCTGACACATCTCTGGTAAATCAGGCAAATCCATTGTATATATTCCACTCAACTGAAAATGTCATGTGACCTACAAACAAATCACTTCATGTTAGTAACAGGGAAATTCTTGAGGCACTTGAAAACTATAGTAATAACTGGAGAAGTTAAATGGTTACATTTACTTTAAAGATTGCAGCAAACAGTCTCAAGAAACACAAACTACAATTCAGGCCCCTTACCTGACATAGTGGTAACGTAATTAGAAATACCCAACTCCAGATCTTTCTCTGGTTTGGGGCATCATAGATCTCTATCTTGTACAGGGTTGTACAGCAGGCCCTGGCTGTGTGAGCAGTTCTGGGACCCAGAGACTCTGTGGAATGGCATTACCTTCAGACTGTGTATGGTAAACTTCTGTGGAAATGTAATTTTGCAGGTATTGCAATCTTTTTGCTGAGATTACCCACTGTTGTCCAAGGGCACATGATTTTTGTAAAGTGTTGACATCTCCTTGCACTTTTCAAATGAGCTGTTGTGTGCCTGTCCTCTGCATTTGTATAACANAGGGTGAGCTCTTTAGAGATTTATGTTGCACTGCTAATGGTAATTTCCAACTGCCCACAAAGCAAATCTGCGAGCAACTACAAGCAAGCTGCTGAGAAAATAGGTCTAAGACACTCCAATACCAAAGTACTAAGATACTCCTTACCAAAATTCACTGATGTACAGACAGGTAGTGCCTGTTATTTTTTTATGCATCCCATCAAGAGACTATATCATCAGAACAAGAATTTGAAGATGGAAAGCAACCATACTCCAAGAACCAGGCTTATGCAGCTTTTTACCACTACCACCAAAATAATGGCCCGATTATAATTTCTAGTGAATATGTTCTCTCATTCATCAGTAAGAAAATCTCCTCTCTATTCCTTAATGTTTTACATTACCGTAGCTCCAGTGTTGCAGGCCTTACAGGCGCTCTGACTTTGCAGCCTTTGTACAGAAAACTGCCGTTATGATTTCTGCAAGGACACTCTGACCTTGTACGTGCAAAATAAGAAGTAAGCAACTTTCAAGAATGCTGAAGCCAGACATCTGCAGATGGAAGACCCTGAGAAGAAGCTAAAAAATAACTAACATAAACTTTGTTTCTAAGCAATATGCACCAATCATATTTGGGGGTGGGTTGATTTGCATACGCAAAAGTATAACTATTCCTGTATGTTAACAATAAAGCAGATCGCATTTACCTTTTCTGTGAAAAGGTCTCGATCCCTATTCCTTTGCAGTTTTAAGGCTCGCGGCATTTTGGTGACCCCGATGTGATCGGAGCTCCAGGACGCGATCCTTTGAATATGCTGCATTGAAACGGGAGTAGGAAGAAAAAAGCCCGCTGCGGTTGCGACCGGACGTCCGAGAGAGGCGTGTATGCTTGGCCAAGCGAATTGACAGGTGAGTCAGATTTAATTTATTTGAGCGGGATGGGATGCACTGTATCAGCGCTTGAGAAGGCAACAGTGGATGGCTTGATGAAGATTGCTCTAAGAACAGGAGAAAAAATTGATAGGAAAAAAACTCGCTGACTTGCTTTTCTGGGGAAAGCGAAAGGGTCGGTTTAAAGAAACCTCAGATGTCTTTAAAAGTAAAGTTTGGGAAGAAATGGGTACTGACTTATGGGAGGCCGTGCAAGCTGATAACAAAGAAGTAAAGGAGCTGGCTCCTGTTTATCGGCAAATGCGAGTATTGTTAGAACAAATGGGAGCGGAAGTAGAAGTGGTGCTTGCGGCGCAAACAGCATGTATACCTGACTCAGATCCTGCTGTTTCGGCGCCAGTGAATAAAAAGAAGGGTCCTTATGATGATCTTATTCCGTCATGGGACCCCTCAGATTCTGTCATTCCAACTGTCCCTTCACCTTCTGCTACAAACTCTATATCTGCTCTGTTACCTGATCCGCCCCAGACGGACCCCGCTGCTCCTATTGATCCTGCTTCAATACCGCTCCCCGAAGATATGGAAATTGATGCTAATCTTGCTGATTTGTTAAAACAACAAACTGATGCTATGACTCAATTGTTAGAAGAGATGAAGCGAACAGATAAAGGAGCCTCTAAGAAAGTTGTAAAAGAACAGTATAAAAAGGCTCATGAGGCAATAGTGCAAGGACTGAAAAATATAGAAAAGCAAGTATTTGATAATCCTGAATTGTCTGCATCAGGTTCATCTTCTCAACCTGTAGTTAGGAGAGAGATGGTTTTAGCTAATGGTGAGTCTGGTGAATGGGATTTGGACTTTGCAAACAAGATCATGGGATCGGAGATAACAGCCGAGGAATGGAGAGTCATTAAGGAGAAAGGACAAGGGAAACAAAAGACTGCAATTAACAAGTTGTATCCTGACTTAAGTAGCTTGCACGGTGATGGTAATCCTCATCAAGATAAGGGAGATAATATACCTAGAGACTTTTCGTATGATCCTCAGAAGCGCTGGAAGGGAATGATTACCAATGCCACAATGTCTGGTGATTTTACAATAATGGCTGCTCCGGTGGTTACCTGAAATAACGCTCCTACATGGGAACCCTTGGATTGGAACCTTGTTACTCGACTACAGAAAATGGTTGTTGATTACGGGATAGACAATAGATTGGTTAGGAAACAGGTTGAAGCGGTTTTCAAAAGTCAGGTTCTTGTGCCGTCTGAGATTAAGGCATTATTTGAATTGATTCTTGGTCCCACGAGTTATATGCTGTTTTTAGAGAAATGGAGAGAGCGTTTAGAGATTGCCATTTTAGATAATTTGAATTTACCTGATCAGGATCCCTTGCGGTATACTACTTTGGATCAATTGATGGGGCAGGGGCAGTTTGCAGACTCCCAGCGACAGGCTGCCTTAGGCAATCGTGTCTTGGGTCAGTCTAAAGCGGCAGCATTAGAAGCCTTTGCTGCGCTGCCACAGGTCGGGAAACCGAAGCAACCTTACATGCATATTATGCAGCGTGCTGATGAACCTTTTCTTGCATTTTTAGATAAGGTGAAAGAGGCCATTGATACTGCTCCTGACATTCCATATGAGTTCAAAGATACCTTAGTGAAGGAAATTTCTATTCAAAATGCCAATCCAGTCTGTAAGCGTTTAATAGCGACCTTACCACCTACAGCGACCTTATCACATATTATAGAAACTTGTACAAGAGCTCCATTAGAGGATGAAAAGGAAAAAGCAAAGATCTACACACTGCTTTCATCTAGGACATCTTCTAGAGTCCCATTTTCTTCTAAGCATGTTAATTTGGGCACAGGGGAAAACATGCAAATCGCAATTCTTGTTTCTTATGTGGGCAGCTTGGTCATTTTAGGAAGCAATGCCCTCGTATGAAACCTGCAATGATCCAATGTAAACGCTGTGATAAAATTGGTCACAAGGCAAATGAATGCCGTTCTCGGTTTAAAAAGGATGGTACCCCTTTACAGTCGGGAAACTTCTGGAGCCGCGTGGGGGGCGCGGCGGAATATCAAAACCCTCCGACAACAGCGGCTGTGTCAGCCAGCTACGAGCAGCAACAGCAGGAAGCGCAGGGCTCGATCTGGTCACTGCAAGCTCAGTAATGATTCCAGATGAGAAAGTACATTTAGTAGATACAACAAGCAA
Source organism: Florisuga fusca (assembly GCA_038090715.1). NCBI lineage: Eukaryota > Metazoa > Chordata > Aves > Apodiformes > Trochilidae > Florisuga > Florisuga fusca. Next base: position 5,424,808 of record JAAWXA010000015.1, on the reverse strand, counting down.
AGGGCCACTGGGACATGCTTTAGCGGCTTTATTATTGGGTAGCTCCTCTGCTACTGTTAAGGGTATTTTTGTTCAACCAGGAGTAATCGATGCTGATTATACAGGGACCATTAAAATTATGGTCAGGGTATTTTCTCCACCATTGTTAATTCCAGCTGGCAGTGTTATCACTCAGCTTGTGCCTTTCGTTCCACAGATTCCAAGGCAGTCAAGACATGCAAACATTCGATCAGGCGGATTTGGCAGTACTGCTCCACTAGTTGCGTTTGCAGAGGTTTTGTCTAAAAACAAACCCCTTTGAAGAGTAACAATACAGCTTGCCACTAGACCGGGTGAGGGATTTCAAGCAGAAATGATGCTTGACACTGGATTGGACATTACTGTAATTCCTAAAGCAAATTGGCCACAGTTATGGCCACTTCAAAAAATGAATGAACAGGTTTTGGGAATCTCTGAAACGGGTGTCACATGCCAAAGCAGTCAATTTGTAAAAATTCTGGACGAGGAACAAAATGAGGCAATGATTAAACCTTATGTCATGGACACTCCCCTATGGATTTTAGGGAGAGATGTTCTTAATCAGTGGGGAGTAGTTCTGTCCACTCAGCATTTTCTGTAGCGGCCACTAAGGAAAAGGGTGCTCAGTGTACCATCAGATTAACCTGGGTAACAGATGACCCAGTTTGGATCCCTCAGTGGCCGCTAACTGCAGAAAAGCTGGAGCACCTTAATACTTTAGTGCAGGAACAACTTGCTCTTGGGCATTTAATTCCATCCAATAGTCCATGGAACACTCCTGTCTCTGTCTCTACAGAAAAAATATGGAAAATGGTGATTTTTACATGATTTACGAGCAGTTAATAATCAATTGGTCCCATTAGGTGCACTTCAACCGGGTCTGCCATCCATCACCTGCTGGTTTGCCAAGGGATTATTTTCTCTTTATCATTGATATTAAAGATTGTTTTTTCAGTATACCATTACATCCAGAAGACTCAAGAAGATTTGCATTCAGCATTCCAGTTCCAAACAATGCCGCCCCAGCGCAGAGGTTTGAGTGGGTGGTCTTGCCGCAAGGTATGAAAAACAGCCCAACCATCTGTCAATGGTTTGTTGATAGAGCATTGCAGGTCTGTGTCGTGATCCGAGTTATTATTTTAATATTTTGTTTATGAGGAAATCTCAGCCTCTGCTTCAGAGACGACGCATAGAATTGCAGGCTAACACGTTTTAAAACTTAAACAAGTTACGAGGATTTATTTTTAGGGAAGGCACAGAGAATTAAGGGTTAAGGGGAACCGGGGACAAGTTCGTTACCGCGTCGCTGTAGCAGTGTGAAGGAAAAAAAAGAAAAAAAAACGCTGCGCCGCTTTTCCCTCAGGGCAGGTCCCTCTGCGGAGTTCTCTGACTTCCATGATTTCGGTCCGAGGCTACTGCTGGTTCATGCGTGGCTTTCTCCGTGGTGTGGGCTGGCAGGCTCCAGGCAGGCTTCTTGCAGGCTTCAGGCAGGCTTCTTTTCAGGGGTATTTTTATAATGAAAAAGGGGAGCGAGCGCCCCCTTTTTTGCCCCCTCATGCAAGTTACTGGTAAACTGTTTTTTCCGGAGGAGCATTCTTCCGTAGACAACTTATCCGTCGATTTAGATATGTTAATTTTCTATTGTCTAGCCCAAAATTCCAGGCACCAGCAGACTGGTTTTACCTGTTTACCGTCTTTGGATATGTAAATGTGTTTGATAGGTAAACTTAAGGAAGAAACTTACTCAAGAATCAATTATTTTTTAAAGGGTTCACATCAGTCTGGAAGAAAGAGAATCCAACCTATATTGTATATCATTACATGGATGATATTTTAGTTGCCAGTCCAACACCTTTATCCTCAGAAAAGGAGATTCAGCTGCTTTCTCATTTAAACACCTGGGGATTGAAAGTAGCTGAAGAAAAAATTCAAAGAACTGAACCGTGGAAATATTTAGGGTTTCAAGTTACGCGGGTCAGATTTTAGATCTCAAAAATTAACCATTCGCTCAGAAATTAATAACGTAAATGATGTTCAGAAAATCATGGGCGATATTCAATTTGTTCGGCCATGGGCAGGTATTTCTAATACTGAAATTGAACCTTTAAGGAAATTATTAGAGAAGTCCACTGACATTTGTGACCCCAGGCATTCCACACCTGAGATTCAAGAAGTGTTAGGTAAAGTAGCTCAGAAAATACAACAAGCATGTACATATCGTGTCCGTAATGATCTCCCCATAGGGATTTATATTATTCATCAACCAAAAGAGAGTTTTGCAATTTTAGGACAGCAAACACAGGACAGGAAAAAATTTTTTCCACTAGAATGGGTTTTCTTACACTCAAACATCAATTCAGAGAAAAGTTGATTACTTGGGTGAACTGATTTTAAAAGCTCGAAAGAGAATACATTTGGTTTTTGCTAGAGACGCTGATTTTGTAATTCTGCCTTTTAAAATTGCATCTTTACTAGCAGAATGGCAACAAATGTCTTTTCTTTTTGCTACTTCAACCTTAAATTTGTTGTTAGATAATCATTATCCAAAATGTCCTCTTTTCAGTATTAACTTACCCTTTAAATCTGAGTGTTTTCGACAGGATGCACCAATCCTGAATGCATTGACTGTATTTACAGACGCCAGCGGCAAGACAAAGAAATATGGATATATTCACCTGGAAGACGGTGAATGGCTATCAACTGTTATAACTGGCCCTGACTGTTCTGTTCAAGTGTTACAACTTAAAGCTGTTGTTTTAGTTTTTGAAACCTTCCAACATTGTTCTTTAAATGTAATTGTTGATTCTCTGTATGTTAATTCTATTGTAAACAGGACTGAAGATGCCTTAATTGGACAAATTGCTAATAATTCTGTTGCAGAACTTGTTTTATTGCTTTCTAATTTGATTAATGTTAGGACATTTCCTTATTATGTTACTCACCTTAGAAGTCATACTGATTGTCCAGGGTTTTTAGCCCAAGGCAATGCAAAGATTGATTCTCTAGTATCTGTACCAGTGGACTCATCTGAACCCAGGACATCTTTTCAGATGGCACGAGACTCACATGCCTTCTTTCATCAATCAGCAGAGTCATTACAGAAGGAATTTCAAATTTCTCGTGCTGCTGCTTGATCTATTATTGCAACATGTACAGATTGCGCGTGTATTTTACCTTTACAGGATACAGGGGTTAATCCTCGAGGCTTAGCTGCAAATGAACTATGGCAAATTGATGTAACTATAGTGCCCACCTTTGGTCGTTTGAAATATGTACATGTAACTGTGGACTCTTATAGTA
>JAAWXA010000015.1:5350978-5421473 GCA_038090715.1 Florisuga fusca | reverse complement strand
GGGCATCTCCTTTTACTAATTCTAAAAGCAAAGCTACTTGTAGACATTGGATGGAATGTTTTGCAGTTATGGGCATTCCACTCAAGATAAAAACTGATAATGGCTCTAATTATCTTAGTATGTATACATAAAATTTTCTTCGTAGATGGCATGTCGCCCATGTGACAGGTGTCCCATACAACAGTACTGGTCAAGCTATTGTTGAACGTCGTCATCAAGATCTTAAACGATATTTTCGTCTTTTACAAAAAGAGGGGGAGTCCTCTCTCACTCCCCAGGAAATTGTTAAAAACTCTTTTTGTTTTGAATTGGAAAAATTTGGTTCAAATACCCAATGCTCGGTTATTGCATTCTCCAGTGAAATGTCATTTTTCAGGTTCAGACCTTTTAGGTCAAAAAGAAATTTTAGTACAGGTATGGGACCCCATGTCACAGCAATGGCACGGGCCTGTTATGTTATTAACCTGGGGCCGTGGGTATGCTTGTATTTCTGCAGAAGGCAAGGCCTGGTGGCTCCCGGCAAAGTGGGTGAAGCCGTGGATATCAGAAGATCCCGCGGTCACCAACAAGGATGATTCTGACGACACTACTGCGATGGATTAGTTTAGTGGATGTCATGATCTGTCGTTTTTCTAATGTTCAGTTTCCACAGGGTAATTTTTGGTTAGAATGGGCTAAGCGAACTGGAAACTCTGCCTTTTGTCTCCATTTAAATGCTGCAATAGACCCTTTTAAGACATGCTTGATTGGTTCACCTGTTTTGCCAAGCCAGATTTTGATTAATGAGATGTNCTCTGCACTTCCAGCCCGCTCCCCCCTCCTCCTCCCGACACCGCATCGCCACCCCTGCCACTGGCTGCTCCATCCATCTACCCCCCTTTACCTGATTCAACAGAAGATTTGATCTGGCTGCACTCCACGGATGGAGCAAACACATCTTTCAAGCAGCATATCAGCAGCACCCACCCACCAAACGGACCATAGGAATCCTTCGGAATGAAAGATCTCGATTGATAGGAATTGAACGAAGTGCGACTGCAAGCATCGGGACACGTAAAAGCGAGTCAAACCCCCCCTCATCCTCCTTACTGCCCCGGGGTTTTTGGGACCCTCCCTCCTTCACCTGGTTTGCCTAAGCCCTCTTTTGGGTGCAGGGTCGGGGAATGGGATGTCTCAGGGAACCCCAACTAATGGGGGAGGGTCTGAGGAGGGTGGTATACGCTGGAAGGGAATAATTCGAGATGCATTATTGGATGGTATTATTATTAATCAAGCTTTTCTGGTTGTAACTGTAAATAATGATAAGAGAGGGTGGCAGCCTCTGGCTTGGAAGATCATTAAGGAGGCTAAGGAAGCCGTACAGTCGAATGGCCTGCAGCCCCCTATACTCAGGCTCTTTTGCAGCATATCTTTACCACTAAAGTATTAAGACCTTCTGACTCTAAGCAGTTAGCCAATGCTTTGTTGACACCATTGCAGCAACTACACTTTACGGCCGCATGGCAGAGTGGCTGTAATGAGGTCGCTTCTGCAACCCGCAGTCAAGATGACCCATTACATGGTGTACAGGCCCAAATGTTACTTGGGGAAGGCCCCTATGTACGACCAGATGGGCAGGCCCAACTCGCATTAGAGGTTTTACAGGCTTCACAGAATAAAGCCTACCAAGCCTTGCTTTCGGTCCCCAGAGAGGGAGTAAAACAAAGCTATGTCGAAGTGGTTCAAAAAGTCGGAGAGCCTTATGCGAAATTTATAGACAGGTTATTCACAGCTTTAGACAACACCCCAGATTTAGACGATACTATGAAAGATAAACTCCTGTCCTATCTCGCTTATGATAACGCTAATGATAAAACACAAGCAGCGCTATCTCATCTGCCAAAGAGCGCTTCAGTCTGTACAATGTTAGAAACGATAGAGAACATGAAGGGAGCGGAAGAGGCTCAAGCCATGGCGGCCACTGTAAATGAGTCTATGGCCGCAGCAGTAGGAGCACGTCTGGTATCACCTTTTTAGGTGCGGCCACTGAAGAGAAGCCTGTCATACCCCTGGCGTGGAAAACAGAAAAGCCGATCTGGGTAGACCAGTGGCCGCTTAATCAGGACAGGCTGGATAAAATTCAGACACTTGTTCAAGAACAGCTTAATGCTGGTCACATTAAACCCTCAGATACCCAAAAAGCTGCAATTAGGCAAATAGCAACAAAAATAACTAACGCAAGCGTGTCACGAATTACCAAAAGCTTGCCCCTTGTGGTTTTCATTGCTAATACGTCTTTGGAATCTGCTCACCTGAAGGCTGTTATTGCCCAGGAGGAACCTACCATCAAAATCATTGAATGGGTTTTTCCTGCATTTCACCCCAAGTCCACGATTTGTACCAGGATTGAAGCAGTAGTAAATCTGATTATAAAAGCACGAAATCGAGTTGTTGAAATTAGCGGAAATGACCCCTCCTGCATTTATCTGCCTATACAACTAAATTATCTCAATTGGTTAATGAGCTATTCATTATTATTCCAAATTGCCTTGCAGGACTTTAAGGGAGATCTAAAAGTGCAATACCCCAAAGACAAATTGTTGCAATTCATAAATAAACAGGATTGGGAAGAAAAGCCAATTCGCTCTGAAACCCCAGTAAAAGGAATAACAGTTTTTACAGATGCGGGAAAGAAGTCCCATAGAGCAGCTATGACCTGGCAGGAAGAAGGAAGGTGGGAAAAACAATTGTTTCCTGGTGAATAATCAGATTCACTCCAGACTCTAGAACTGAAAGCTATCTGTGAAGCATTGATGAGGTGGAGTCAAGTTCCTGTTAATATTGTGTCAGACTCCCTCTATGCTGTAGGGGTGGTCGCAAGGCTTGAACGTGCCTTTATCAAACCACTCAAGAATCAACGATTGTATTCTATATTGTTACAGGTGCATCAAGCCGTGTCACTACGCACCTCACCCTTTTTTATTGCTCACATCCGCAGTCATCAGTTCGATCAGGGTCTTAGCATAGGTAACAATCGTGCAGATGCTTTGGTCACTTATACTCAAGTCACTCCTGATCATTTTGCACAGGCACGCCTATCTCATGAGTTTTTCCACCAGTAAGCAAAGATGTTAGCTAAGCAATTTCATCTCACCCTGGCAGAAGCACGTGAGATTGTGAGAGCTTGTCCTGCCTGTCAGCGAATAGGCATAGGGCTAGGGTCTGGTGTTAACCCTAGGGGTACCCAGGCTTTGCAACTCTGGCAAATGGATGTTACTCACATAGCAGAATTTGGGAGAATGAAGTATGTGCATATTTGTATTGATACATTTTCTCAGGCGATCTGGGCAACTGCACAAACTGGTGAAACGGGACGCCATGTGATTCAACACATGCATGCAGCTATCGCAGTATTAGGTGTTCCCCAGACACTAAAGACAGACAATGGACCTGCTTATTGTTCTAATTGATTTCGACAGTTCTGTTCCCGATGGGGCATTAAGCACACCACTGGCATTCCTCATTCCCCTACGGGACAGGCCATAGTGGAACGTGGCCATGGCACAATAAAGACACTTTTGCAAAAACAAAAAGGGGGAGAGATCCTGGATGTCCAAAATAGACTTGCAAAAGCTTTATATGTTCTTAACCATCTGCGCTTAACAGGAGAACGGGATCAACCCCCGATCACAATACATTGGGACTCTGTAACCAAGGGTTTGGGTACCAGTTCTGAAAAAGGGAAAGTGTTGTATAAGGAGCGAGGAACAGCAGAATGGAAAGGCCCGGGTACATTGTTATTAACGGGTCGAGGTTATGCTTCTGTCTCCACAGATTCTGGAGTTCGCTGGTATCCATTAAGATGTGTTAAGCCCTATATAGAATTGGCGGCCCCACACAGTTCAGAAAAAACACAGAAAGCGAAAGTCTTGCTGACGATTAAGAGCAAAACAACATGGAGCTGGGAATCACAGCAGTGGGCCTTAGGGTATAGACCCCAGGCAGAATCTATGGGTGAATCAAACAGGCACCCAAAAGTTCTGTGGTGCAGTGGCCTCTGCCATTGATCCTTTTAGAATGTGTTTGTTAGGATTGCCATACTTAAATGCAAAAGGTTTTAAGTAATTATAATGTAGGCTCATATAACAAGGTTAACCAAGTAGTAGAGTATGCAGTAAATTTAATGCAAGGCCTTGAACGTTAGTTTGCCACAGGATCCACGGGAGCTCAATTTATTGGAATTGCAATCAGTGGGCAACAAATCTTGAAATTGTGCACAAATATGCTTTATCTTTGGCAGAACTATAGCAAAGGGCTGGATGTACTCGACAGGCCTGGCTGGCATCAGGCACTCAGTTCATTCCTTGGCCGGCATGGAATGGACTGGGTCCGATATATCCCCCGCCTTGTTGAATAGTTTTACCAAACCAAGTAAATTTTTGTAATTCAAAGACATTGGGAGCAAATAAAACTTGCAAGGTTTGCTCCCTCACATTAAAAAACTGTTGCCTTCCTGTGATAACAATGTTGACCTCTTGAATGGATCTGCTAGATTTGTTTTTTGCAATTTTAAGTGCCAAGAAGTTTTAAGATGCAAACATGTTTTAGAGTAAGATTGCAAATTAGCCTGTGTGATAGAGAAAATAAGACTTTTGGTTTTGTTTTTTTGTTTTCCCTCTTTGTCCTTTGCCCTCACAGGGACTCCTCAAAGATCATCAATGAAATATGGCTTGTTCAAAACAAAAAGGGGGAATTGTGGGGTTTTTCCATTCAGGCAGACATGTACTGAAGAAGCTGCATTCAGGAATGTTTTGAAGAACTGACCTTGCAGGAAAGAATAACACCGGTACTGGCTTTGGAGAAAAACAAGTAACGGCAGAAAAACGAAAAGTAACGGCAATAACAACTATTTTAAAATCAGGACAGCCCTTTGTAGGCACGGACAATAGCCTTTAGCCAATTAGTTTATAAGTTAATATCAGGTTCGAACCGTGTTAACCAATAATGTAATGCCATGTTTGTAACACTGATAAGAGAAAAGTATATATTCTGCGCTATCCGGTTAATAAACGAGATTTTTCCATCAACCACATTGGTGTGCGTGGTTGTCTCCAAGACCGTACCGCAACAGGTAGCCTAGAGGGTCAGGGGTGTTGTTGGGTGCATCAGCAAAATTGAACTAGCAGATCTAGGTTGGTTTTCCTACCCCTCTACTCTGCCCTGGTGAGACCACACCAGGAATATTGGATGCTCTTTTGGGCTCCCCAGTTCTAGCGGGACAGGGATCTACTGGAGAGAGTCCCAGGGAGAGCTAGGGGGATGATTAAGGAACTTGAGCATCTCCTATGAATAAAGAGTGAGAGGATTTGGTCTGCTTAGCCTTGAGAAAAGAAGACTGAGGGGATTTTATGAGTGCTTATAAATATCTAAGTGGTGGGTGTCAAAAGGAAGGGGCCAATCTCTTTTCAGTGGAAAAATGGGTTTAAGCTACAACATAGGAAGGTCCACCTCAACATGAGGAGAAACTTCTTGACTGTGAGGTTGTGGGAGCACTGGAACAGGCTGCCCAGAGAGGCTGTGGAGTCTCCTTCTCTGGAGACTTTCAACACATACCTGGGTGTGTTCCTGTGTGGCCTGCCCTGGGTGATCCTGCTTTGGCAGAGGGGTTGGACTGGATGATCTCTAGAGGTCCCTTCCAACCCCAAACATTCTATGGTTCTATAATTCTGTGACCTCAGTCCCTGGGACAGTGATGGGGTCCAGCCTGCTCCAGGTGAAGGAGAAAGAGGGGATTGCTGAAGCAGAGTGGGCAGGGGACAGAAAGGCATGGGGTGCACCTGGCCTTTAGCAAGCCCTTTGACATGCTCTGCCATTGTCCTGTTGTAGCCAGACTGGTGATGTCTGGATTGAAGAGGTGGGTGATGTGGTGGGTGGGAAGTTCACCAGATGATGAGGGTCACAGTGCCAGCAGTGATCCAAAGTCCTTCTGGAAAGCAGTGAGGGTGCCTCAATGTCCAGAACTTGTGCCAACACTGTTTCCTGTCTTTATAATCCCCCTCTGTGGTGGGACAAAATGCACTCTCACCCCCATTGTGTCTCTTCCAGCCTGAGGTATTCTGTGATTCAGAATGATCTGGAGGGTCATGGGAATGATCTGTAGGATCATGCAGCAGGAGGAGCACGGGAAGCTCATCCTTGAGTAATCAAGGAGAGGGTGCTGCTGACTGAGGCTGATGGGGTGAATGGAATTATAAAGTGAGTTCCATGGGGACAGGGGCAGTGTTGGCTTCAGATGAGTGGGATCATGGAATCATGGAATCATGGAATCATGGAATCATGGAATCATGGGATGGGTTGTGTTGGAACTACGTGATCTTTAAGCCTTACAACCCAACCTATTCAATGATTCCATTGTTCTGTGACACAGTCCCAGCCACTTCCAGGCCTGGGAGTCTCCACAGCCACCNATAAGAGACAGTGAGATGGAGTCAAGTTCCTGTTAATATTTTGTCAGACTCACTCTATGCTGTAGGGGTGGTCTCAAGGCTTGAACATGCCTTTAGCAAACCACTCAAGAATCAACGACTGTATTCTATATTGTTACAGGTGCATCAAGCCGTGTCACTACGCACCTCACCCTTTTTTGTTGCCCACATCCGCAGTCATCAGTTCGATCAGGGTCTTAGCATAGGTAACAATCGTGCAGATGCTTTGGTCACTTATACTCAAGTCACTCCTGATCATTTTGCACAGGCACGCCTATCTCATGAGTTTTTCCACCAGTAAGCAAAGATGTTAGCTAAGCAATTTCATCTCACCCTGGCAGAAGCACGTGAGATTGTGAGAGCTTGTCCTGCCTGTCAGCGAATAGGCATAGGGCTAGGGTCTGGTGTTAACCCTAGGGGTACCCAGGCTTTGCAACTCTGGCAAATGGATGTTACTCACATAGCAGAATTTGGGAGAATGAAGTATGTGCATATTTGTATTGATACATTTTCTCAGGCGATCTGGGCAACTGCACAAACTGGTGAAACGGGACGCCATGTGATTCAACACATGCATGCAGCTATTGCAGTATTAGGTGTTCCCCAGACACTAAAGACAGACAATGGACCTGCTTATTGTTCTAATTGATTTCGACAGTTCTGTTCCCGATGGGGCATTAAGCACACCACTGGCATTCCTCATTCCCCTACGGGACAGGCCATAGTGGAACGTGGCCATGGCACAATAAAGACACTTTTGCAAAAACAAAAAGGGGGAGAGATCCTGGATGTCCAAAATAGACTTGCAAAAGCTTTATATGTTCTTAACCATCTGCGCTTAACAGGAGAACGGGATCAACCCCCGATCACAATACATTGGGACTCTGTAACCAAGGGTTTGGGTACCAGTTCTGAAAAAGGGAAAGTGTTGTATAAGGAGCGAGGAACAGCAGAATGGAAAGGCCCGGGTACATTGTTATTAACGGGTCGAGGTTATGCTTCTGTCTCCACAGATTCTGGAGTTCGCTGGTATCCATTAAGATGTGTTAAGCCCTATATAGAATTGGCGGCCCCACACAGTTCAGAAAAAACACAGAAAGCGAAAGTCTTGCTGACGATTAAGAGCAAAACAACATGGAGCTGGGAATCACAGCAGTGGGCCTTAGGGTATAGACCCCAGGCAGAATCTATGGGTGAATCAAACAGGCACCCAAAAGTTCTGTGGTGCAGTGGCCTCTGCCATTGATCCTTTTAGAATGTGTTTGTTAGGATTGCCATACTTAAATGCAAAAGGTTTTAAGTAATTATAATGTAGGCTCATATAACAAGGTTAACCAAGTAGTAGAGTATGCAGTAAATTTAATGCAAGGCCTTGAACGTTAGTTTGCCACAGGATCCACGGGAGCTCAATTTATTGGAATTGCAATCAGTGGGCAACAAATCTTGAAATTGTGCACAAATATGCTTTATCTTTGGCAGAACTATAGCAAAGGGCTGGATGTACTCGACAGGCCTGGCTGGCATCAGGCACTCAGTTCATTCCTTGGCCGGCATGGAATGGACTGGGTCCGATATATCCCCCGCCTTGTTGAATAGTTTTACCAAACCAAGTAAATTTTTGTAATTCAAAGACATTGGGAGCAAATAAAACTTGCAAGGTTTGCTCCCTCACATTAAAAAACTGTTGCCTTCCTGTGATAACAATGTTGACCTCTTGAATGGATCTGCTAGATTTGTTTTTTGCAATTTTAAGTGCCAAGAAGTTTTAAGATGCAAACATGTTTTAGAGTAAGATTGCAAATTAGCCTGTGTGATAGAGAAAATAAGACTTTTGGTTTTGTTTTTTTGTTTTCCCTCTTTGTCCTTTGCCCTCACAGGGACTCCTCAAAGATCATCAATGAAATATGGCTTGTTCAAAACAAAAAGGGGGAATTGTGGGGTTTTTCCATTCAGGCAGACATGTACTGAACAAGCTGCATTCAGGAATGTTTTGAAGAACTGACCTTGCAGGAAAGAATAACACCGGTACTGGCTTTGGAGAAAAACAAGATAACGAAAGTAACGGCAATAACAACTATTTTAAAATCAGGACAGCCCTTTGTAGGCATGGACAATAGCCTTTAGCCAATTAGTTTATAAGTTAATATCAGGTTCGAACCGTGTTAACCAATAATGTAATGCCATGTTTGTAACACTGATAAGAGAAAAGTATATGTTCTGCGCTATCCGGTTAATAAACGAGATTTTTCCATCAACCCCATTGGTTGTGCATGGTTGTCTCCAAGCCCGTACCGCAAGACTTCTTTTCCAGCATTTATTGCTTTTGTCACAAGAAGAAAAATTGTGAACCCGGTATTGAGACAAGTGAATAACTCCTTGAAAGGGCTGGCTTTCATAGAAGCTGCTCTTTCATTATTTCTTAGTATTCAGTTGCTAGGACTGGAGCACTGTGGCATGCACCTTGTTGTTGGCTAAATTTCTTGCTATTTTCTTGCAAGATAGTTCATAATATTGTTTTCAGATGTCAGTACTGTATGGATAGTTGTACAAAATAACAGCCTAGTCCCGAACTGAACTCAAACAAAGGCTTTGCATCCCTACATTGTTCAGTGTGGCCAAATGTACTAAAGACTAAAAGAGAGTGATCAGTCATCTGGATGTGCAGGAGAGAATAAGTAGTGAATCATTTTACTGTGCTTCTCAGCTCACATTAGGTTGCTATAGTTGAGCAAATTCCTGAACCATTTGCATGAAAGTTCTAAACTTTAGAATGCTGTACAAAGAATGAGTGATCTGCGATAAATCTGTCAAAGAGGTAGTATTCAATGCTTCTCAATGGGAGTCTAATCAATTACTCTGGAATTGCTTCCACTGTAGTGTAAATTGGATTATTTTCCTTTTATCTGAATAATGCTATGAGGGTACACTCTGCCAAGGACACAAAATATGTGCCACTTGTGTAACATATAAGGAAGAGCTTTCAATCATTTGTGGCTTGGAAGTCTGCATTAATAAAAACTTTTCATCAAGGAAATCTCAAAAGCTAAAGAATATTACTGTAAGTTCTGTATACAAGGGAAAGAACTCAGCAGGGTTTTTCACCCTTGTACTCCTGAACTGATTAGCTGTTCAGATGGTGTCCGGCTCCCAACTTCTGCCTATGATTATTTGCCTACTTTCTCACTCTGAGTATTTCATACCTATTCCTCTTTTTCAATGGCATCCATTCAACAGTGCTGACAAGAAAAATGCTCCACCAGGGTGGACATCAGTGTGTTAGGAAATATCCTTTCAATTAACCTATGTCATGTGGGTTGTGTTTATTCTAGGGATAGGTAATTTACTATTGGAAAAGGCTTTTAAAGTATAATTCACAATAAGAAATGAATGGGCATGATGTTCTGCTTTTAAGCCACTATCATATAAATAAAAAAGGAAATGCCTGTAGTAAAAAAGTAGGACGAGCTCTGGGGATACTTAGTTATTTCATTCTTTCTGCACTGGTTTGTTGAAGGCTTTGAGCAATCACATAGCTAAAGAAAGGAGAGTTTACTCAGCATATAGTATGACTTCCCTCAAATACCATGTCCAGTAAGCACCAGACCTGTTTTTCTGGAGTATGTTTGGTCCTGATGATGAAAACACCTGAATTACTGAGAAGGATCCTCCCCGAGGCTACAATGGTTTCTGGAGCTTAGGAAATGTGGGTGGAGGTCAGCTGCTTATACCCAAGAGCCTTCTGAAGATGGTGTGGAAATGACAACAAGAAGAGCAGTATTGGGTGAATGTTATATTGGTCATGTTGTGTTACGGTCCGAGGTAACATTAAAATTTATTTTTGTTTTGGATACGTGAAACAAAGTCCAACTGTAGACAAGGGTTGGGTACAAGCAGATTTTATTTGACAATTGACACAGGCAAAAATACAGAGCCAGGTAAAAGAGTGAGAGAGGAAAAGAAAGTATAAGAAAGAGGAAAATGGTAAGGAAGTGGTAAGAAAGAATGAGAGAAAAAAGTATAGGAAAGGTTAAGAAAGTGGGAAGAATGAGAGAGAAAAGTGTAGGAAAGGGTAAGAAAGTGTGAAGAATGAGAGAAAGAGAGAGAGGGGGCACCACTAGGGGTCCAGCTCTCCAACAAGGTTCTTCAGGATGGTGCACTGATCCTGGACAGGGTCCGATGCAGAAATGGCGGTGGGTCAAGAGATGACAAAACCCAAGCATGGACAGCCAAATTTATACCCCTGAGCCCCTTTTGTCAGGGGCAGCTGTCAGTCAGCCAGGCTCGTTGGAAGACACGCTGCCTGGAGGGGACCAGAAGAGTGTAGTCCTCCACCCAGTCATCAATTCTTATCTTCTTCCAGATGCCATTCCTCCTTTGTTCCAGCCACTTTAGGCAGGTACATAATCCTGCTTCCAGAGGCATCATTGAAGCTTGGCCTTCAGGAAAGGGGAGTAATCTCCTCCCAGTCATCACATCTTATCTTCCTCCTGGCGACATCCTTACTCTGTTCCAGCCACCTTAGCCAGGTACTTCGCAAGTACAATCAAGGTGGCTCAGTCGTGCCTGGAGGCACCACCCGGCATTGCAGGCTGGCGCTCAGCGGAGTAGTCTCCTCCAAGAAGATCTTATCACATCCTGACTGTCACCCCCTGTGTTCAGCTCTGGCCAGCCAAGCCCTCCACCCTAGCCAGGGCTGTTAATTTTAAGATTGCTCCTTTGAGACAATTTCAAACCAGTGAGATCAGAACCACACATGATGGGTGAACAAGAAGAAAGAAAAGTTAGGATATCAGGGTCTTGATGAGCACTGTAACAGATTCATTCCTTACTGTTTATAATTCTCTGGGACTGCCTGTGGTTTTGGAGTGGGAGAGGTTAATCTCCTAAGTTTTGTAAATTTTTAAATTGATTTTGTAATTTTTGGGATCCATAAATTCTATTGAGGCTTTCTGAGTTTTTAATGAGAAGCACCAGAGAGCAAACTTCCTTGCTCTCAGCTTTCTACAGAATGTCAAGTCAGCAATAGGTAGTGCATGCTTTCTACTGTAAGCTACCATAACCATACAAAAAAATTAGATGAGATTAATGCTATTACTTTAGGTAAAACACCAGATGAATGTAATGCAAAACCAGCATACTGCTATCTCTTTTGCAGAAAAAATTACTTCTTGGATGGCATTTGATAGTGATTTTTTTCTTAATAGTACTTTGTCTTTAATCAGTACTCTTTCCAAAGTCTCCATAGTGATGTTGTTGATTACATAGCTATAACTCCAACCACAGCTTAGAAAGAATTGTGTGGGGTTTTTTA
Source organism: Florisuga fusca (assembly GCA_038090715.1). NCBI lineage: Eukaryota > Metazoa > Chordata > Aves > Apodiformes > Trochilidae > Florisuga > Florisuga fusca. The sequence goes on along the minus strand of JAAWXA010000015.1, from coordinate 5,409,698 downwards.
ATATGAAATCCACCTTTAAAGTCTTTTCTCAACATCTCTCACCCCTGCACATGTTCTTGCAGAGAAACCGTTTTTACAAAAGGAAAAGCAAGTTTGCACAAGATATAGTATCTGTCTAATAGAATTAGAATTGGCGGTAAAATATGAAAGGAAAAAGCAAAAATAATGGTGTAAACTCAGAAATTTCTCTGTTCTTCTTCTCTCTGTTGGTGTGGTGTTCTTAATCCATTAAAACAAATCATTCTCAAAGTACGGCTCATTTCTGAGAATATTCAGGCTTCTTGGTAGAATATTTTTTTACTGTGAAGACATTATCAGTTTTGTCCAACCCATTTACAATGACATTTTGCTTTCTGCAGGCTGCATATTCACTAGAAACATAGTTGCACAATCAGAGCAGTTGTTCTCATCAGTTCAGCATCTTGCCTGGTTTTCTGTCAGGAAGTGGAAGAAGTCTTTAATATTTTTTGTGGATTAATAATTTTGACAAGTATAATGTGCTTTCTTTATGACTAGGAATGTGCTGCCTTTGATATCTGAGTTTCCAGAGTTCCAGTCACCATAATATTACTCAGGCATTGTACAAAAATAAGTGCAACCATTTCAGGAAGTTCAGAGAGGGGGAAAAAAAAAAAAAAAAGATTCATATCCACTAATAAAAATACAAAAACATTTTTAAAAGGTGTACTTTACTATTTCTCTTAGCTATATAATGCCCAGAACTTTAAGTTAAGAGATTAATTATGCATTTTACAAAAAAAATATTATCTGTTCCAGGTTCCTTAGATTCCACAATAATTTGTTTTATTTACAGGATTAAAATGTAATTAAGATGTTTCGGTTTAATTTAATAGCAAATCTAAAACATCTTGAGAGCTGTGGTAGAATGATAGAACCTGGCATCAACTATGTTATCCTTATCCTCCTATAGGTTTACTGACAACAGGAAATTTTTTGCCGACAACTTTTCTGATTTATCCTGCACAATATGGAAAATAAATGTGCTTTTTTGTTTTGCATATGGATTTTATGACCCTTAAAGAAAGAAAGACGTTACTCATGAGTTTTTCTCATTGGCAAAATAACATGACTTAGCAGGGAGGAATTTTTGTGCCAAACATTTCTCAACAGTCTCTATATAAGATACACATTTTGTGATCTGCTTCATTTTTAGTCTTGGAAAAGCAACATAGGTGAAGAGTTCTTTTTTTAGCAAATTTGTCAGTATCTGATAGCCCTAAAAAGAATCCTGGCAGTGATACATAGAAATTTTCATTTGCTCTCACTCTTCTTGGACAGCAGGCTGCTGTTTCTGTAATTGAGAAAAAAGGAAAGAGAAGTTATTCCAGAAATTTTCTTTAAACTTGTTTATAACAGCAAGTTATAGCTTCTGTGCTTGTTGGCTGTGGAGCTTTTTAAATTCATGCAAATGGATGGAAGCTCTTTCTACCCTAATACATTCATGTAAACAAATACACTGACTACAAGAAATGCTTCAGGAGGACGAGAAAAAATGGGGACAAGAGAATGGAGGGAGAATATTGCCAAAAAACCCCCCCAAAAGTATTCTCGAATTGGAAAAATGATTAGTGTGGGAGTTTCTTCCTATTCTGTGACCTCTGAACCTCATAGATACTTTTTTCTTATTGAAAAAGAATATTACAATGATTTGTCCAGCACAGCAGCATAGCACCCCAGCAGCCAACTGCCTATGAACTCTTTTCTTTGAGCAAGCAAGTATTCTTCTTTCCTTTAGATTTTTTTTTAGTTCACACTTCATTTAATACTTACAGTCTAACACTACAAAATGAGAATCTCCGTATTTTAAAGACTTCCATATGGTTCATCTGTCTTCTAGCTCCTTTTTTCTAGTGGTTCGCTGGTCTCTCTCTTCGGAGGACTCTTTTGTTTTGTTTTCTTGTCTTGTCATTTCCATTCCCACCCCCCCAGTACAAATGAAAAACAGAATTTTACACTTGGTCTGGCCCAGCAAATCTATCTGTAGCACAGCATGTTGCCACTTGCAGGTACTTTGCTTGAGCCAAATTTAGTGGTGTCACAAATAGTGTAAATTACATGCCAGTAAATCAGTGTAAGTCAGCATGAGGGTAATTTAGATATTAGAAAGTGCAGGTTATAATAGGAAAGAATTCAATTTAGGTATGTAGCATAATGGAATGTCTTGTAATTGATTACTTTCATAAGTTATACTTTGAGGCTTTAAAACCACTGATTGTAAAGCTGCATCTAATGGCACTGAACATCATGCATGGTTTTCCATAAAGAAACCTCAGAATCTCTATAGTAGCAAAAAGGAAAACTTTTAAAAATTATGATCATAATGACAAGCACAAAACAAGAGAATGAAAAGGGAGTTCAATGCATGGTCTATGAGCTACGTTAAAGAGTAGGGAAGTATTGTTACATGGGTTAGTTTTAAAACTTAGCGGGTGGTTTGACATAACTAATTTTCTGATGAATTCTGATTTTCACTTCCATTTGAGAACTGTCTCATTTTGATCCTTAATTACAGCTAAACCAAAAAGTTATTTAAAGAAAAAAAAAAAAAACAAGGAGGGGGAAGTTGAAGTTGCCTAATTAAGCACACAGCATGTTCAAATTCAGAGACAAATATTTTAGATCCTACAAAAAGTGGGTGCATGTGAATTTTCACCCAATTGTAGGCATGTATTGGTTCCATAGAACATGGATTTTCCATAGATGGGAAATGCATGCCTCCTGTGGGGTGTTTATCCAAACTTACTCCATTTGCCTAAAGCAGCTGTGAGCAAGCCTAGATTTCACTCTCCACTTGTGAAGATGCTGTGATTGTTATAACTGACTTTTTCATGGTGCCATTCACATTTTTCAACATACAAAAGCCTATTCTAAACAAGTCTGTCAACTGTGACAATCTGTTTTAAGGCTTATCTATTCCAGGCTCTAAATACTGTTAGGTAATTATGCACTAGGAAGTTGGTAGCCTCAGGTTTGGTTCCCTGAGACAGGGATCATCAGAAGGATGGTAGAAACTGTATCTACATGAGCACGAATGTGGCGTAGTAAGAGCAGGTCTGTGGAGTGAGGCAGTTGGTTCTGAGGATTCAGTGATCATAGTATGTACCTTTTGTAAGGTATATCCTGACTGCTGGGGTGAACTTCTAGCACAGCTGGTGAAAACCATGACAGTGCTAAAACCAGCCTGACAAGAGGAAGTGATGCTGTGATTTCATTGGTTATAGTTATGATCAGCCAAGAATTTACAAGCAGTGCTAGAAGTTTTAAATATCTGAATGTTGTAAAAGTCTTCTAATGCAGTAAAGTCATTGTATAATCTTGATGAGTAAGCAAGTTATTGAAACCTCCTTTTTTGATTGATTTACTCTTTGATAAGGTCAGGTTTTCTCAGAAGAGGGTTCCCTTCTACCTGTTCTTGTGTTCAGTGCTGCACTTCTTATTCTAGATAGCAAGCATTGCCTTCATTTTGTTTTGTCTTCCTGTTTCTGATGCTGTTTGGAAGAGTGGATTCTGGAAAAGACAAAATACACTGCCTGTCATGCTTGTGATTTAACACTTAGAAATAAAGATAATAGCCAGAAGTTTTATGTTACCATCTGGAAAGAGATTGTCATAGCCAATACTTTGGGAACTACTAGCATATAGAAACAATATTTTTTTTCCTGTAGCCTAAATTTTAATGTTAATTACTCCTATCACCTCATTATATTACTGGAACAAACTAACTACAAGAAAAGTGTTTTCACTATTAAATATTTAACAACTTTTCTAGTCCCCTCTTTTATGTGCATCTTCATCAAATTTCCAGAGAGATACTCTCTGTATGACAAAATGATGGAAGAAGAATGTGGTTAGAGCCAAATAACAGCATGACTCCACCTCAGGTGCCATTATATGTCTGTCCAGGTGCCCGTTTAAAAAGACTTAATTTTTGGCATTTAGCTCTTCTCTGTGAATGACCATTCATGATAAATGAGGCTACAATTTAACAAATGTTCACTGCAAGGGACAATACAATCCTGTGAGTCAGAGCCCAGCAGCAGGTGAAGGTCAAGGAGGAGATGTGCTTTATTCTGAGATCTTTTCATGGGCTGCATGGGCTGGAGTAGTGGTTCATCTTTATATGCATCTTATGCATCTTCCCTACTCTGTCATCTTTTTTTTTTGACTGAGGGTACTCTAATTCACTGTTATTTTCTAGAGGAAAGTATACAGGTAAAAAAGCATTGCTGCACAGAGGAAAAAAAAAGCCAAAGAAATGGTGTGGAAGTGTAATTTCTATAGTCACCAACTGGCTTCTTGTAAGTCTAAGTGAAAGCTGAGGAGGGCAGTACTGAAGAGAAGTACTGTCAAAGTGCTGCTGCAGTGGTGGTAACACATGCTCCAACCTCTTGGCCCCTTATTTGTATCTTTATAGAACCTGTACACAAGGGGATATGAACAGCTGTACTCCTTCTTTCTATGTGGCTGTTTCTTAGATAAAAACATCTACGACAGCCTCCTAAAGCCAGGCTTCTGTGTAAGACGTATGACTGCCTCAAAGATTTCCTACAAAAGTATAGTCTTCTCTTTCTTCATACTGATATTGCATCTTCTTTTGGTACCTATTTGATACGATGTTTTCCATGTCTTTAAGTTGCAGTTAAAATCTTCAGGAAGACTATTAGATTATACTAACATTTTTTTGATAATTAAAATGTATCTTGTCAGTTTATTAATATGGGAAATACATAAATATGGCTTTCTAGTTGTAAAAAGAAGTAAACGGCTGAAAATATAAAATATGGGCTAAAGGTATGAAAGTAGACCAACAGATTAAGCTAATATTAATGTTACTATGCTCTCTGCACATGTGCGTATTGATTTGGAGGTTTGGCAGCAACTTTAATGATCCAGCTATACGCCACTGATCATATCAAGTTTAGCTGGGAAAAAACCATTGCTTTTCATCAAATTTGTGTCTTTCAGTTCCAAATCAGTCTGTCAAAACTGATGATAAAACTTTATTGAAATACTTGAGATTCAATAAACAGATGTATTTCAATAATTTTAAAAATTTGGTTTTCAAAATAGCCAGCAATTGAGGCAGCAGAAGCAGGTCTTTATTTATATTTACAGTCTGCATTTTCTCACATTTTCAAATATTCTTTACTGATCACTGGAGAGAACTGAGCTGATTTTTCCTCTCTTCAGTTTCTTATTTCAGCAGTCAAGGGTTTTACTGATTTAGGTAAATAGAAGGATTAGTTTAAGGCCCTATGCTTCTTGAAACTTTTTTCTTTTTGAGTTATTTGTGATTGATTCCTGAAATAATTTCTAATAGGTTGCACTGGCCTTTGTCTTCTTCCTTCTGCTGCATTTTTTGAAGTATTTCAACCAATAAAGAAATAACTTGGGCATTTTCTGAGGGAAGCCATAGATTCTGGCATTTTAAATGTAATTTTTAGATTTGTCAGTATTTCAGCTGCTAATCAACAGTTGTATGCCTGTATGAACTGAACTGAACATGACTCCACCCTAATATAAATTGCTTGACCGTCTCAAAAATACATTCATGTTTCCATTAGTGTGTCAGTTTCTATATTACTTTCCACCAAGGTTTGCTTGAAAGTATTGCATTATCTTACTTTTATCTTTATCTTATATATTCAGAGACCTTGGTTTGTAAATAAACTGTGTTATTTAAAGGGTCACTGGCCAGGGTTGCAGAGCACCATCTATTTTGTCACCTTTTCATTTGTGTTTATTTAAATGGCTCATTATACTCTTCACAGATTTAGTGTTTGCTTTTTGGCTTATTATTAATTTTAATTTATAAATACCTGGGTTTAAAAGGCAAAAGGTAATTGGTCTACTCAAACACTGCCAGTTATAGAAATAATGTAATAATACATAAGGAATGGTGCAAGATGCTCAATAAACAAGTTGATTATATTTAATCAAAAGAATATTTTTCCTATGAGACATCTAAAAACTTGGGAAGTTTGTTTTTTAATTTTTATGTACATTATAAAATTTAATTTTTTATGTACATTAAACACCCTTGGTGATGACACAAACAGTTAATTCTTTGAAAATTATGAAATATATGACCTCTGATATCCTTCTTAGAAACCACATATCGTTGCTAGTATAGGTAAGATGTTACATTAGTGCTTTAATGTCTCTATAGGTTGTAATTATTTCTGAAAAATAAAGTTGATGATCCTGTTCTTTTAAGAAACATGGTGCTCTCTAGCACACTCAGAATGAATTTTAAAAGAGCCTACTGAGGGAATTAATCACTTCTATACCTGCCACAAATTCTCACTGTTGAGTTCAATAGACACTTCCATTTTTCACTGGATTAGGCCTACATCTCCTGACAAAATATGTTAGCTACTACTTCCCTATATATCTCTAGTCTTCTAAATGTCTTTCTCGTTTCTATGTATTCCATTAAAAATACCAAACACATGAACTGACTGGCTATAAGTCCCTAGCAGATTAAACATAAGATCGACGCCCACAGTTGGAGTACATGATTCTCCCAAACAAGATGAGCACCAGAACAGAGGGAAAAGATCAAACTTAGAGAAAAACATAATCGTTGTTCTCAGATTTATTTCTGCAATTGCAAATCACAGAAGAGGAAATAAGACTTTGCGCAGCTCTAAACATTTGAATTGGAGTTACCCAGAATTCACATATTCTTGAGACAGTACTTTCCCATGTACAAATAAGATTCAGAGGTTTTTTTTACACAGAGAATAAGCTACCATGATTTACTTATCTCCTTTAAAATGTCTGTCACTCACAATGCCAAATATTCCTTTGGTTATTGTAATGTAAGTATTTGTCCAAGAAGGGCACTGAGGTTAGTAGTTATATACAATTATATGGTAATCACAGAGTTCTGAGAATCTAGCAGCTGCTGCTTTTTATTTTTATGCTTTTTTATTTTTATTTTGCCCACGGAGAAACTCTTTTAATTGCCTTAATTTGTGGGCTGTGGGAACTATCTTGAAGTCTGGTTATTTTTCAGAGGGCGGGATACTTAGCAGTTTGCAAAATTCAGAGGCATAAAAGATGATGATTTGATGATTACTGAAACAGTTGGCTTATAATCATGGTTTTAATAGAGAAATTATACTTGTATATAATGCAATGTTTTCTTCTGTTTGGCTCCTTGGATCCCTTTGTATTAGGGTATATTGACTGGTTAATGAAGGAAGTAAAAAAATGTGTACTGTGACACTTTGTCATAATGATCTTGTTCAAGTGACTTAATAGTGTTCATACTATTATTATTAAGGTTACAATGGGCAACTGAAATGCACTAACAACTGGATACCTGAATGAGTCCTTTCAATTTATTATATCGCCTTCTGATGTTTTCAACGGTACTGGTTTCACAGAGAAAGAATACCACAGAATTTCTTGTTTTTCTGCAGCATAGTTCAGAGCAGAGTTTACTGCCCTCACATCCCAATTAGTGGTTGACATCTTTTGCTAGAAAGTTGTTCGAAGCTCTCTTTTGAAGGTGACTTCATTATCTACAACTCAATATTTAAAACTGGGGACAGAATGGCCATTTGTACAGATCTTAGAGAAACCTTATCCTTAATCTCTGAAGATGTTTGGCAGACACCCTGGGTTTGCTGCCTTTTAGAAGAGATGTTTTTTCTGTCTGAGCCACAATAAAATTAGGAACTAAAATACTCATTTCCTGAGGCCTAATGAGGGTATTTTGTTGAAGTTCCAAAAGAATCAAAATCCAGCAAGGAACTAGGTTACGTATCTCAAATCACAAATTAACATACCCTCAAGTGCTGAAAGACCACTCCTGCCTGACTTACCACTGAACATTTTATTACTTACAAAAATTTCAGTTTTACATCACACTTTGATATGCTTCTTTTTTCATGTTTAATTAGTGTTTGCTATTCCTTGCTTTCTCAGCTATGCCTAAACTTTTCTGAAATCTTTTATGTGGTAGTTCTCGCCCTTCTCAGGAATTGTGCCACTTAGGTTGTTAACTGTTAATTCCAAAGTCCTGGAAACTATCTCTGCTCTCACCTCAGTTATGCGAATTTTTCTGCCATTGTAAGACAGTAAAACTTAACACTGCAGTCTTTCTGAAGCTGTAGATTTACCAGCTTGGTGTTAGACTGAACACAGAAATATGTGCTGAAATGGCTTGCTGTGTATCTCCTGTCACCTTTGATGGTGCATCTCAGACAAAATCTACATTCCTTGCCAATACCATCCACAAGAGGAGAATTATTTATGTATTTTGTGTGTCTGTATATTTGTAGAGCTAAAATAACTACGATATTCTACTGTACTTAGCTACAAGCACAATAACTGCTAGCTTAAATTCCAGTTAGAATGGTCTGAAAACATTTCTTCATCATCTGCTTTCTTAGAACTCTTGATGACTTATGTCATCAGGTGGACAAGTTTTGTGTATCGATCTGACAATACACTTCTGCCTCATTTGTTTGCACATCAATCTGATATAAACCTCAGAATATCTATAAGGAAAACTAACAAACATATGAACAATCAGTTCATACTTCCCTGAATGAAGCAGGAAAAGACCATGAAGTACGGCTTGTGGACTGTTAAGAAATAATTTATTGTGCAATGTTCTGGGCCTAATATATAGTTCCAGTTACACTGGATGTAAGAAGTGTGTTCAACAAGATACTCCATACAGACCCATGATACAGGCTTCACGTGTCTTCCCCCCCCAAAAAAAAACTAAGAGAAGTTCAGCTGAATGTCAGTGGAGTGCACTGATGTACTGAACTGCCATCACAAATGAAATTTCTTTTAAAGCGTTCAGTCAGCATTCCCTCAGGAAGTTACAACTTTCTGTTTAGTCCCTGAAGCTCTTGAAGAAAGTGTATATTTAGACAGTGACAGAGCAGAAATTTGAGATAGGCAAGTTCATCCTGGTTACTTCCCTAAGGCACCAGAGTGGCCAATTTGTTAATGCCCTTTGCCTGTAGGAATTTCATACTTGGCTTGTCAAGCACATTTGTTAGGGATGTTAAAGCAAGGACTGTAATAACAGAAAATATCTTACCCTGCAAGTTCTTCAATTTCAATTCCTAACTTAAAGCTGGAGCTTTTGCATGCCAGCAGTACTTGATACATAGCTTGGTGGTTTTCATCTAAAGATGTGGCAGACTTAGAGGAAAGTGATATTAGTCAAAGAAAAGAAAATGTGTTTAAGATGAACTGTGACAAAAGTCACAGGAAAAGCCAAAACTGGAAGAGGTAAAAGCAAAGAGGAATTTGTTCTCAAATTGGAGTGAAGGTTGCAGAGGAACTGAGTACTGATAGGTTAATGAGTGGTGTATATAATCATGTAGATATCTCATGGTTTTACATATAAATAAAAATGAATTCAGATTGCAATAGCAAGACTCAAAAGTTTGGAAAATACCATTTTGGATTAATTATGAGACTTGAATTTGTCCATCTTTGTATTCAAAATTAATAAGGCAGAGACCCAATAGATAAATGTCTTTTTGAGCACTGCAATTAATTAGAAGTTGTATTAGTTAAAAATTAATAAGAAATTGTTGTAAACAAACAACAAACCAGCCACCCAGTGTCCACAAAAGTCAATGTAAAGATGTCTGGCATTCCAGCATGTATTCAGATGAGAGTCAAATGCAGCTGCTCAGGCATTTAAGTGGCCTGATAAACTGCTGTTTTTCAGTGATACTTGGAAACTGTTAGGAAAGTACTTTTTTTTTAGCACACCTTATAATGTAAAATATGATGATTACCTTATCATGTAAACAGCCCAAGTAGTCCAGTTTTTGAATGGAATATGCTATTAGTGATTTTTTTGAGTATGAGATAAATATTAAATGGACCAATCCATTGTCCAGTCTGAAGCCTCGTCATTTTTTTGAGTGATGAACATTTGTTTCATAGTGTAAGATGTACAACAAATTCAATTATCATTTGTTTAATCTTGAGGGACAGAAAGTGTGTAACAGGCTACTGGATCAAACAGGAAGTTACACCTCTTCATCAGTACAGGAGTACAAGATTATTTTAAAAACTGTTCTGCTTCCTTTCTTTTGTGCATTTTATCTCTCAGGCAAAACTGAAGTCAGATTTAAATTATACATGAAACTATTTTATTATCAAAACAGCAGTCTTAAAATTGAAACTGTTATATTTGACTGACTCAATATTAACCTGCAACATAATACAAGAAAATGGTGCATAGCATCCACTTTTTAATCCAGTGTTTACATCGACCATTTGATCTGATTCATAAATATTTTCTAAGCAATTACCACATACCCAAAATGACCTTTCTTATCTAGAGTTTTACCTCTTAATTTGGATAAATGCAGTTTATCAGAGAGTGCTAGAGCAATCCATTACTGTGAAAAGAGAGCATGAATTGGTGAACTAATTAAAATTGAACATGTGCAATTGCAAAAAATATTGTTAAAATAATACCGAATGGGAGAAAAGTTATCATGGGAAAGGAGGTATTTTAAACTAATGGTGTTTTTATGTGGCCTTTATTGCTACAAATAGTCTTTTTAATGGTTTCTGGAATTAATATTGTTATGGTGTGGCTTTATTAGATGTCTTAACTGTAGTGATTAATCTTATTTTAAATTCTCTGATAACACTCCTGGTGGTTCTTCTCTTCAGATCAACTACAAAGACAAATTTTTAATCATAAGAAGTTTCAGATAAAATGCATAGCATATAAAACTTAAACAGATGCAAAAATGTACGGGGAATACATTACAATTTTTGATGTAAACTGGTAAAAGCAGGGGTAAAAAAATCAGTGGTTTTGACTAGCACTACTGAATGCAGTTATCATAAGAGAGGCTTACTACCTAATGTATCTGTTGATCTGAATGAAAGGCACAGTATCTTTCCATGAACTTCTCAGCTAACATCTAGTAAGTTATGAAATGTCTGTCTTTGATCTAAGTGTTCTGTCTTGTGCTTGCCTCTCTTAGGTTTAATGGTATTTGTACAATAATTTCACTGTTATTCCTATGTAAATATTGTTAGGCCTGTAACAGTCTTAAAACGGCTTTAGTTATCACTGAAGAATCTCACAAAGCTGAAAATTTCAAAAATATGTATTAAGACAGATAACCATTCCCTTTTATTTAAGGATCTGTGTGAATTCCAGCATAAGTTTCACATATGACTTGTATAGTCCTTTTGCCATTTCAGTATATGTGGGATGTAAAACAGAAGGAAATACTTGAGGGTTCTGCATAGTTTACTTTTATTCTTTGAGTATGTAAGGGCTTTTGGTAACCATGCATGGGACAAAAAAGGAAAGGCTATATCCATAGGATTGTTTGATTTATCTTGTTTTTGTTGTTTCAGTTTCTACTTTACAGTAATGCCCTCCAGATAATATAGCATATAGAGATGCTGGATCTCAAAATCATCTTTTGAGGCAGTTTTGAGTGTAAATGTCATTTATACCTCCTGCATCTCCTGAGTGGTGAGGTCTCAACTGGGCAGAAGAAATTATTTGCATATGTAGTTGTAGCATTTAAAGCCATTATTATATACTTAAAAGACATATGTAAAATGTTATAAAGAGCTGAAAATGACTAGGTGTTTGGGATAATCTAGGACAGATGAGTGCAGCAACACCTCTGAGATACTAGGTGATATCAAGGAGTTCCTGCCTGACTTGTTTGAAGAAGGTTGGAAATGAGCCCTGTTGTTAGATAGATGGTATTCTTTATAAAACAATCCTTTTTTCAGCCCTATATCCAAAAGCCCTACTTTGAACCTTCCCAAGTCATCCTTATGTCTATTTTAGATTTAAACTTTTCTGCTACTACTGAACAGACATGGTGGATCATAGGAAACCACTATGTTTATTCCACTGATGGGTGTGACTTCAGACTTGTGACACTTGGCTGCAACCAGTACAAGGGCAGCAGTGTCTGGGCAATTGTGGGAAAGCTGCGGGCTGATAGTAAGGGATAAGTAGAGGCAGTTTTTGGTTCTTAGCAAGCCCTGAAGCATCACGGTCCCAAGAAAGTATTACTAATTATTAAGAAAGGGAATATTAATTGCGAACAGTGGTACATCTACTGTTAGATCACTATCCTGTGATAGTTCACCATGGTAGTCAAACCTTCGTTCTTGCATGGTCACTGAAGTAATCTTGGCTTTCAGTTTAGGAATAGGAGCCCCATTTTTTTTTTATTTTTTTTTTTTCCAAGAATTAGATGTGCTTCTGTTAGGAAATACAACTGAGGTGGTTAAGACAAGGAGAGCAGCTCACAAGGTTTGAAGGAGTTGCAATGTAAGTAGGTATGCTCTGAAAGAAGATAGAACTGCGTTATGAGAACAGTTGGGAACTTTTTTTGTTTGTATTTTATTTGAAAGACTTCGTCATTGTTTATAAGATATTTAAAATGTGAGGTAAAATAGAAATAAAGAGATCACTCTCATAGGCATAAAATGTATATTCATATTACCATACATGAAATAAATTAGACTTTGGGTGATTTAATCTATAATAAATAAATTCTCTAAACATGATTTCAAGAAGAAATTCCACCGAGAGGAACTTTTATTTGACAAAAAAATCTACCAGAAGTTTTTCCTTTTCTGTATCGTAAATAAAAAAATTTACAACAGGATTGTTTGTTACACTGGATAAACTTTTATTTGACAAAAAAATCTACCAGAAGTTTTTCCTTTTCTGTATCGTAATTAAAAAAATTTACAACAGGATTGTTTGTTACACTGGATAAACCTTTGTCCTTTTTATTTAACTTTTGTTAAGTCTTAGATAATAAATTAAATTATTTTGTATAGGCTGTAAAGCAAATCTTGAAATCTATGGAATTTATTGCAGAGGTGAAAAATTACTGCACAGGACTGAACTTTTCTGAAAAAAATACTTTAAAATGGCAAGAGTTGTTTTGCTAAAATTTGCTCCTCTTATTTTTGTTAGGCAGCTGCCTGCTGACAACCATCTCTTGTTGATCAGATATTGCTAGATCTCCAGAAGTAACTTAAATGTTGCTCAACCACTTGCAAACCTTGGAATATTTTGGGAATCCATTTTATTGACAGGGGTATCAATGGAGATGTGGTGCAACGTACTGATGTTAATAATCTATCAAATTTCATACCCATTTAGAGACTGCAGTTCATGGTGCCTGTAAAACATCAACAGCTCTTTCCTTGTGCCTACGTGCTGCTGAAAGTGTCATGCAGGAAGACAGATCCTTTGCTCATGGCATGCCATATATAATTGAATAGCAACATTTTAAGTAGCATTTTTGCTTTTAATACAATTAACACCTAGTGTAAAGAAGAGCAGATGTATCTCCAGCTAATCTGTAGTAGGATTTTGCTACAGGGAGCTGAGTGACTCATTGATCTGGTCATTGATATTCAGGAGAGTGTTGCTTTCATGCCATTTACTCTATATATGCAAGCCCTGTCACCTTCTGCTCTGTTAACTGCTAGTCAGTAGCTTTCCTACACAGGTCTCTGTGCTTTTGATCCATGGCATCAATGTCATCTGACAATTGATTGCCTTGCAGTTCAAATACCTGTTTCAGTGCCTGCAACTTCAACCTTAATTGCTGCCGAGTATTGCTCAGTGAGGTGCACACTACTGAGCAGCAAGCAGAGCTGAAACTGGTTGGTTACCTATTGAATAGCTTGAACTGCACAAGCCTTCATTAAATTGAACTTTCCTCTATAGAGAGAACTATAGTGATGTATATGATACCTAAACTTCTGGGAGACTTTTTGTCAAGACTTCTGTTTTTTCCGTAAAACCAATCTATATAAACAGTTAATGGATTAACTAATTTTAAAAGTTTAACTGAGATTTTTATTCCTATTTAATGATGGCTAGTGGACAGGGCTTGAATTATAGGTGGATGCTAGCTTAGCAGCTTTGTGTTTTTTTCATCTGTGCTGCTGAAAACCTTTGTATTTGTGAAGCATACAGGCAACCCTAGGCTTGAACCATAAAAATATTCAGCCATTGTAACTGTGAGCTCTGTGCTTCCCTGCCAAACGGCAGAATAAAGAGTTCTAAAAAGAATTCTAGTTTGTCCTCTTAAAATACAGAAAAATATCATGAGAGCAGGAGATACCTAATTTAATCAGGAATTAGTGACAAGGAGGGGGATGTCTCTGCTAGCCATGATATGAAAAAAAGTCTGTGACTACTGATTAGAAGATTGCTGGTTTGAATGATTTTTACCTTGGTGTAATCTGGCACCTGGACTAGATCAGAAAGTTTCGTCAGAGTTGCATCTCTGACAAAATATCTCTTTCTCTTTGAACAATAAAAAGACTAATGCATTACATTAATTTTATTGGTTTTCAGTTATTTGTGACTGATTTGAACAGGAATTCAAAACTCAGTATTATGGCACTTTGGAACTAAGAGTGAGGTGTGGCTCACACAAAGTATGGTTCTTGCTGCTGTGTCTAATTTGACTGATATTTAACATCATACAAGAATCCCTTTCGTGTGGTTGTACAGTTATGCATGGTAACTTGTATTTTCACATAGAAATTTCGTTTCAACATCTAACAATGCCTTCACTTGAGATTTTAGTATCTCTTTAAAACAAAACAAAGGTTTTCTCAGATTAGCACTTAGCTAACACAAAGAAATTAAGAACATGTAAAGTGTTAACAGGGTCTTGTTTCTTGTCTGTACAGGGTATGACTCCTTGACAAGTGCATAAAAGACCACCTCTCTGAAGAGAAAAAGGGAGTTACTGATTGAAGCGTCATTAAAAGTAACTACTGGCTAAACTGAAGATTTAAAAAAAAATCTTTTAGGCTGAGAGTACAGGTTTGTATGTGTAGAGCCACAAGGAAGATTTCTGTACCCCAAATTATGATTCTTTTTCCATAGAGGCACAGTTCCAAGATGCATGATTTTGAGCTGTGGTCTCTGGGATCTAGGTGTCCTAATAGTATAACACCTAGTAACAGAAAGACATAATAGCAATGAATTTTAAGACAATATAGACTAAATAAACATATGGTGTTCCTTTTATTTTCCATGCACTTTTCTCTTGTACTGTTTGGATACCAATTGTATCAATATGTTCTAATTTCATTTTTGCCCAAAGTTTCATCTGGTGTTATTGCCAGTTTCTGAGATAGCATTTAACTCCAAATCTTGTATTGTGGTTAGGGTAGTGGTCTACTTTTCACTATGCCCAGACCAATGAACACTCTTTAGTGCTACTGATTCTTCCACTGAGGTGAATGAACAGGACAGGTGTCATAACACTGACAGCTAGGAGGCAAATAGCATCTTCTGGTGATTAATGTTAATCAGAGATCCTTGTTATGCAGTGAGATAATAAAAAAAGGCTCTCAAGTTTTTATGCCTATCCTTCCATTTCCTCAGAGATATGGGAAAATGGGATAAGATTTTTTGTTCTCATTTTTCTTTCAATGGTCTTTTTTCTTGTCCTAGTGAAACGTATTTTGGAGAATCGTTAGCATTCGTGATGACTTAACAACATATTGTAGGCAATCTTTTCCTAGATGGGGAAGGGTAGGAGAGAATAATCACAGGAAATTACCAGTGCTTGTCAGGTTCACGTTAGACTCTAAGGTCCCACTATATTAACTTCCTTTCATCCTGGACTTTGCTTTATTTGTTTAGGTACTTTTAAATACCTGGCATTATATAGCTCAACAAAGAAACATTTAGAGTAGTTTGTGGCTAGAATTCAGTCAGAATTAAGGTTTACCAGCAGAGGATAACAGAACTAAGAATATTTTAAAAATCCTTGCTGTTGTTCAGGTAAAGCTGCATTCATTGAGGCATTAGTGAACAAAAATAGTGCAAGAATATATTCTGGTATTAAAGTTACTGGGAGTTCATATTTTTCTCTCATGGGCCTAAAGTTTGAAATCTAATGTTCATCTAATATTGAGATGCAAAGGAAATTTAGGGTAATCCAATTTAAAAATTATTTTCTGATTCAGATGTCTTTGGTTCTCTTGAGCATTGAGCATCATAACAGTGACCATTTTCCATGCGCTTAAAATTTACTTTTTTTAGGGGGAGATGGGGTGGAGCGGTAATATATTTTAAGTGGAAATTGTGTTTGAAGACTACTATAAAAGGTGATTTTTGACAACTGATGGTAATGTGGGGTGGTAATGAAAAGTAGTTGCCCATGTTTCCAGGTGTTAGCTCTCATTACACCTTTTATAGTAATCATATTGATCCATAAGGACATATATTTTCCTAATCTGTTTGGCTTGAAATCTCGGGTAGCCATTCACAGCAGTTCTCTGGGTTATAATAATAAATAATACTGCATAATATCAAATAGTTATATGTTATACATTGTATAATTATACATAGTAGTAATATAAATGAGTATAATATACTTTAATATGTATGGTGGGGAATAGCTTCTAAGGGAAAGAGTTATTTCCAGTTTCCAGTACATTATCAAGCTACTGTTAAAAAGGTGGGTTATTTTTAAAGTACCAATCTGCACATCTCTAAGTTTTGTTTTAAACTGTTTGTTTTCTTTCATGACAAAACTTAAATTTAGCTTCAGAGTTTGTTTTGGCTTAGTATGACTCTTGCCTTTGACTCTAGATCTCACAGTTTAAGTCTTATTTTTATGTCCCTGGTGGGATCTGGGTGGTTAAATGGGATGAGGACATTCCTGTCAGTGTGAAGTGCTATTATTGACCTTTTACACTTTCTTTTTTTTCCTTCTGAAGAACTGTTTTCATCATGTTGTTCCTACACAGCACATAGCACAGGGGGGTTTGTGTGCTCCATTATTGACCAGTTGATATTCCTGTAATGAAATCACCATGATTGCAAGCCAATGGCAAATTAATTAATCTCTGATGGGAGAAAATATAGAGCTATGAAGAAAATAATTGTTAAAGCTTTTAGTGAAGCCGTTTTTCTAGAAGCTGGAAAGAAAAAATCTGCCAGAAAACATAAAAGTAGAAATTCAAAGAACATGTTACAAAATAGGATTTGAAGTAGCATCATTATCTAGTAAGAAGCCCAGAGCATAATGGATTTGCAAGTCACATTCACACTTTATTACAAGAGGTACTTGAAAACTTTGAAAAGCTTCTGCTCTAACTCAAGGATGCTAGCAATAACACATTTTTGTGAAATGTTTAATTGACAGACAAATTCTGATTGAGATGAGAATTTTAACTTTGATTCCACAGTGAAAGCAGCATTTGGATGAAAACATTAAACACCCAATTATTTTTATATGTATTAAAAATATATATAAAATGAATCTGTGACTTTTACCTTAATGGGAAAAAAATATAAGAATTGGACCAGTTATTTTATGACCACAAAAAATTAAAGTGTAACTCTTACAGCATGTCCAATTTATTTACAAAGTGGGAAATTCAGCTTCGAACTCTATTTGGTTTGAAATAGTGGCTGAGATAAATTTTGTCAATCATTGCTGCTGGTACTATGAGCTATCTGTTTCTTTTCAGGTAGACATCTTTCAGTTTCCTTTTTCCAAGCTTGGTATTTCCATCAATGCAAAACCTCCTCCATAAGGTTTCTTGCTTTCATTATTTAGTGGCCAACGATTTAAAGTTTTTTAACCAAAAAAACCCAATCCCCCCAGCACATTCCTTTCCCATACCCATATCCTCCCCTCCTTCATCCCTTTTCCACAAAATCCCATATCAAATATTCTTTAGATCTGTTGGATTGTGCCATTAACTATGTTGCATCTTTTTTCTGAAAATATTAATACTGAAAGCAGGTATCATAATCATATAAACGTATCACCTTCAGTGAATGCTTATTGTGGTAAGTCTTGGTGTACTAGCATGAAGGAAATTAGACATTTTAATATTAATACTGACAAGTACAAAATTTGTATTAAATTATCAACATGACCTATTGCTGTTATGCTTCTTCCCTTTTTCTTCTTGTTCATTGTACACATATTCTTAGCTTGTCTGCTTTTAAGGGACCCCAAAATTATTATTTTGGTTTATGAGAAAAATCTGCAGACATCCAAGGACTGACATTTTTTTATTAAATTTGCTTTCCTTCCTGTGTAATAAAATAAAGCTAATTTGTTTCATCCTTTGAAATTACTGATTTGGCAATTGTTGACAGATTCTTTTAGCCTATTCATCTAGGTTTTAGCAATGGTGAAATATAGCTGTGTTTCAAAGGAACTCATAGTTCCAGTGTTAGAAGAATTCTGTGCTAGGCCACATCAGGGCTAACAGCAAGGAGGTTGAAATTAGATGATCCCTTTCAACACAAACCATTCTATAATTCTCTACGTCACTGGACATCCCTATTCTTGATAGATGTAGAAGGAAGAAGAGAACTGAAACACTGATACTTGCAATATTAGAGAAGTTCAAGTGTGCAGAATTTTTTTATTCTTTTTGCTTCATCTCCTTCCTGAGAGCCCCAATGCTACAGAATGAATTTTGCTTTAATTTAAGGATTTAAACATAGTTTCAAATATATCATATAACTTTTAGAATTTCTTTCCGCCTTGAAGTTATGGTATGGTAATTTGCTTTCTAGAAAGGAATAGCATAATTCAAATTCCAGCATGTGTCACTCTGAAATCATGTTGCATGGTAGGTTAGTTCTGTATGTACTTAACAAAATTGTCACAGATCACACATCGTGGAAAAGAAACTATAATGGGAAGGTTGCAGATGGTAGTCTATTAAAACATCTTTAACAAGGTTGGTTAGTCAAAGAGGCTGAGCCAAGCAATGTGCTCTCAGATTTTCTAGTTGAGGTTATTTACCTTCAAAAGCACAAAGTAATGAGGGAAAATAGGTTATGGTTGTCTCTCAAAAAGAAAGCCTCATACAGTTTTTTTAAAAAAACTTGTATCTGCTCTTGGCAGCACATACGAGTCACAGGAATAAGTGAATTTGTAATAAATGGAACAGCACCTTTTACAGAGCAGATGTAGGCTTTGCAATATCTGCTTTTTAGGTACCTTGTGCCCAGCAGAACTCTGCTTAGAGCAGTGGTTATATATCCTGCTACGTGCAGGCAGCAATTAGCAGTCTGAGGAAGGACTGTATAAAGTAGCCAGGAGGAGATATGTATGTATATTCTCCCCAGGTTTTCAACAGGTTTGGCAATAAGGAAATCAAAGGAGGTTTTATCTGTTTTGTTTTTTTAATGAAACAGTGAAAATACAATAATGATTATTTGCTAGATAAGTATAATTAGTCTTCAATTACCATGAAATTTTCATACATTCTCTTTCCAAATCTCTTGCACTATCAGCTGCTTCAGTCACTGTTGTGTTGACTAAACATACATGGACAGAAGGTGAGAAAACAGTCCTCAAAATAAGAATTATTCTTATTTGTTGAGCGTCAAAGTTTATGTCTGAAATCAAACTAATAATGCAGCTGCCTGGAAATTGCTTTTATGAGATGAATGTTATATGCTTTTCTGTAGCTCCATCCATACCTTTGTGAAAGCTTTAGTTGCACGGTTTTGAACTGGTAAGTTATAGGTTTCCTGAAACCCTGAAAATGTTTTCACTGAAATGCTGGAATCTGCAAAATATCGTCTGCTTTCCAGCTGCATTTCCATCTAGAAAGGGAAGGAAACTGAAATAATGGAAACTTGATTATACTGGGCATAAAAGATAATTTCCCCGATCTATTAAAATAACTTACAAGTGGGCCTGAGTAAAATGTTAAATATAAAAGTTTTATGGACTTGCCAGAGGTAATGTAGATTTTCCAAATTTTAAAGGTTAAGGTTAGCTCTGGTCTTTGTGCACATAGTGACAGGCACGGACACACACAAGTTCTCTTTTTTGTCCTGTAATTGCTGCCACTGCAGACTTTACTTTAACGATAGTTATCACCCTCTGCAACTTTGAAATCTTGAGGTGTGAGACTTTATGATGTGTGTGAAAGAAAGAAGGGTCAATTCCCTGCCCTCTTTCCATGTTACAAAGAGAAGGACACTGTAGCATTGCAGAGATTGTAGCCTCCTGAAGTTACCAGAAAAGTTTGTGCTACATTTGAAGAATGCCTTGCCTGCATTTTTTTCCCCAGTCCAGATCTGGGAAATGCATGATGTTTCCATTGGCTAAGTAGCTGTGTTCATGTTCTAATGTTTTTTTCTGTGCTCGTCGTGTCCTCCAACACGCCCCAAGATACTTGAGAGAGTTCTGGTCTGAACATACACAGAGCTGCCATTTCCCATGTTCATAAAATTGAATTATTGTATTAGCATAATACTGAGTTTAGCAAATGCAGTTAAACAAGTTCCTTTATTAGGCTGCTCTCAGTGCTCTATTTAAACAGCATGTCTCTGAAGACAGCAAGAATGAATAAACCTCTACCCAATTAATAGATTATATACATCCTCCTCTTAAACGGTTCCTTTTCACCCTTGAAAAGGTGCTGTGCTTTGCCTCTACTTCTAGGATGTCCTAAAACCTGTGGTGCCTGAGACACAAAAGCTCTATAATGTAGCCTAAAAATATAATTTTCAAGAGCTGCAGTAAACAGCATGGATATTTCTGTTTGTAATAGGGAACAAGGATTTGATTTTGAAAGAGCGTATACATTCCTAGACTTTGGATATATTATCTTGGACTTCTTAAATTGCATTCTGAATTTTCTTCGTTGCTCAGAAGTTAAGTCATTATTTCTTCTTCTGAGAAAAAGATTCAGAAGACAATAAGGGTAAAAAAACTCTGAGCAGAATTTTCTGTCTCTGATTGACTATGTAAAGAAATTCCATGCAGAAATATAAAGCAAAACATTTCCATAGCCTGGTGAAATTCCTGGTGGATTTCTGAATGATAAGTAGTAATCCATCCTCAAGCTTTCTGTAGCTCCTGAATTTTCCTCAGGTAAATAACATAGTTTGTTGTGTTAAGAATAAACTTAGGTGAAAGGTTTTTAAAAAAATTTACATTGGTTTAGCTATTTTAATGTGTTTAATATATACAAGTTGATGGTTTTTTTGTTTGGCTGGATGATTTGATATAATGATTTGATTTCTAGTTTTATAACAAAGCTAGGAAACGAAGGAGAGGTTGTATGAAATTTATTCCTCAGTGTGTAATTCACTAGGAAAATATTTGATGAGAAAATATCTCTGTAGAGAAAAATCACTAGACTTTTTACCAAATTGGTCCATATTTTGATGGACTCATCCCCTTACAACCTCCTACCACAATGCACCCTTAACATTTTCTTATCCACAAAGCTACTTCTGAATCTAACTTGGAACGCTTGAGAAAGCATAACTCCTCAAAAGCTACAAAAGTGAATGTTTTAAAAATGTCACCCAAGCACATATAAATGGCTATGAACCTGGGCAAATAAAGGGAGAACTTAACTCTTGTTCCTTACAGTTTCCCGTTGTAGGTGCTTAATAAAAGATTTCCCTCAGTTCACTTGGCATTTCTGTTAAAGTGCCTTTGAAGATGTCTGTCTTACTACCGCATGAGTTATTTTGGGAAAATATTTTTTGCATCTGTCAGGAAGTCAGGCAATACTAGATGCTTTATGTGTTAGAAAATAATTTAAAACACAAGGCCAACTTCTAAACATTTATTTTGCTCCTGAAAATCTTTGCCATGGAGATATATAGTACAAGGAAAAAGCTGTCACGGTCTCCAAACTGGAGTGGAAAAATTCCAAGAAAAAATACCATTTATGGATAACATCTGTGGGTGACAAAAACCTTAAGCCATACCTTGTGAAGGCTTGGAGTATATCACTGTTCTTATGCCGTCCTGTTCCCTGCTGATCACACTTAAGAGACAGTGGACAGCAACCTAGACAGAGCTTTTCTCTTACCTTACTCCTCTTACATAGGACCCTGTAAGCTATAACACATGACAATTCATTCACTGCACCTATTTTAAGTATTTTAAGTTCCAGAGTGTTTAGAATTCATGACCACAAGCCACTGCTTCTTCTGCTAAGAGAAGTTCTTGGAGCATTGATTTCTGCATCTTACTTTGTATTGTTTTATGAGGTTCAAAAATTGCTTAAAAAAATTGGTTTCTGGATGGTTAGGTTTTCTTGTGGCCCCCATTTTGACTTCTGACCTATAGACAAACAGTGATGTGAGAACAAGAGTAAGCCCATTCAGTGCTGTCTGTGGAAATCAGGTATATATTTTTTAACATTAACATGAAGAAAATCTGTGCAGGCTTTCTGTTTTAAAAACTGAACACTTGAAATGGTGAAATTAGAATGTAATTTCTACTCAAAGGTTTTGCTGAGGCGTGGGAAATAATCCCAGGGAAGTCACGAATGTGTCTAAATGATTCTGGAATGGAAGCTTTTAGGGTCTTTTTTTAAATAATTGAGACTGTTTCCCCTTCAGCTTTGGAATCTTGTAAAATGTTCTTACTGTTTTTGAGTTGCAGTAGAATTAGTGACTTGATCTTAGATCTACGATGATTTGTTTCCTACCATGACCTTCAAAAAAGCACTGCAAAAAAATCTTGAATTAACCAACACATTTAAAAGCACAAGGGATGTCTATGAGAGTTTTATTCGCAGTTGGCAATCCCAGAATTCATAGATTCTCTCTTAGTTACTATTGTGATGTGAGGGAAAAAAAAAAAAACAACACAGGGAACTACTAAAAAGATCGAGACGTCTGAAAGGGACTGAGATTTCTCTCTGAAGGGTTAAGTTACACATCACAAAAGAAATGGAACGGAAGGAACCAGATATTTTAGGAATTTTTGAAGTACTTTGAATCTAGCAAAATATCGGAAAGATTGAAATACAAATTCTGTGTCACCAAGAAGGCAAGCCATTCACAGCTTAGAAAGCTAGAATTCATGCCAGAAAGCCAAAGCAAAAATGTTTCCTAGGTATTTGAGCTATAGGTAGCCTATATGGCTATGATAGTTGGGTCTAATCACTTCTCATGTTGAGTTGCTGACTGGGACAAGACCTTTCTGTTTTGAGCCTCCAAGCTGAGGCTACTTTTCCTGGGACCTGCATGCTGCAGAAAATGTCCTTTTGGAGAAAAATCCTCCCTCTCTTCCCTAAACTAAGGTGTCAACACAGGTTACACAGCTGCATCTCTGACTCATCTCTTACCTGCCAGATGATTTATGATCTATCCAGGAGGACGGAGAGGCCACTTACCAGAACTCTTTATGTTAGACTGCTGTTGGTCTTGATTTCATCACTCAACGAATTGGGTTGCCACGATCACAGAATATTTACTTTCAAATTGTCATTATCTGCTTCAACCCAGATGTTTGCTTGGCTTTAGAGGAGGCAGTTTGACAGCCATCTTTAGTTTGCAATGTTTTGTTCAACAAGAGACAAATGGTAGTGAAATGAAATGATTCATCTAATATTCAATTACATACATGCCTTTCATTTGTTCACCTTGGTGATCTGCCCATAACAAATAGATGCTTTTTGTTCCCTAAATAACTTATTCTGATTCCAAGCTACTCTGCAATTTACAGGATTTCTGTGTTTATTTGCTGGCACAAGCTGCTCTAAATATACTCAGCCTTCTGTGCTTTGGCTTCTGTTACACTCATTACCTTGAAAAGTAATTACGCAAATATCACACTGCATTACATACAGGCAGGCTTTTATTTATTTATAAACATCTCAAAATCTAAATTTCAGGGCATGCAACTGGAATTTCTGCATACGATGAGAGATAGTGCTGCCTCCCCACCCATTTCTGCAACTGAGTAGCAAACAGTAGATAAGCAAAATTGTTCTATTCTTTGCCTGGTATTGAATGAAGGAGTGCAGTAAACTGGGCTGCAGGCATCCACTCACCCTGGGATTTGGCTGTGTTCACAATAGGCAGGCACTGAATAGTATATAAAGAACCTAAAACATTTTGGTTTATCCCATGAAAATAAAGACGCAACCCTGGAGAAAAAAAACAAAGCGAGCTGGGATAGAGATGTTTGAAAGGTAATGTTTAAAAAGAAAGAGCCTCCAGGAGCCCCAGAGTAATTAATAAAAATCTTTAAGCTGGCAAGCATTGGCAGATTCTGATTTCTTAGTGATATTGATAAAATATTGCCCTATTCAAGTGATCTGAGTCACTGTTTACATGACATGAGAATTGGAGTTTTGCTTGGCTGTTGCACAGAACTGAGTTGTGCAAATTGCATCTCTGAAGAATTGCTGTGCAGAGAAGACTGCTGTTATCAGTGGATAGCCAGGGGGTGCAAAGGGATTTTATACAGTTCATACAAATTGCAGTCTTATCCATCTACAGAGAAATACACTTAAAGGAATAAAAGACAGGTGAGCTGCTGGAGAACTACGGAACCTGAGCAAAACCTCACAGATCGTTGAAATATGTGTAAAATTTTGCTGGCTGGGGAAAGGATGTAAAAATCCAAGAGCGTTGAAGGAGTAATTGGAGTAGAGCTCAGACCTTTAGATTTCTGCAAAAATCTAGAAGAAATTTTAGATTGCAAGTGCTTTTCAAGTATGATAATTGGGTCCTTTCAAAGTGTTTTGAATAAAGCTTCTCAGAATCAGACACCGCTGTAATTGTTCAATAGGTTTGAAAACGCAAAACTTTATTATTTGTAATGGCCTTCACTCATGTCTAGAGACTGTTGAAAGAAAAGGATGCCGTCAAGGAAAGACTTCACAAATCCGGGCTAAAACATGCATACTAAGTGAAGCATCACTAATAGCTCACTAGCAAGCAGAAGATGCTAACTAGGTGCGCTCAAAATTCAGATTTTGGTTTTGTTTTTTTTTCTTTTCTCAGTCTACCCAGTAGCCATCCATGAAGGAAGTAGGGAATTTCTACACAGCAACTATGATAAGCCAAAACAGAACTTCAGAAATGAAAGGTGTGATGGAAAAACAATATATAAATTAAAAATATACGTAATTTTTATTGCTTGCCCTGAGGAATGTAGCAGGAGGTCCAAGATTTCATGGATAGTAATATCAATATATAATTTTCCATTATGATATTTAGTCAGTGTTGCAGATAACGCAAACATACAAATGCACAGAAGGGATTTAAAGGAACTGGTAGTGGCCCTGATTCCATTTCTGTACCCATATAAGGTACAGAAATGTACCTTATATAAGTGTCCTATTTGATAGATCTGGGAAAAATGTATTGTAAATGTGTTTAAATATATATGTCTGTATGTGTGAGAGAGAACATCTATGTAGAGAGATGTGTATAAGTATATATATATACGGAGAGGGAAGGTAGTTACTGTTACACTCCAAATTAACATTAAAATTTATTTTTTGATTTGGATCCACCAAATTAAGTCCAACCGGTCGGGTGCAAGCACATTTTATTTGATAATTGACACAGGCGAAAACACAGAGCCAGGCAAAAGAGGGAGAGAGGAAAAGAAGAGACAGCAAGAACTGGTAAGAAAGAATGAGAGAGAAAAGTGGAGAAAAAGGGGAAGAAAGTGGGAAGAATGAGAGTCACCACCAGGGGTCCAGCTGTCTAGCGAGTTTCTTCAGGATGGCCTGATTCTGGACAGGGTCCGATGCAGAAATGGCGGTGGGTCAAGAGACGACAAAACCTAAGCATGGACAGCCAAATTTATACCCCTGAGCCCCTTCTGTTCTGAAGGGGCAGCTGTCAGCAGGTTCGTTGGAAGACAGGCTGCCTGGAGTGGCGCAGTCCCCCACCCAGTCATCTATTCTTATCTTCTTCTAGGCATATTCCCAGCTCTGTTCCAGCCCCCTTAGCCAGGTACTTCTCAAGTACAATCAAGGTGGCTCAGTCGTGCCTGGAAGGACAACCCGGCATTGAAGAACGCTCAGAGAAGTAGATCTTATCACATCCCGAGGTGTCATCCCCTGTTCAGCTCTGGACAGCCAGGTCCTCTGCCCTAGCCAGGGCTATTCATTTTAAAATTGCTCCTTTGAGACAAGTGCCAATCAGTGAGATAAGACTCAAACAATTACACAACTAGGTATGTATACCTAGCTGGTATGGCTGAAGTGAAAGAAGGGGACAATGCAAGATCATCCCTGCAAACAGAGGAGGTCACCAGCTATTATTCAGCAAACGCAATAACGTAACTTGATATGGATCTAGTAACGCCAGTAGACGTGCTGTGACTTCTGATCCTTCAGTAAGTCTTAACAAGTTGGTGTTCTGCAGCTCAGATGGATGACAACGGTACGGTAAGCCTTGCCATTATAAGGTGCATAAAGAAAAAAATAGCTACCCTCATTTTTCTACTCCTTGTCCTTGCTTGTTGCCAGTATATGCTCATTGTACCTCAGCTGTGTGAGGCTGGAAATGAAAGTTTAAATATACAGAGTAATTTGCTCTACACTTAAAAAGATAGAGTTACGTAGTGTGCTGCAGCTTATGAAAGGATAATGAATGTCTCATAGGGAATAGTAATGGAAATGTTAATTTACAATACAAATATATTTATTTCCTTTGAAGCTGCAAAGGTTCCTGAAGTATAACGATTGGGGATTTTTACTGTATTTTTTATGATTTGTGGGTTTTTTTACTGTATTTTTTTATGCATTTTCCTTAGATATTGGTGCTACGTCTGGAAAAAGACGATGAAAAGGCAGGATTTTATTGTGATTATTATTTGCCAGGTATTTCACAGATTTTCAGGAAAAAAAAAAATCTCTTGTTTCATTCTTTCTCTATTTAGTGCATTCAGAGCATCTAAATACTATCCTACTTCTGCACAGCACATCTCTTTCATTTTCCCATATTCATCTGACGTGACTGTGCAAGTAGGAAAGAATAATGTACTGAAGTACAGAAAAGGTACACGCATTTATTAGCTTGGGATAGCATTTAATTAGTGTCTGTTTTCAAATGAACTTACTATGTAGAGCTGTATTCTCAAAGCAGTAAGACTCTCTTATCTATGTTAAACTTCTCAGAGTCTAAGTATGTGCTTTGGAGGTAAAATGGAAACTGAGTCCTTTTAGGAAACCTTGCACTGAAGGTAAGGATTTGTTAACATGACAGTGGTTAAAAGAGAGGCATTAGGTTCTGGCTGCTGGTCATATAGGGAAAATTTCAGGCATGGCCAGTGGATTTAAAACCCCACATCCTATTAAAAACATTTCCGTTTGGTTTCTGAGGTGATTTCGTAAAAATCTCCTCCCAAAGGTCTACTTGACAAGAGTCTGATGAAAAGAAGCAAAAAGACCATCAGTAGAATTTGCACAGCTTCTGTGGTTGACAATCTGAAGAGGAAAGTTAATGGACACAAAGTCTATTAGCATTTGTGACAGGCCACTCTGAACAGGCTACTGCTGTCACTGAGACGAAGTGGGGCAGTACCTCTTCCAAGAGTGGTATTACTGGCAGCAAGGATTGCAGAATTCTTCCGTTTTCGCTTCCTGCTTTTCTAACTTGTGTCCTCTATGTATTCATCATTCCATGCCAGGTGCAGCCTAATCCTTTACCTCTAGGGCAACATATTTTTGCCTTTCAACTCAGCTCAACTCAAAAATAGTTGCCTATTTCAACTCCTGTGAAAGTCTCCAGCGAGCACTAAATTTCAGTTTTTGGGGATTATTTGTCACTTGCCTTGTGACACAGTTTTGCATGGTTTACCAAGTCTGTTTAATACAACAGTTTGGCTGAAAATGCAGCTTTCCATTTCTGTCATTCCTCCAGGATCTTCCACAGCCTCAACACATACTAAAAAATACCCCTATATTGTTCATTCCTTTACCCATGGCAGTCCAGTATAATTCTTTCAACTGACTATTAAGATCCATTGCCAAAAATATGAATATCTGTTGGCAGTTTAGATGTTAACTGGTATGGTAACCTGCCTTCTTCCTAACTGCTTCTCTAGAAATGCATCTTTCAAGTCTGATGTCATCTGTCGTCCCTGTGTAGATATGTTACTTACCTTTGAGCACTTTCTGAGCTGAGATTCTGCAGCACACCAGCAATCGTGCCATTGGGGTAAGACGAGAGAAGTTCCATCTGTCCTAAAGAGAGAGTGCAAGTCTGCATACAGACTTGGCAAACATTCTTGTAATGTTAAATAACACTTTGGTGGAATCATTGGCTTTAGTTCAAAGAATGGAATAGTAGCTGCTGCCTAACAAAACGTTATGCTGCCTTTCCTCTCTTCATAGCTGGCTAGCTCATCTCCTGTGACCTGTCACAGACATCACAGATACTGTCCCCCACAGAGTGAGTAAACAAGAATTATATTCCTCTGACTAAATCCCCTACTTAAAAAATAAAAAAAAAATCATTAATCCAATGACACATTATCTTAAAAAAAAAATTCAAAGGTTTTTGTGATAGAATAACAGGTAAAGTAAAATAGTCTGATGTTATGCAGTAGGAAGAGAATTGGTTGTTTTTTAAAAAATTCATAAAAGTCTGTTTATAAGCTGTCTGTCTTTCATTTGATACAGAACTCTGCTTTTGTAAAGTACAGCAGATGAGCTAGTGTTTCTCTAGAATATTAATACGACTGTGCTGTGTGCAAAAAGAACAATTTTCAGAAGAAAAATTGATATAGCTTTCCAATATTTTGTATAAACAAAGGAAACAACTGTGCTCCGTGTTTTAATTATAGGAAGTAGAGCAGTCCACGAAGTGTCAGAAAAGCACAACGTGCCACTTTATTATTTCTTCATGAAAATTTATCTCCCCCAAAATGGGCTTGATAGTTTTTACTTCATTGCACGGGAAATCCTGAAGCTCAGTTAATTAATTGTAGCTCTAGATTATTTTTGAAAAGTCAGTGAAGTTAAAATAATGGCAGCAAATGCACCTGTGTAACCCACGTTATGTCTGTGGCTGCTGGTACGTTCCACCTGATGACCAGGTGTTATTAACTCTTCTGACACTAAAAAGAACTGTGAAGGAATAGAATCAAAAATACCAAAGACTGGAAATTCCAGTGGCATTCAGCTAGTATCTGGAAAAAAGTCACCTTACAAAATCTTGCACAACTATTCTGTGTCATGTATTTTCTCAACACTATTTCAAATGGAAAATATAATGTTTCTTGCTGTTTTTCTTGAGCATGGTTCTCTTTTACCCTTCTGAATGTTAGTTTCCATGCAACTTAATAATTAATTATTGTGGCCAGAACAAGCCAATACATCATAAGTTTCTAAATGTAACACATCCATTCAGACATAGGGTATATTAGAAAAACAAAGGCCTAAGAACTTTAGAAGCCTTAACTCCACATCCTGAACAGGTCGTCGTGTCCTGGTACATCAACAGAACTTCTGTACCTCTAGCTTTCATAATGCTGAGATGCTGAATTCTCCCCACTGCAGCAGCATTTGCAGTCTGGGTCCTTGGAGCCAGAGCAGCAGTACCAGCAGCAGTTTGTGTACTCTGCACTGGCAAGGTTTGTCTTCATACAGACATGGGAAACAGCTCCTGTTCTTCTCACTGGAAGCACCAATACAAACATCATTCTTCCATTCTGCTGCAGCCACTCAGGTAACAGCACTTTGATCAAACAGGAATGCCTATTTTTATTAAAACTTGTCACGTACTTGGAAGAAAGTTCCTTGATCCTTTCAGCTTCACAGCACACTACAGCAACTGAACTCCAAAAAAAGCAGGAGCTCTGAGTGTCAGGCCAGGCTCTGTTCTGTGGCAATGGGCTTCATCCTAATTGGAAAGCGATTACACGGTGAGATATTTAGCTAAGGACACAGGCAGCCTTTTGTGCTCAAGTACCTGATACAGACAGTACATCATCTGTATAGCACTGAATTCCTTGAGAGCATTTACCTCATTCTTCACTAATTGCAAGGGCAGTTTATACATTTGGGTTAGATACCCAAAAGCCACTATTTCATTAGGGCCACACACTACATCAGGGTTTTCTCACTTTAGCTGAGTTCTGTAAGCGAATCAGTGCAATGAAACCCTAACCAGCAGTAGTGAGAGGTTTGTCATCAAGCATCAGCAAGACTTAACAAGCATAACTAGCATATATGAAAGAACCTTACACTTGAGAATGCATCTTGAGTCATATCCTTTTAACTGTTTCATTATTTTAAGCGCTTTCCTTCCCAATAGTTATGTTCTTGAATATAAGGTACTCATTCCCCATAGACCTGAAGAAAAAGAAAAACCTAAACTTGAATTGTAGGTTCAGTGCTGATACGCTATGGTCCTGCTTCTTTTCCCAACAGGATCAAATATGTTTTATGTCCTTCCTTGGTATGTCTACTCCTACAAATGCAATATAGAACAGATTTTTTCCATAACCCTTTGGTTCCTTTATATTAAATACCATTTTATTTCATTTAGTTGATGTGTTCCAAGATTTATATAGCATTTTTTATCTATTTATAAAGATTATAATTTGAAATAGAAGCTAAATTTATGTAAAGATTACATCGACTTCTCAATATTGCATGCTTAATATAAGGCTTATATATATGACTGGACTTGATCTTAAAGGTTTTTTCCAACCTAAATGATTCTATGATTCGAAAAAAGGGAAATCTACCCTCTAAGATTTATCTGCAAGTGATATCTGAAACAACTTGTTCATTTACTTGACACTGTAAAGAATATATATGTATATAATAAGGTATATATTTCATTTACTTGAAAATGTAAAGAACATATATATCTCTATAAGGTATATATTCAAAAGTATTGAGTTTTAATGCTGGCTTCTGTACTATTGGTAACAATTTTTCTAAAATTTAGCAACTCAACTTGTTAATGGCTCACTATATAATTGGGACTTACTAGAATAGGTCTTGACAGGGTTTATTGTTACAGCTCTTTTGAGCCTATTTGCTCAGTCTGTTATACCTAGAGAAATTCTAATTCACTGATCCACAGCCCTACAGACTATAAAGTCTGTCATTATGAGTAACCATTTACATGATGGGCTATAATAAGTTGTCTTGAATGGGTATAACCTATTGTGTCAATTGGATTTTCATGCATAAGTGTATGCTGGATGGCTTTCCATAGTGTAACCTGGACCTTTAATGGATGTTATTTATTCCATTTGTCTTTCCAGTTTGATCAATGGTGCAAATTTGATTTTGTGGTGGTTGAATTCGATCATTAGAAAAAAATATTTTGTGATTCTTGTCTTTTTGTAAAACATTCATGAATACATGTGGGGTTTTCTGAGAAAGGAAAGGTGGTGGAAAGCAAAGAAACAAAAAAGTATGTCTTGTCTTCCACTTGCTCACAGCTGGACACCATTTTGACATAATGTAGTGGTTAATAGCAAATTGTGCATATATCCTCAGCAACACCTTTCTTTTATTGGTTTCTCTGTGAATTGTCCTCTTAGGCAACGTCATCTTCATGTAATTAATGTAATTCATGTAATTAATTTCCTCTCTTTAGTGACTATCAAAGAAATGTCTGGTTTGGGGGGAAGATTTAGAATTAAATATGAACAGTCTGACATGGTACAACCCAAAACTGATGCATTCACAATTGAGAATTTTTTCTGAAAGCATTGTTTCTGGCTAGCTCTGGCTTGCCCACAATTAGCAAGCCAAGGGAAAAAAACATGCTGTCCCGTCTTCAGAAAAAAAATACCTGTTACTCACTCTTTGTTTTCACCATAACTTTTAGACAGGTTACAGGGCTATTTCCTATTGATGGGAATACCTAACAAATAGTAGGGTTTACAGTATTAATTTATTCTCATTTCTTCCTTCAAGACTTTGCCTGCAGCCAAATGGCCAGCCTTCAGTTTCACACAGTGGATATATTTTGATGGATTCGACTGGAAAGAGGCAAGGTTGATATACAAATCTCCACAATTGCTCTCTAACTCTTTTGAGTATAGCATTTTAAATGCCTTTGCTGCTATGGAGGCACCCTGGAGAGAGCAATTAGACTAAAGATAAGATGATGGTTTGGTATCAAGATTAGTAGCTGATAAAGCAAAAAAGAAACAAACATGGTAAACCTAAGGCTTCATAATTGCTGTAAAGCTGTACAAAAAGTCTATCACATTGAGGTCCATGTAGCATTACCCAGAGATAAAGAAATGGAGAAAAAATTTATAATATGTATTCTTCCACTTTTTGCTTACAGATATAAGACAGTATAACCTGATTTATTTATGAAGTCACTCTCCTGAATAGCTAACACTAGTGTACATTTTATAGTAATTCAAATGCTCTTTGCTTCAGAAATTATTTTAATTACTATACTTTTTAGAAGTTATTACTATTGTGATTGCCTGGGAATGAGAAATACTGTATTTGACGAATATATTAGTTGAGCTAGTGGGAAACTAATAGCAGGCAATGCCAAAGGAAGGGACTCACTAAGGGTATTTTGTGTATTTCTTCACTACAAGACTTAACTTAAAATCACATAGTAACAGCACCAGAAATAGCTTTCTTGAATAAACAACAACAACAAAAAAACTATAATCACACTTAAATAAAGCAAATAAACCTAATATTTTTTTAAGTATCAGGGCCTAATAAAATTCACCCAGAGAATATAGAAAAATATCTATTCACAGTGATTTTAGGTGGTTTTTTTGAGAATATATAAAAGATGTTACTTGACTTGATGAAATTTAGATTACACAATTTAGAAGAAAGACTAAGACATCTCGTTTGGATGAGACATATTTCCTGTAGAACAAGGGCTTTCTAGTGCCTGCATGCCAGAAAAGTCACAGCATTTCATGTCCCTTTGCCACAGGTATGGTGTAGTTTCCTTAAACTCTGACTTTTTGAACTTGCTTATTCTCAGAGAAAGGATGCTTATTTCCTTAAGGGGATCTATACCTGTGCTGCAATTGTGACTACAGAGAAGTAATACAAATGTTTTAACTTGAGCACTTCAGCTAAAGCAGTGTTAGAATAATTGTAGCAGCTGCAAACCAATGTGAATATGTTAAAAAGGTCTGCACTGTATGCTAAACATATGTACTGTTACAAACCAACCAAATGTCTTTGAGTTTGTTTTTAAAAAATAAAAATGCATCTCTTCCATCAGAAAATTGTAAATACTAGCAAGCTGTTAATCCCAAATCTTTATCCTGGTCTGTAGTGTTTAGGTGAGTTGGTGACTACATGCTTGCCCTCCTACAGGCTTTCCATTATTATCTGCTTCCCTGAACATAGTTCCAAGCTTAAAGCCTTGTTTTTTTTAACTGTTTTTCGTTCTTGTATTGGTTCTCTACTAAACATCCTTACTTCTCTCCTGATTAGTCTGGCACTAAGTACTAAGTGCCTTATTAGGAGGTCCAGCTGAGCAGTGAAGTATGTGTTAATAACTTGGTTCTGCTTAAAAGGAAAAAAAAATTAAAAAAATATTCACTGTCACATTGCCTAGAGGAAGAGGAGAAAATACAAATTAGGTGAGAGAAAAGGCTTTAAGAATTTAGGCACTGGGTAGCATAGGGAATTAAAGCTGTGTTAAGCAGGGAAGGGAAGGAATGAAGTTTCTCCTTTACCCCAGAAGTTTCTCTTTCTCAACAGCTGAGAAGGTTTATAATATATGTGAAAGAAAAAGAAAGTAAGAGCTTTTTAGAAGAACTTGTGAAGAGGGGAAAAAAAAGGCCTCCTGGCAAGGAAAACAAATGTAAACACTTCATATTTAGTTAAAATCTGAAGACAGCGCTTGCTGCTTCTACATCCCTGCAGAGAGTGGGAATGTGCCTGCCTACACACACTGCAGAAGTGAAAAGCTTCTTGATCAAAGTGCCTAGCTGTGAGTCTAAACTTGCACTTGAATTTGTGCTGGAATGTGTCACAGATTTTCAGTTGTACTTTCAGGCTTGCAACTCTTGGGTTTTTTTACTACTTTTTCTGCCCCGTGCTGGCTGTATGCTTACCACCAAGCTGCTCTATCATTCCCCTTTGGAAATTAATTTAATTTATTAGGTATCAAATCGACTAGGTTAATGAGAAATAAAGCCAAAATTTCAAAACTCCTTCCCCTCAACCCTCCCTTTTTCCTGGTCTCAGCTTTACTTTTAAATTCTCCACCTGCTCATCCCGGATGGTGCAGTGGGAGAGGGAAGGGTGGCTGTGGTCAGCTCAGCACACATTATCTCTACCCCTCATTCCTCTTCGGGGAGAAGAATCCTCACATTCTTCCCTTGCTCCAGCATGAAGTCCCTTCCACAGGAGACATTCAGGATCTGAATGCTGAACTTTCGTTTCTTCAAAATACTTAAAAGTACATTTAAAAAAAAAATAAATAAAAAAAAATAAATTAGTGTACCCACAAAGCACACTTTCTACTTATGAAACTTCAAAGAATTAATCCTCTTTTCTTCAAACTAAGTGTGCTGAAATTCTTCCGTGCCTTAAAATACAGTATCATCTACAAGCAGTTCACTTGCAGCAGCCGCTACTTGAGGAAAGAAATAATGTCATTTAAGTCATAGTCTCTTCTCTGTCTGAATCAGAAAACTTTCCAAGTAGGAAAATGAGTTTGCACTTTTCTAAAGAAATGAAAGTGATCAGTAACATACAGGCTGCTTATGCAAAAATCTGTTCTGATACAAAAGGAGGGATTCCTAATATAGCAGGTAAGCCACAAACACTGTAGTCCATGAAAATAATGGTATGTAAAAGATATTTGCATTTGAACCATCTTCTCACTGAAATAGCAATATTATATGTTATTTCTTAAATTTGTTTGATTAAGACAGTGGGATGAATTTGAGTCTCATTTCATCTCAGTACTGTCAACAACATTTTACTATGAGAGTAGTCTTTTCCAAAGCATGATTATGGCACTGAGATGGAAAAACTGACAGAGGAAAACTTTTAACAGTGTGAAATCCTTTCTAGGTTAAAAATAACTCTGTCAAATAGTGAGAGAGATTAAGGTGTTTTAAAGCTTCAGGAGCAGAAATAGCGGTGTATAGCTGAGGCATTTAAAGAAAATATACTGGAATAGCGGCTGGTTTATAAATTAACAGTGGTTGATATTTCTTCCATCCTTTTACGTTTAGCTGCGCTGTACTTCAAAGGGAGTAATGGAAAAAAGAAAACGGAAATTTGATACAGGGCCCTCAGCAAGTAATTTAACGGTTCTGTGTTATAGATTTGATGCATAAATTTCTTTCAGCATACTGGTCGCAAGGCTTAATTTTTAATACTTTAACCTCTTCAAAATTCACGGGCCTCAGAAGACTATATATATATATATATATATAAGGGCTAACTTAGTAAATTAGTTTCCTTATGTCAAATCCAATTTTTTTTTTCCTACTAAATGATGCAGTATGGAAGCTGTTCCTTTTAAATAAGATGTTAGGCGCTGAGCTCACCTCCTGACGTTCACATGCTGTTTTCTATGGGACACAGCAGTGTTTTCCATGATACCAAAGCAGCCTATAACAGAGTACTGATCCTGCAACACGGAACACTTTGCTTGAAGTAGCAGATTGCAAATAAGATGTCACAAACGCATGTGTTTCTGCATTGTGTATATTGGGTATTACTAGCTTAATGTTTTTCTTTTTCTTTTAATTAACAGTCTCATAGAAGGCTGCTTCTTAATATTTTCTATTAATAATGGAAAAGTGGCTCAATAGTATACTCCAGTGTTTTGTAACATTACATTATGCTCTTGAGCTGTCATTACAAGATAATGTGGCGTCACTTTTTTTTTCCTGTAATACTTCAAGTCACTGCTAAGTAAGAAAACAAAACAAAACAAAAAACCCACCTACAAATATCTGTGGCCCCAAGTTAAGGAACTAAGTTACAACGTGTGTCATATATCTCAGTTTCTTTCCATGACCAGTAGCAGATCCTTTATTTCCAGCAATATTAATACATTTCTTTTCATTTGTATTCCTTCAGCTGGCTTTTTTATCAGTACATGTTTATCTTTCTGCTCTACAATTCCAAGAAAGAATTCAGATGCATCTCAAAGGATCAGACCATGAAAGCTTTCTCAAATAGAAATAATTTCTCCCTGTTGCTTTTGAACCTGCTTCTATGTTTTTACATAAAGTAGCTGGAGATCAAAAAGTAGCTGGAAAAAAAAAAAATCTATCAAGCAACAGTAAATTTGTGAAGATCATGCAGAAGATTAATAACACAAGGCTCCCAAATGCTGCAGTTTACAGTAGTCAAGGAAAATTTGTTTTTGTGATACATGGTGATGAACAGTTATCATTACCATTAATTGAAGAATTCTATCGCTTTATATGCAGACCTGATCTAAAACTGGGTGTTCAGATCTTTTGAATAAGATACAAAGAGCAGACTATGTTGATGGTCAGTTTCATCTCTAGCAGCTAGTCCTACTCAATAGAATATATTCTTCCTTTTGTAGTTTCTTATGGATTCTTTCTTTTCTGGTCTGTGAGCACAACAGCACCTTATACTGAAGATCTTTACTACTTCAAGATTTAAAAAAAACCTTTTTTTCTTGTTTGTTTTTTGTTGTTGTTGAAGATAGTTTTGTGGGTTTTCTCTTAAATCCTCCCTATCTTCCCTTATATCACTTATATTAGTTATAATGGTTTTGGTTTCCGGTGAAGTTGTTGTACATAATGGAAATTAATTCCTTAATAGTATTAACTAATTTAAAATGTAACTGTGTTCTTGCAAAATCCCCAGGAAGTATAAGGAACACAAAAGACCAATGAGCTCCTTTTGTGCAAAATGTAAGCCTCGATATTATCAAGACAACACAGGTTTTATGTGTTAAGGGAGTACTTGACTTGCTTGCTATTCATCAGTGATGGTGAGAAAATGGAATGTTGAACAAGGCAAGTTATTGCCCCAGAGTTGCAATTTGTGTGGTACTAGAGCTTGACTAATTAGCAGGTGCCAGAGTAGGGTTTTGTCTTAATTCTCATTTACTAGGATGTATTTATCCCTAGAAAGACGTTAACATAATTCTTCCTTTGTCCTAGGTGTACTTAGTTTTATTAAAATTATCTTAATGAAGTATCTTGAGCTTTGTGAAGAAATAGGTGGTCTTTGCACATAAAAATCTAAATACTTTAAGAGCATTTAAAATGTCCTTGATATCCTGAAGATGTTTCTTTCATTTGATCTGCCTTCAAGCTTGCAGAACAAGAAAACAAAATGAATTTTTAGAGCCTGAAATACCTTTATGAAAATCCATTATGGAATTAGGCAAAATATGCTGATTTATATAGCACTGTAATGTGTGTATCGATACAGAGCTTTATCTTAAACTGGGTTTAACATTTTATTTTTAACCCATTTTTGCAAATAGATTACAACCCTTTCTGTTCATTAAACGCATTTTGTCATTATAATACAAGATCATATGGCATCATATGGATGGTAATCAGAACAAGGGGCTTCCTTTATATTTCAAATTATATTAGCGGTATGTATAAAAGTTATCTGCCAGAACCATCAGTGAGCTGTGGTTTGATGAAAGTGAATCTGCTTTACAGGGGATAATTTGCAAAAAAAAAAAATAAAAAAAATTCTCATGAGTCAGGCCTCAACTCAGAAGAAAACTGTGATCTTTATAGGACTTTCTATCTCAAATCCTTGACAGGAACATTCACTTTGGTAGTTATCACATTTGATGACAAAGTTAACCATGTAAAAGTAAACAAAGGAAGAGTACTTGTCCTGGAAGCAAACCCTTATTTTCACAGTTAATTAGAAATCAAGGAAATCACGATTTAGAAATTGTCTAAATCTAAATTGTCATAATGATTATTTTATCTTCAGACTGGGATCACAGTGGCTTGTTCTTCTTGATACGTCTGACAAAAACTATTAACATGGGAAAAACAAAAAGAAGCAACATTTTCCCATCATAGTTAATGTGCTGTATCAGTACTCTAATCTTGCATGGCTATAGAAGAGCTGCCATAGATGTGAGTACTTTTACATCGAGGAAATATTTGGTGTAGGCAACATCATGAAAAAAGCCAATTGTTTTGTGGCTTATGTCTGTGTCTTCTGGATCTGATTGCAATGCTTTGTCTATGGTAATGTCACGGTTTGACACTGGCCCGGCAATTAAACTGAAAAACAGATTTTTATATTAATCCCCCTCTCCTCCCTGATAAGGAAAGGAGAGAGAATAAGGAAAAGAGACTTATGGGTTGGAAACTAAACTACACAACTTTAATGAAACAGGAATGATAAATAGGAAAAATTACTAAATATATACAAATATACAAATATACAGGAAAAGATTGATCCCACGTTCCTCCCCCCTTTCCCCCAATAACTCTCACGTCACCACTGAGGCTGCAGGGCAGCCCTGGGAAAGTCCAGGCTGGACTCCTGGGGTCAGGAGCAGTTGGGATCTGGAGGCAGGAACACACAGATTCAGGCTGGCACGGATCAGGATCACAGGCAGACGAACGGATGGAATCCTCCCAGGATGCCGAAGCACGCAGGGAACCAGTGAAGGAAGGCAGGAAGGCCAGGAAGGGAAAAAGGTGAAAAAGGAGCCGGAAAAGATGTCGACCCTCGTGATCCCTCAAATTTATACTGAGTATGACGTGTATGGGATGGAATACTCTGTTTGGTCAGTTCTGGCATCTATCTTGTCTCGGGCCTCCCAAAGGAGGGGTTCAGGTGGGACCTCTTTACTCCTTCTGCAGGGTAAAATGTTTTCCTCAGAAGCTGAGAACTGTCCTTGAGTCTGCATACCAACTTCTAGCAGTAACTATAAACATCCAGTGTTATCAGTCCTAGAAGCAGACACTGTCTGAGAAACTTCTGTTAATTTCAGCAAGTGCAACTACTTACAAGAAACTTAGCTGAAAGCAAAAGTACAAACCAGAAAATCACCTTATCCTGGCTCAAACCAGGACAGGTAAAAATGTCTTTCAAAATACTAGCATTGAAAAAAGCAGAGATTACTTATTCTATAAATTTTTACCCTTGAAAAAAAAGAAAAAAAAAAAAAAACAGAAAAAAAAAAATCTTAACCGATTTCCTGCTCAGAGTGCAGAAAAGCAAATCCCCACAAAATCATCCCCATCAGCAGCTCCAATTCTAATTGTCAGGATGAAACCTTTCAGACAAGATGTTTACAGGAGTTTTTTGTTGGTGTTGTTGTGGTAAGCCCTATATTGATTTAGACAGTTAAAAATAGGTCCCAGTCACAATGTTTGAAAAAGCAGACACCTGCCTGTACCAAGACTACTTTATAATTGCAGTGAACACGGAAATAAAATTTATCATCATACAGCAGTCATTTGGCAGAGAAATAAAAATTGGTTACAGATGGGAGCAGCATAGTACTGTGGAGTATTATTTTGCTTTTCTCCTTTGCTTTTCAAGCAAAGCTACCTTGCATCTAAAGCTCAACTGCTGGTCAATCTTTCTGTGTGTTTTCTTCTGGCTTACCTGCTTCACTATTCACTTCCCATGTAAAGCAGGAATGTATTTCCAGAGCTAGCTGCAGCTCTGTCATGCATGACCGAAGTGGAGCCTCTGGCAATCTACAGGGGAGTGGTTGTGCAGAGCAAGACAGGAGGCAGTGATTTGTGTACTGCTACAAGCAATAGCTATGCTGTTACAGCAGTGATACTGAGTCAGCTCCCCTGCATGCAGACACACAAGAAAACGGACATTTTCATTCTACACTAAGCTTAAAGTGAGACCAGGCATACTCGTACGTTCATTCCTCTTTTCAAACAACAAGATTTTTTTTAATCTGAGGAGAGACACTAAGGTCCATTTAGAATAATGAACAACTGGAGCTTTGTGATATGAAAAGAATTATCACAATCTTTAGAAACATCTAACACAGTCGATTGAGGGGACGAGGTGTTTTTTAGCAGTGAGAAGTTGGAAGTATGATTGAAATTAAATTTTTATTTGAGTAAAATCTTAGTGCTAGAACTCCTGCTCCTTTCTTGGGTGTATCAATTGGGAGCATAGTAGCTGCCTTAATGCACAAAACCATTCATTTGTCTACTACAGCATGCCCTTGCGAGAAATGACCGACACGAAATGTTTCAGAGGAAGGTGAAAGAAAATTGTAAAGAGACAAGCGTGAGAAACAGTGATCTTATGTAGGTTTTTCTCCCTCTTGATTTTATTCTGTTTTTAACCTGATGAAATGGATTGGAATAAAGCCCAAAAATCATCATCTGTTTGTGATGGCATTTTAAGTTTTCCCATTTAACGTTATCAAAAAGTAAAGAAAATGCCTAAATAAAAAGGTAAGAGGGGAAAAAAAAAAATGTCCCTCTGCATTAGACAGTGCATCTAATGCAGGCTTGGAAGAAACTATTTTTCTTGTTTATTCTAACAACAAAATGTCTTTGCTCTTTCATCTACCTACTGCCTTCTAGCCTACAGTCTCTTCCAACTGACTTTCCCCACATTTGGTAAATTTGGGTGTGCTTCATTGTTCTTTAAAGAGAGACAGATTCTGCATTCCCTATGTCTCCCAAGAGGAATATCTCCAGGAATTCTTCAAAATTACCCAAATCTAGTGGCAATCTAGAAGCTGTATATAGCCATAAATGTCAAACATATGATGCAGAGCCAGCAGAGTAGGTCAGGTGTTCCCCATCAACAGTGCTGTACTGCAGTGTTCATTTTGATACTCAGAGATGGAAAAAAACCCCATAATTATCATACAAAATGGTTTTACTTCCCTCCACTCTGCACCTTTCTTATGAGATTCCAAGTATTTTAGATACTAAGCAAACCGTTGTTAGAAGATATTTTTTTTTTCTAAACCATTCATACAAGAAATTTATGTTCTATACATTGAGCCTACATGACAAAACACAAATAGCTAATTTTTCAAGGAAAAACTCTTGTAAGACTGAGTTCTTGATGTGGAAGACAGGAAAAAATGGTTACTAAATCCCTCTGGAAACGAATAAGATCTTTGTGGTTTTGGTGACTACCATTAGTATTCTTTCAAATTGAATAATAGTAGTAACTATTAGAAGGGAATATATTGGTTCCGGTCCTAATGCATATTCAGCATTGGATTAAGATATTGAAATAGTTCTAGCTGATACAGTGATAACTAACCAACTTTTCAACTGAGGATCCTTAGAATTCACGTTAAGAACTATTTCTGCTCTGTATCTTGTACTTCACGTCTTGAACAAGTGTTTTGGATAGGGCACAGAGCTGGAGCTCCAACAGCAATGATGATCTTCACTCACGTAGAAAATTCTAAACGAAAGGCAATTATTTAATGTTGTGCCACTGGGCAGAGATGCCACTTATTGATGATAATGTGGTTCAACACATACTGTGCTGTAACTAATCTCCGTATTTCACATATTGGTAAGTGCCAAAGGGTTTTTTCTTGTAGACCATCCATATTGATTTGCCCTCATTACCGTAAGTTTAAATCACACAGTGGATCTTTAAGGAGGAAATGAATTGCACGGTAAACACAAGTTAGAGAAGAAGGGTTACAACTGAAAAAAGAGAACATATGTGCAAGTAGCTGCTGACAAAGAGAAAAGCAGAGAATATATCAGGCGTATAACAGAGAGAAATGCAGTAATGGCAATGCCTTTCATTCCTGCAGCATCTTTAATTGAGAATTGTCTTCAGAAACAATCTCATCATTCTTCCCTCCAAGGCAGTCACATTTCAGACGAAGGTGAGCAAAACAGGTCAGAATGTTATGGAGAAAGACAGACAAAAACTAGGGAAAAGGGCAGAAAATTCAAAATGAGTTTTCAAGAATGAATCCTGCTCTTAAGACATGGGCCTGCACTGAAAGCATGGATATTACATGATAATTTCTGTTTTGCCTGGGACCTCATCTTGACACAAATGGTGATCTCGACTCTGATTATACTGGAAGATGTAACCCCTTCTGAACTTTATATTGTGTCCTGCCATATGCAGGCATCAGCTCCTGATCATGTTGTAGTTTCACCGGTAAATGGCTGTGAGGGAACTGTAATCTACAGCCAGTCCATCTTTTGGACTGGGCATATAATACACTACAAATACAATCCACAAGTAACTTCAGAAAACATATGATTTCAGTTATATTTGGGGGCTTATAACATCGTGTTACTCTCAAAACAGGAAAAATATTAGGAAAAGGTTAATTTTTGCCAATTGTTTTTGACAAATCTGACAGACTTGTGAGTTGAAAGGATTAAAATTGGTTCTTCACACTGCAGGTCTTTCATCTCCAGTCCACCCACAGGCTGAAATCATTGCAGGTATAGTGGGATTTTCAGTGATGAAGATATAGGCAGGTTTTTTTTGTTGGTTGGTTTCGGTTTTGTTTTTTTGTTTGTTTTGTTTTTGTTTTGTCCTGCATCAGAGATCATACGTTTCTTGACCATAGAGGAAAATCAGAATATTCTAAAATAAAGACACAATACTAAATTTTCAAACTCCTTTATTCAGGTGTCCTACTTAAGCATCCAGGAAAGGTCTGATCTCTCGGGAGTACTGAACAGTTATGCTGTAAGAATCAGGTTATTTTCCAAGTGACTGTAATATGTAATCTTCCCCCTAACCCCTCTACCTCATGTATTTCATACTGAG
Source organism: Florisuga fusca (assembly GCA_038090715.1). Classification (NCBI taxonomy): domain Eukaryota; kingdom Metazoa; phylum Chordata; class Aves; order Apodiformes; family Trochilidae; genus Florisuga; species Florisuga fusca. Next base: position 5,367,215 of record JAAWXA010000015.1, on the reverse strand, counting down.
AAATTAAGAATTTAAAAAGTGGAAGGATTTTTTTCAGTCCTTCTCTTTCTCTCGTTCTCCTTTCCTCCTTCCTTTCCATTACTCTTAAAAAAAGACAGGCATTTATGGGTCCAGATTTTCAATATTGTGCACAAAAAATTAAAAGTTGTAGGCGCAGCTAATGTAACTGTATAAGATGAAAACGATGTTCCAGTCACCGTATTACACATAAGTCACCATCTGTATAGAAAAATTACTCAAAATCTGTGCAGCCTTTTTTGAATTAGCTAAATGCTATCTGTTAATGCTGGAAATAAAACTGCAGGCAGAAATACAAGTCCTAAACAAAACAATTGTTAAAGTAAAACCTCAAAATAAAAGAATCAAAGCTATTTATGCTCTTTTTTCCTCTGTACAAAAGACTTCCTGTAAAATGACTGACTGATTTTGCCTTTCATTTAAGCAGCTGTTTATCAATGTCTGGCAGCACATTTTCATTATCAAATTCCAGCAGACTGTAGGGTTGGCTTGTAAGTATGTCTCTTGGGTATTGCTTGGCTATGTGATCAAACAAGGGATATTTCCGAGCGTAACTCCCTTTTTTTGATCACATGAGGCATTTCATTCTTTAGAGTTATGTTCTAGGTTGGAAGCCAAGAAGAGAGGTTTCAGCAGATGTGAATTTGAAGAGGTACCTTGATTTCCACTGCAAGGAGAAGGTGTGGACTGGAACCAATAAAAAAAATTAGTTAGTGCTCTCAACATTCCTATTGTTCCGCTTTGTGTGCAATTTCTGAACAGAATACCTCTTAGCTGAGAGGAAATTTTGTAATGGAAAATTTAGAAAAATAAAAACCACTCACTATCTACACAGATGCCAATGTAAATCTACCTTATGGTTATTTTACTCATAAATTCTCTTCCCATTACATTCATTTTCTCAGGCTTTTTACAGACTTCATTTTCATCCTGCTTACACATTCAAATCACTGCAATAGCTCAATATAGAAGAAAAATGACACACATTGTTTGAACTATTTCTGCTTTGCATCCATGTGCATTCCAGTCTACAACTCGGATAGGGAAGTGGAAATAAAAGGTAAAAAGTTGACTATTAAACTAAATGTTATAAGGCAGTTTCCATCCAGCAAAGCTGTTGAATATGTTCCACTTTTCATTTTGGCAAAATTTATGTGCTGGTGTAATTATGGTGTGTTATTATCTAGTCTGTTAGGATAATTTTGTAGTTCAAGCCATGCTAGATGTTGTAGAAACATGGGCTGAACTCACAAGGTCTTTTCTGTATAGTGACTTATTGTAACTAGCCAGCACAGATTTCCTCCTCCTTTTCGTGCAAGACTGTCATAAGAGTAGATTATTATCTAAGTAGAGCATTATAATAATAAACCTCCACACAGTGTTTTAATTCTGTGCATACTACAGATAGTGTGGGTTCCCCTAAATAATATTTGCTCGACATAGTGCTTTCAATAGCTTAACTTCAAAGATACAGGGGGGTAAAGAGACATAGTTCTTTCTACAGAGATAAGATACAATTAATCTTAGAAGATTTTTACCTCAGTCATATCCTATTCATGTTTTACATTGAAGAAGTACATTGTTCATTAAGAAGTGCATTGTATTCCTAGTTCGCAGTTGCTTGTTTTCTAAGAAGTAATTAGTTCATAGCACTTCGAAGGAGATGATTGGAAGAAAAAAAAAAAATCAAAATTACTCTCTAATTAAAAAAATAGCACCCAGAATATTATGTTTCTCACTTCATAGAGAAAGTGTCACACAACACAAATTATGTCAAATTTTTTTTAGCATTTTGTACAAGCAATTACTGTTTGAACATATTCTTTTGCAAACTAGTCAGGAAAGGAGAAAACAAGAAACCTATACTTTACTTCTTAGAAATTTGCTTATATAATCCTAGAACCCACCAAATAAATGTTAAGGCTGCTGCTTTATTTTGACTGTCTGAATTATAACTGTCTGAATTTTGTTCAGACAGAAATTAATAAAAGATATACAGGTTGAAGGAATATAATTTATGTGTTGGTCTTTCTACACGGTGACTCCAAAGGAGTCACAGGTCAATACATGTAGCCCTTAGTGGCAACCTTTTAAATTTGTATTTCTTAATTAGCTGATGGACGATCTGAAGCTGGAAAGAAAAAAAAACAAACGCTTTTTTGGGAGTTCTGTGAATGAACATAGGAAATATGCTGTTAGCATAAAAAGGACTGATCATAAGCTACTTCCATAGGTGTGTCTGTGAATGACTTAGATAACAGCTCAGTTACATTCAGAACATTCTTTGTCTCAGGAATTCTAAGGTGAAGACATAGAAAAACAGTAGTACTGTAACTGGACAGATGGATAAATTGATCATGGCGTAAATTTGGGTCTGAAGTGCTTTTCCACCCCTGTTGTTCTACTCAGATCTTTGTGTAGGCTTCGTGCATTTACTGGCTCTCTGCTTACTCACTAGGAGGAAATGAACAAATTTTGTTTTCTGTGACCTATGCTGTTGTTCTTGTTTAGGAGGAGCAAAGTCTGTGTTCTTAACCGACCTCTGATACAAATTACAGCAGACACCTTGTAGATATCTTCCAAATTTAGACCAATGTCAACTTTTTGTTGTTAAAAGAATTTTCAATAAATCCTGCATTGTGTAAGAAACTTCCTAAATATAAACTATAGAAAATACTTGTTCATGCCCTTGGGAATCAAATCTGACACATTTTTTTACAGCTCCAATTAAAATACAATACAAAATAGATTCTCAGGCTAAAAAAAATTAAAGTTAATTTCACTACTGGTGCAATAGAGTATCCATCCTTCCGTGCTGTCTTTTTCATGAGTAATGGATATTTTATTTGTCTTTTAGCTGAACAATTGTGTATCTGCACTGCAATGTTCTGCTGTGAGAAGGCACATATACTACACATATTAAAATAATCATTAAATTTCCAAGGTTTTTTGGTACCTGCGAGACTGAATGGAAAAGCTAATGAGGGAAGAATATCTGAGATACGTTTGTTTCAAGGTATCAGGGATAGCATTAATTTGGTGTCACATAGTGGATTCAACAATTTCTTATCTGAAATCCAAAATTCAAACATAGTAGCAGAAATTATATTTCTATCTATTTTCTCTTCCGCAGGGAAGAAATTGGTGCCATCTATCTACTTACCATCTCCTGTTAAGCTTACACTAAACCTTCACACCTTAAAGCCAAAGTATTGGAAGTGTTAAAGAAGATCTCAGAAGTAAGCTTTTTCTTTTATCATTGATGTGTCCACAAAAATGTTAGTGAAGCTGTGTACACTCTTTTAAAATCACATATATTCATCTAGCCTGTGAATTTGGTAGAACAAAGCAAGATTACTTTTTCAGAAAATCCTTAAACTTCACTGAGTTGTATTATATATGTAATAATTCTAAGTCTTCTACTGTATTCCTCTGTTTTTTCACAGTTCAATTATTTTCATATAGCTGGTTTCACAGCTTAGAAAGGAAGCTTCTGTCTGTAATGCTTCTACTGGCTTCTGAAAACCTGGAGTTTGCAGAAGGGGTGACAAAGTAAAACGGAGGCATGGCTGAACAATGAAACAGAGAGGATGGGTAAACATCAGTACGTGAGTTCACTGACACATCACTCAAGCTTACCCAGGAGGCTGAATACTGAATCACTGATCACAATTCGGATAGCTTTGGAACAAATTTGTGTCCCTGTCCAGGATGTATCCTTTTCCCAGTCCCTGAGCAGACAGAAGCAAGACTTAAACTGCTGCTCTGTAGGTGAGGACTTTTCTGTTCCTGTTCTTATCTGATCCACATACTTTGAAGTCTGGTCTTGTTCTACTTTAGTTTTATGGTTTTTTGCTCTTGGAGATAGGTAATACATAATTTCCTGGGTTTTAAGTTGTATTGTGTTCAGCCATCCATTGCGATATAGATTTCGCTAAACTTCCTTGTATTCTCACAGTAATTTGTTGGCTCAAAAATACTGTTCATGATTTAGTTGTGTTATTTTATGTTGAATTTCATCTCTTGAATAATACAAAACTTAAGAACATGATGCCTGGTGATGGAGTCACTAGTGATCTAATTTGCCATGAAAGCTTTTAAAAGTACACTTATGTGGAACTAATTGTATAGGCATTTCTCATTCTCTGGTAGAAAACAGGCTTGTGTTCATGCATGGCAGCATGATCCAAAATGTCAGGAGTACTTGGTTAACTGCTACTGTCAGCCCTTGCTAAAAATCTTCCTTAGATATCCTGGGTCATCCAAAGTAGCAACAGAAGAAAACACAAAAGCATATTGTGACTTAGCTTTAGGGAATAATGTGCTAAAGCCATCTACAAAGTATACACGGACTCTTCTACCATGTATAAGGGATAGGTTTTGGTATCCCTGGATCCATTCGCTTTTGTGATTCTGTTGTAAGCTTGTAGTCATAAGAGCTGAAAGTTCTGCCTGTCATCTTTACCATGCATTTTTTTATAAGCACTCTCTATGCTAAAACTTTTTAAAGTTTTTTTTTTTAATAACACATACAGCACTTTTGCTTGATTGGTTGAATGCATTTCTAGGTTTTTTATGGCAAATCTATCTATGCATGTGCAAGGTTGAACTTTGGGTTCTGTGATAATTCATACAGGGGCATTTCTGTTTGACTTCCTGTTTTCAATACAAAAGCAGAGTAAAGCCCTTAGTAGCCTTAGTGAAGCTTAATAGTGAAGCCCTTGAGTATTTATAAGTGAAGCCCTACCCACTTGCAATTATTCAGCACCAGCATCATTAGGATTTTACACTTTTACACTGATAAAAAGATAATTGGCAATTCTGTTCCAATAAATACATTTTAAATACTACGTTCTACTTACCAATTACGAATTTACAGTTATATGAGTACACGTGTTGCTATTTTTTTCCTGGCACCAGAGAAAATTAGTATTGAAAGACTCCAGGAAACTAAACAGGGCCCAGACCTTTGAACTTGGACTTTATCCACTGCTACAGTAACTTAAAGGGCCAAATAAAAAGAGCCGAATGTCCTCTTTATATTGTCCTCCATCTTATACTTTTCTTCTCCTTTCAAGTTAGTTTGAAGCTTAGATTGTCTCTGTTGAGACGTCTTCCTAGCTAGGGCTCTCTGGAAGAGTCAAGTAACATCCTTGGTGTCTTTGGGCCAAGAGAAGCTCCCATGGTTTCCTAAAACCAGACATCTAAAAGGCTATTCTTCAGGACAGAAATGAAGCAAAGGCAATGTATTTAGTATTTACAGTATTTAGTACAATCAGTGTTTATATTGTTTGACTCCATCCAATTTAAAGATTGCAGTGGTAAATAGTCGTTCAGGAACAGTTTGTTATAGAGACAGCAATACAGAAGAATACTGATACTACCAAGAGACTAGAACAAACGGGTGCAAAGGAAAACATTTTCAGTGTAAACAACTTAAATTGTAAATAGACTTCTAAAAAATATGTATAATAAATAGGCTTTCATAGTGCATAATATGCACTATGATCCAATAGTGCATTTAACCAATTAAATGCAGTTAACCAATATGTAACTATGATCCTAACTATGCTATTAGACAATTAGTTTGCAAAGGTCCTGATTTTAGGACAGTTAAATAGCTGAAAGTCAGGGAGCTACAAAATTGCTATGAAGTTTTCCTTCGGCCAGGATGAAATTAAGCAGGTTACTTTGAGTTAAAACCATCAGTTTAATTAATGGTTTAGGGCATGAATCTTTTGATAAAGCAGACTCTGCAAAAGCATCAAAAAAAAGCACAATAATAATGAAAAAAAATTTATTTTCCCAGGAAAATTAATCAAGTACTGTTTACTTTTAATGGATTTTGCCCCTGCTGCCTTGCCCACCCTTACCTAATTAGACAGCATGTCATCAAGAGATGATCAGGCCTCCTTCCAAAGAGTACTTGCAGAAACTGTGTGACTGCCTTGGATTGCAAGCTTTCAAAGCCAGTTATAGAAGAATAAAGTAAAATAAAAATAAAGTAAAATAAAAAGAATAAAATAAAATAAAAATAAAAAGAATAAAATAAAAATAAAGTAAAATAAAAAAAATGTTTCTCGGAAGAAATAAGTACAAAAGGAAAATGGATCTACAAGCAGATCTGGTACTAAGCTGAGGCTATAATTTTAATATTTTACTAACCTTCTTACTACATAGTGAATCTTTTTCCCTTATTTCTTTAAAGATACCAGCCTGTGTTTGTTGAAATCAACGGACAAGTTTCGAGGGCTAAATTTGTAAATCTGTTTTGACAGACAGATCCTTATTGGAATTATGCTCCTAGCTGCTAGTCTCACCAGGTGCTGATATAAAACCCTGTCAGCTTTAAAAGTCACCACATAATTACTTTCATTAGATATGTGATCAGATCTTCATCATCCAGGCTAAGGATGGTTTGGAGACTTCTGGATGATTTGAATAAAGAGCATAAGTAATTTAGACAGTAGGAAAATACAGTGGGAGTGAAAAAGAGACAAGAAAAAGCCATAACAGTAATACAAATATCCTTAAGATTGCAGATCCCCAAGTTATCCTTTTTCATGAGTTCAGCGGTGGTGTTTTGTTGGATTGATACATACTGAGAATATTTGAAACATCTAAATAATTTCTAAAATAATTCAAGCTTGTTTAAATACAGTAGCAAAGAACTGATTGAAAATTAACCGTAGATATCCAGCACCCACTGTTGATGCCAGATAAGCTCCAGTCTGCAGCAGAAAATTCTGAGCAAGGTGGGTGGAGAACAAGGATGAATTCTCTTTGGTCTCCCTGCTTGGGGTGATGATTCCAGCTTCTTCTCTTCCTGAGCTGAATTCTTAATGCCACTATGAAAGTTACTGTGAAATGACTATTCAAATAAGGCTTACATAAGAAAATAAAGACTTGTCCTGTGTGGTCAATATGTGGTCCAGTTATTTGTTTATTCTGTTGTAGACATGAGCCAACACCATAGGTCTAGGTAAGAGTATAGGAACCATGCAAATATGGGTTTCACCTGAAGAGTTTTCCAGCCTGCAGAGATTTGCAAACCTGAGAATTTTTTGAACCGGAGGCAGTGCCTTTCTACATGATGGCTCTTGATGGATGTTTATCCACTTAGGATTTGTTCTGTTTCTTTTTGAACCCCAACTTTCCGGTATCTTTTGAAATCTTATCCAATAAATCACCATTGGCGTAGGTTTTCCTCTGGTGCTAGGAAATAGAAACCTGATGCTACAGTCTTCACAGGATTGACCAGGAAAAATAGGAAGGGGCTGCATCACCTTTTTCACTTAGGGCATTCATGTTCTGTGACCCCATAGCAGCACTATCCTTGCCACAGATTTCTCCTGCCTCCAGGTTTTGGTTACTCGGTTGCAGTCTGCACAGCACTTTGCCCAGCAGAACAAAGACAAATCAGGATAGCCTCTTCACGACAGCTACCAAAAAGGAATATTTTATAGAATTGCTGAACTTCATCACCTCCTAGACTAATGAAATTAAAACATAGCAACTCCCTGGAAGGAAAGATTAAACTTTGTCTATTAAATTAAGCTACCTGGTCAAAAAAGTCGAAGATTCAAAGCAGATATTGTATCAGTGGCTAGATAAGATAATTATCCTTCAGATAGTGATAAAAAAAAATCACAGCAATTGAAAATTTTACCCAAGAGAACAAAACTTTTCTTGTTAAAAAAATCTTTCAGTAGATCCTTAGAGATTAGAATAATCACGTTCAAATACAGAATAAAAAGGATTTTATGCTTCTCTGTAGTTTTATTGAAACATTATACTGTGTGATGCTGTGATACATTAACTCTTCCTTTTAGAATTTTTTTTAAAATCATGCACTAAACTAAATATCAGGAGCTGCAAGCAGGTTATGTGTTTTGGGTTTGTGGTGGTGTTTTTTTTGTTTGTTTTTTTTTTCTTTTTTAGTGATCTGGATTTAGAAACAATAGATTTTTTTTTTAAATTATTATTATTACATTTCTTTGTTTACTCCTCCTGACAATCTGAAACAAATAGTTATCTCAGCATTAGGATCCAAACAGGCGATTACCAGGACTTAAAAAGTTAGCATCTGTCATCGAAGTCATATTAACATATCCAGATACATGGTTTTAGCACTAAGCATTTTGATTATTTTACTCTGCAGATGAGAAAATTTCAAATTTCTCGTTGTTCTATCTCTTTAGATCATGTGACTTAACACCAGGAAAGGATTTTATAGCTGGCTCTTAATCAGCAAATTTATAAAAGCTTTACAACCCTAAAGAAAGCAGGAGGAATTGGGTACCTGGGGAATTAATATTTGCAGATTGTTCTAGATCTTCGCCAACAAGATGTATTATTGACCTATGAAATATAGCTTCTTATATCTCTTTCTTTCTTGGCATGTCTCTATAGCAGGACTCAGAAGGAAATAATACAGCTGACATCAGGGCTTCCTAAATATTTTGTTTAGATCCAGAAATTTAGAATTCTTTTAAGCAAGTCCTTTTTTTTTTTATGGACCTGTGCCAAGCTTCAGGGATGTGGTAACTGTGAGTGTCTGCCATGTGAATTAAACAATGTGGATTAACTGCAGTTTCTTCATCATTCTTAATGTTTGGTTGTCATAAGAAAAATGGAGAAAAAATATTCAATTTTCAGACCAAACATAAGTATGAGGGGAAAATATTTATCTTAGTAATAAAGTGGAGGTGTCTGCAAAGTGCAATTTTCCCTCACAAAATAAGTAGTTTCAGGCAATGTGTAACAAATGCGTGAGCTGTGGTAGTGAAAGGAGCACTGTGGAATTAATAAGGATAGTTTTTACCTCTGAATTGGTTCCTTGCATGATTTCCTTTTTTCACTTATAAATCACATATGTTTCTTACATACTCTCTCACCTTAAGCACAAGTAGCTTATCAAATACCATGCATAACGTGACTATGAACTGCTTGTGGTCTTTTTTGCATCTGAGGTTTAAAATAGGAAGTGTCAAAAGAAAACAATGCTTTATGTTATACTTAGGGCTAGAAATAAAACAAGCTTTCAGTAATGATGTATGACCAGATTTATGCAAACATGATGAAAAGATCTCAGTGTAATTTTGATCAAAAATGTTTCCTTTTTGGGAGCATACCATGGAACCAGCTCAGAGAAGACTCACTGTTTTTCTCACATTTGTGAAAGCTGAGTAACTGAAAGCAGACTTGGCATTTGAATAACCTCTTCATAAAAATTTTTAGGGAGTCTTCCTGTGTGCTGTGTGCAGAGCTGCTTCCCCACCTGTAAATAGATTCTGTGTCAATTTGTAGCCTTTGCTATGAGCATACGTGCTAGAAAATACCTGAGACATCATCAGTGAAAGAACAGGCTAGGCCAGTATAGCGTCCACTCACTGACCTGTGGCTGGGCATCCCCATGGTCAAGAGAATGAAGCATCAGAGCTGCTCATAGGGGTGGTGTCGCCACAGCACATCCCTCCTCTGGGATGTTTGCCTGACATGCGTATTGCTGCAGGAGGGTATGGCATATTTTGCAAAGCACAGATGGTTAAAGCAGGTGCACTCAAATGGAGGTGCCTCATTTGCATCTGCAAGTGCAAAGCAAGTTAAGACTTCATCTTTTAAATAGCAGGTTTTATGCTATGACTTGTAAAATAAAAATTGAGTCAGAGAACAAATATTTATTGCAGTGCAGTATTCATTTTTCCTTTTTCTAAGGCTGAAACAAGGTATGATTTATTTGAAAGAAAGAAAAGAAAATCAATCTGTGAGGGAACTGTCATTCTAAAAGAGCCACCTGGTTCTGAGGTTGATGTAGAGTGGAAAAAAAAATGTTCTTCCCCGTTCTGTTGAATAAAACCGGAGGCTTCAGAGCCCGATTCACTTTGTGTTCATGCTTGATGAAGCAGAAATTGTATTAATAGCAGCTATTAAATGTAGATAACATAATAGAAATTTCAGCTTGACACCCAGGGTCTGACAATGGCTGAAGCAGCAGGGGCTGGCAGAGCCCAGTTGTGATGCACTCCAGAGATTTCAATTCCATTTCTAATGACACTGCCAATGAATCACTGCCCATAGAAGCAGAAGCATGTTTCTGGATAAGAAAACCTGTTGAAAAGAGCCAAAGGGTGTTTCAACAACTGCATCAGTTAGGCACAGTGCACAAATACTTACAGAGGTGTGCTATAGAATATGGGAGACAAGTGTTCCAGCATATTCCTGCAAGTGAATTCCAGCCTGCTGGCTTTGAGAAGATAGGACAATATTTTTAATTTTTCAGGATAAAAGAAGGGCTTTGGTATCTTGGACACTCCAAGGGCTTTTAGGATTTGCTGGGGAGAGCCACACAAAAGCATACACAGAGGGGAAAGAAAAAGCACCGCAAGGACTCTGAGTGGAGAGAATGCCCATTTACTATGGACAATACTGAGTATGAGCTATTAAGCTGTGCAAAACACAAGGGGAGTGTGTGTAGCATTGTACTGAGATACCCAACCTGGCTTCACACCTAAACCAGCTCAGGCACAGCAGCCTTGAGCAGCCTGAATCCTGTGCCCTGCAACACTGCTCTGCTTCTTGGGAGACCAGGGAGTTAGTGGGATAGCATTTATTTGGCAGTGCACATATGGTGCTACACCATCTCCAATCCAGCTGCCTTTGCATCGAGCCATCTCACAGGCTGCTTCACCTATGATGCTGTTTATTCACAGAGAAATTGGTAATAGGAAATTAGTAATAGGAAATCTTCAGTGTTTATTCACTGAGTCAGCGTGGCCTGTGAGTGACTTACATTCCCATCTCATAAGCTGGACACAAAAGATGCAAAATACTTTATGCAGTTAACTAATCGATGTATAAAGTGCACAAGCAACACATATTCTTGTAATCTGTAATGAATATAATGCTTTTCTATGTATAAATGTCACATAAATGCAAAGAGGTCTCAGTTACCACAGAGGCTGCTTGAGTGCGGCTGTACCTAGTGTGTACCAACCACCTCTCTTGCTCCATGTATGTATGATGTGCACTGAAAGTGTATGATTGAACACACAGCAGTCCCTGTATATAAGGCCCCATCTTTCTGTGATTCTGCAAGGGCCTGAAAGGAGGAGTTTCCCAATACAGAAGCCAACTAGTAAAGCTATTCTTTAATCTGTTATTGGTTTTAAAATTGGTATTAGTATTCATGCCCAGTGTTCAAATCAAAGCCAAGTATTGCTCCTCAGAACTTCAATGGGTCATTTCCTCTTTTTCCCCCTCAAGACTCTAATTGACTTATTATTTGTTTTAACTTTAATGCTCCATCTCCACATTACAGTCAGATATTCACTACTATTGCCTCTACTGGTTTGGTTAAAGGATTTGTAGTGATCTGTCCTGAACCTTCCTCCACAACTTGCACTACTGCAAGTGGTGAGATGGCAATGTGGTGGCTTAGTGGTTGAGTTGTTTGCCTTTTTTTTTTTTTTCCCCTCCAGTATTAGTAGGCTTTCCAAGAAAAAACAGGCTGCCAATCAGTGTCTGGATGTGTATCTGTCCAGGGGTATTGGGTTTTGTCACTCAGGGTTTCTGAAGCAGCTGCTGAAAAAGGCAGATCTTTCTGGACAAAGAAGTAAAATGATAGTCGAAAGAGTTTTCAGAGGGTGATTGTTCAATATCTTGTGAAAGCCAGCTCCCATTGGAGTGCCCAAAGTGCAACCAATTCCAGAATGACTATATAGACACATTTCAAAATCCTAATTTCTTGTTGTCACCTTTGAACATATATAGTAGTTAGGATTAATTTTCCTTGTGGTTAGAATAGAGGTATGTACAAAATGGTATAATATATGCATAATAAATAAATAAATAAATAAAGCATCATTTCTTCACCAAAAATCAGCAGGTGAAATAACTTGCATGGACTCTAGGCTTGTGATACAGTATGAATCAAATGGATGGTATCTTCTTTAGGCTTTGCCTCAACAATTTTTTGGCTCAATTTTTTTGTCAGGAGGCTGCTGCCAGCACATGGGGTGGGGTGGGTGCAGGGTGCCTGACATGGCCCTTGGGGTTGGGGCGAAGCAGGGAAGGGAACTCTGTGCTCAGAGTTCTGTGTCTGCTGGGTGCTGCTACTGCTCCCTCCCCACAGCACAGTTGGTCCAAAACACAATGTGGGTGCTGTCCCTAGGGGGCTTTAGGGGATCCTTTGGGTGCAGGGGGTGGCTTTCAGGAGCTGTGTATGGCTGGGGGGGGAGGGGGGGGGAGCTGCTTTGTAGGAGAAGGTTGGGGCAGCATAGAAGGTAAAAAAGAAAGAGCAAGGGGCTGTGTTGTTTTTTAGGAGGTGTGAATACCCGCAGGGAGAAAAATCTAAGGAGCTGGTTCTACACTGGTGTGTTTTGCCCAGGGGAAGGGTATCTGGTTTTTTGTGTTGCTGGAGGCTCTTTGTTTTTGGGGGCAGCAGGGCTCAGCCTGGCTGCATGCAGAATTTCTTGGGTGCTGTGTAACCTCCTGCCCTGCTTGTCTATCCAGAAGAATATGGATTGCAAGTTCTTCCTGTATTTTGGGACTTTTCCTGTTGAAATAGCAACATTTCTTTTCACTTGTCACTCCAGAGGGGACAGTCAAAATGTGGTGGGTTTTTTCCACCTGCTTTTGAAAGATTTTGCTGTCAGGGAGGGTGGGTTGTGCTGCCCTGTGGTGTCAGTTCATGTCAGTTCATGTTATTACTTACACAGCACATAGAGCTCTCTGCTTTCTCTTTCTCTCTTTACCCATTCTTTCAATCCCTCTGCTTTTTGCACTCTCTCTTCCCATTTCCCCCTCTCTCCTTCTCTGTCTTCGTATCTCTTCTATCTCTCCGCTTGGTCTCTCGTTGTCTTTTTTTTTTCTCCCCCTTCCTCTCCCTTCCGTCCTCTCTCCTTTTCTCCCTCTCTCCTCCCTCCCTCCCTCTCTCCCCCTTTCTCCTCCCTCCCCCTTTCTCCTCCCTCCCCCTTTCTCCCTTCTTCCTCTACTTTCCCCCTCATTCACTTTTACTTTCTCTTTTACTTTGACTCTCTTACTCACTGTCCCCCTTTCACTGTCCCCCTTGTTAATTTTCCCCCTCATCCACTTTTAACTTTCTATCACTTTTATTTTCACTTTTTCACCTTCTTCACTTTCTCCTCACCTTCTTCACTTTCTCCATTCCGCTCTCTTGTCTTGCTTGCTCTCAGTGCTCCAAAATCGAGCTGGCCCATGCAGCAATTAAAAATTAAATTACGCACTTCCTTTATGACTTCTTTAATTTATTTATTAGTTTAATAAATTACATAAATCAGTAAGTGTCAGGAAGAGTGTGAAAACATGGAGTCTGTGACTAAAACCAGTATGACTGATACACAACTCTCAATTTTATTAATAGTTACACAGCATTACATAGGGTTCAGAGGGCGCGCCTCTTTTAGATAACAAATTCTTGCAGTTAACTACTTTTTGGCTAGGCATCTTGTTTTTCACTAAAGCTGCACCTGCATCTGCCAAGCTAGTTTTTCTAATTGCACTTTCAGAGACACTTCAGGGTCAGGTTGTTTACTGCTCAGAACTAAAAGTTTCAGTCTGCTTTATAGTTCTCAAAACATGGATTGGCCATAATCGCTGGGTGTCCAAATTCCTTCAGAAATTCCTCCACACGTAAGTATTTAATGAAATAAATTTTTAATGAATATTAAGAAGTGAGAATAGCTAAGCATGTAACATTTAAATAGGCACTTGTGCAGTTTTATTAATAATGTAGCTGTGCATGCAGCACTTGGGATAGAACACAGTGGGGATAGAACATAGTGTAAGACAAACCCTGTAGTTTTGATCACTAGAATTGTATTTCTTTTTGGAGCACTGGGAGTGCTTGTGGACAATAAAGCAGCTCTGAGTGCTGATGTTTTGTCTGTTGCAGGCTCTGAGGGAGGAGCTGAAGAGCAGAGAGGTGCTGCACCTCTTCACCTCCACTGCCAACCCCTGATGGTGTCTGTGCCCTGGGCAGTCACTCAGGAAAGGAGTCTCAGGGAAGTTGGTGCTCAGCAATCAGTTGTGCAGCACTGATTGGGAGTGCTCCCACTGAAGTGGGAGGAGGGTTGGGATGAAGTCTGTGCCATTCTCTGGGTGCAGTTGTGGAGCATGAAGCTGGCAGCTTTCAACCACCCGTGGCTCCTGCAGAGTGGAAGTGACATTGGGCTGCTGGGGTCCCTGAGGTGAAGCACAAGAGTGGTTGGCACATGAAGCCAGAGCTGCGCAGATCCTGCAGAGAAGCAGCTGCCTTCTGACCATGGGGTTGGATGCCTGGCAGGGAGAGACAAACATAACGCCGTATCTGGAATTCATATCTGGAACCTGTGTCCAGGACTGTGCATCTCCTGGGACCTTCCTGTATCCATGTGCCACTAGCTCTGAGAGAACCTGGGTTACTGGTGCTGCCACTCTGGTGACTCTGGGAGAAACTCAAGCTTTTGCAGACAATAAAATATTTTTTTCTCCTGCTGCAAAGAAATTATTTCTTTTGTGGAGGAAATGGAGAACGAAAGAAGGAAAGAAAGGGAAAGAAAGAGAGAAAGGGAAGGAGAGAGAAAGGGGGAGAAAGAGAGAGAGAGAAAGGGAGAGAGAGAAAGGGAAGGAGAGAGAAAGGGAAGGAAAAAGGGAAAGAAAGGGAAGGAGAGAGGGAAAGAGAGAAAGAAAGAGAGAGAAAGGGAGAGAGAAAAAGAAAAGGAAAGGAAAGAAAAAAGGAAGGAGAGAGAGAAAGGGAAAGAGAAAAGGAAAAGGAAAGGGAAGAAAAAAGGAAAGAGAGAGAAAGGGAAAGAGAAAAGGAAAAGGAAAGGAAAGAGAAAAGGAAAGAGAGAGAGAGAAAGGGAAAGAGAGGGAAAGAAAGAGGAAGGGATAGAAAGAGAGAGGGATAGAAAGAGAGAGAGAGGGGGGAAAGAAAGAGAAAGGGAAAGAGAAAGGGATAGAAAGAGAAAGAAAGAAAGAGAAAGGGAAAGAAAGAGAAAAGGAAAGAGAAAGGGATAGAAAGAGAAAGAAAGAAAGAAAGAGAAAGGGAAAGAAAGAGAGAGAAAGGGAAAGAGAGAAAGGGAAAGAAAGAGAAAGGGAAAGAAAAAGGGAAAGAAAGAGAAAGGGAAAGAGAGAAAGGGAAAGAGAGAAAGAGAGAAAGGGAAAGAGAGAAAAAAGAAAAAGAAAAAAATTAAGAGAAAAATAAAAGAAAAAGAGAGAGAGAAAGGGAAAGAAAGAAAAAGATAAAGAGAAAAAAGAAAGAGGCAGACAGAAAGAGAAAGAGAGAAAGAGATAGGGAAAGAGATGAAAGAGAAAGGGAAAATGAGAGAAAGAAAGAACTAGAGGGAGAGAAAAAGAGAAGAGAAAGAGGAAGAGAAGAAAAGAACAGGGAGGGAGGCAAGAAGGAAGGACATTATAGCATGCGGAGAGAAAGCAGAGAGAATGAGAGAGAATGCAGAGATGCAGAGAGAGAAGGGAGAGGTAAATCAGAGAGAAAAAAAAAGCAAGCAATGAGAAAAAGGAGAGAGAAAGTAGAGACTAGGGAGAGATCGAGGTATATGGAATGGAGAGAGATAAAGCAGAGAGAAAGAGCAAAGAAGCAGAGAGTGAAATAAGTAAGAATGAGAAAAGAGAGTGAGAGAGAGAAAGCAGAGAGCTCTATGTGCTGTGTAAGTAATAACATGAAAAGCACTGCACAAAGATGATAAAGTGTTCAAAGGAGGTGTTGAGGTGGTCCTCCTCCTTCAAATGCATGACGGAGTCCAAGTGCTGGGGGCAGATGTGGGCGCAGACGAAAGAGATGCTTCAGGGTGGTCTTGGCCACTGACATGACGTTGTTGGGGAAAGCGGCTGTACTGGAACCTGTAAGGAAAAGAAATTTGTATTTTTGTTTCTCCTGATTCCTCCTGATCTCCCTCTGCCCTCACACAAGGTGGTTCAGTCCCCCAGAGACAGTGCCCAGGGCTTCACATCAGCCACAGCTGTTTGGGAGCCCCCATCTACACATCTACCAATGTTCATCAGTCCAGGGGATCCCGCACACCGCACCGCACCCACCTGGGACTCACAACAGGAAAACAAAGAGCGGAGAAACACCTGAGCGAACCTGAGTGCAAAACTCCGAGCCCCCACACCCCTCAGCCCTCGGCACGGGACAGACACAGCATGCGGGCGTTTTGGGGAGGGTTTTTGGGGGTGGGGGCTCGGAGTTTTGCACTCA